>CM067492.1:25310380-25325755 GCA_034552555.1 Semaprochilodus insignis
CAGACCAGCCCCTCCTGGAGTGCGCGGTCAGGGGCGGCTAAACGTCTGGCCTCTGCGGCCCTTTGACTGATGCGGCCCTGCCATGTCACGGCCCCCCCCCACCCCAAAAGGCCCCGAGGAGCGTACCATCATAATAGACCACATCAAACGCCTTTCAGCTCCTCTCCGAAAAAACACAGAGATGCCAGCAGAAGAAAAAACGATGATGAAATGAAGATCGCCCACCGCTGCTCGCCGCAGCAAGCGCTTAGCTCAACCTGTTTAGCCCGATCTTCTTGCTGAGGAATTTAAGTAAACATCACATTATGATCAGTATGGTTATAGAGTTCCAACAGATAACTTTGGCATGGATGGATTTGAGCTCTAGTTTATAGATTGCCATTTGTGGGGGACGGGGGGTCTTTTTGCATGGTACACTCTTAAAGGGGAATTCGTCCAGGTTTTCAGGACTTCTTGTTGTGATGTAAAAAACGACAGAGTCAGGCATCAAGTGTTGTAAACAGTAGTAGTAAGTTTCTATGGGGGATGCATTAAACACATAAGACGTTGGGTTCCTATTACCTCCACTGTGAGGAGTTCTGACTCAAAACGACATTTCATCTCAGACCACTTTGTTTACATCCTAGACACTTAATTATGCAGTAATTTTGAAAACAGGTGGAATTCCCCTCTCAAAAGAAAGCTTTTTGGAGCGCTTTTCTCGGTGGAGGGCTTTTTAAAGCACTCCTTTTGGTAAACGAGGCGTGAAGATTGCTGTTTAAAGTGTACAGACTCTCCACCTGAGGTAAAGGTCTTGTTACCCTACGGTTTTTCCTAAAGCAGTACGTCCAACCCGAAATCTCTTTATGTTTAAGTGTGTAATTTTCCACTTTAAGGAGGAACACACGTTTCTTTCCATTTGGCGGAAGTTGACGTCAAAAACAAACCCCAAAAAAAATTGGCACAGGTTAATGGTGACTGCCGTTCTCTGCAAGCAGCTTTACGGTGTTTCGTCTGAAAGCTGTGGCTGTGAAAGGATGGCCTGTATGATGAGTTTTCGTCCTGAATATGAGAGGTGCCATATGACTGACACGGGCTCGCCCCTCGGAGGCGCTGGTTTAAGGTGGGAACGCGTTGCCATTGTTTGATTATGACTCAGAGTCCTAATTACTGAATCAACCAAAACCTGTTCTGCGCATACTGTACTGTCAGCCAGCAGTTAGCAAACAGGAACTAAGGATTGACTCATTTCACAGAATTATGAAGCATTACCTAAAATGTGCATTTCCCCTTTTCGAAAGCTGCTGTTTTTTTTTTTAAGGGTAAATGTTTTTAGGTAGTTGTGTTTTGGTCAACAGCAGAACTCTCCACACACTTCCTGCGGAGCGTGCGTTTCACTTGCTCTGTGCAACAAAGCAAGTATAAAAATTGGGATTGAAAATGAGTGTATTTAGCTGTGCGGAATTATGCTAATATTGGAAATATGTTGAAAATGTCTGTGAGCACTTTGCATGCCACGACGGAAGAAACTGCCAGGCAAATAAGGGCTTTGTCTTATAAAGTATTCATTGCCACCTGGTAACGGCTGCCGTTTATCATTTCACCTGAAATTACAATGAAAACTGATACCTTATCAGAGGGACAGGGACAGAGAGAGAGAGAGAGAGAGAGAGAGAGAGAGAGAGGAGGGGAAGAGCACTAAAAGAGAGAGGGAGTGAACAAGGGAGGGAGAGAAGTGTTCGGGGGATGGTTGGGGTGGTGTTTTTTTTTCCCTTCCCCTCCTCATAATTTACAACCAACTGTTCCTGGATAAGGTTACTTAGTCCATGTGAGTCCTCTTCAATATTGATGCCTGTCGGCCTGAAATTTTAGTCTCACTTCTAAGCAGTTTGAATGCACTGGAACTTTGCCGTTTTATGAGGGTAAATATCCATATTTTCAGGGTTTTTTAAATTATTATTATTATTATGGATATGATTATTATTGTTATTATTATTATTATTGTTAATAATATTAATATTTCCATTTTCATATATTATCGCTTGTTTTCTTCCACACATTTGCAAACTTTTTCACGGCTCCCTCACTTTTTTAATTTTACCCTGGATTTCCATAAGCGCCTTTTTGTTTACCTCTGAAGTTTATGGCTAGTTATTAAACGTCACAGTGGATTGTACCAGCTTGCCGTTCCCTTGGATATAACTCTGCCCAAATTGCCTCACCGACGAGCGTCTGCCACGAGCCATCGGCTTGCTTAAATGAAAAACAAAATGAGTTCTATTTGCTCGGCAGAAATTCTAGAATATAAAATATGTAATGAGGCATGTAGATACGTTTCAGAAGCGAGCCCGTGGCTCCCTCCCTCCCTCGCTCCCTCCCTCCCTCCCTCCCTCCCTCCGTCCTCATTTGCATGGAGAGGGGCCAGGCCCCGCCCCCAGGGCCAGTTGAGAGGCGCACAGATGGAAAGGCCAACCCACTAAGGGGAGGGGAAAAAAAAAGTCTGCTCCAGTTCCTGCTCTTCCGTAATTTCCTATCGCCAACTGCTTGGTGTGTCTGTGTGGTGTGTGTATGTGCAAGAGAGAAAACCAAAGAGAGAGAGCAGGAGTGTGCGAGCGAGCAAGCAAAGGGGCCGCCTCTGTATTCTTTCACCTACCCCCCGTCAAACCACGAGGAGGAGGGGCCCGGGCCGAGCTGCCAATCAACTTCACTCGTGGCAGCCGGCATTATCTCGGCTGCGAAAACTATTGACAGATTACATGTCAAGGAGTTTAGCCCATGATTGAAAGAAAAAAGGCTGTTTTTTTGTATGAGCCCACTTATTTCAGTGCTTACTTCCCACAGGCCAGCTTACTTCTGATGGTTTTCAGACAGAGTTACGTAATATTATGAAAGTTACATGCTTGAGAGGATTTAACTTCGACTATCCTGAATATGGTAAGTGCCCTTTTTCTCCTAAGTGTCTGTTTCGGAGCTTCTTTCACAGTGCATGCCTGTGTTTTAATGTGGAAAGGTGTGTCTTTTATCACTGTGGCGCGAATGGGGAAGTTAGTCATGTTTTAACTACTCTGCCGTGCGCCGTGGGCTGTAGATGAACCGCGGCTTTATTTATAACCCACAGAGCCCGGGGCTGATTAGAGCATTACATGCGAGCGGTCAATTACCTCAGTTTAACTGTACTACTTGTAAGCCTTCGACAGTGCGTCCTAAAGCAGGAGCAACTCAAGCAAAAGTACTTTCAGTTTAAACCTGGAAGTACCTACAGTAAATTTTTTTATTTGTGTGTTTGTGAGCTGCTGTACTTCACTCACAACCCCTGGCACCTCACTGCCTCCGTCACTTGTTTTGTTTTGTTTTGGTTTTTTTTTCTCCTCTTTCATTCAACTCAATGTCCTTTTATTTCCCCTCCTTTACTTGTATTCTGAGACATCTTTCTAAAGGGCCGTGGATAGAGATAACACGCAGGTATTTAGCAGCGGAGTGCTTAGCGTGGCCTAAGGGTTTGTTGCCAAGGGGACTGAGCAAACAAACTGTTGTGGGACCTTTGTTTTGACACATCTAAGGACACGCACACATACAACAAGTGATCTCCCTCTTCCCTTTATCCCTCGTCCCCCCCTGTTTAGGGATATTTCAGAGCACATGAAATCGATCCCAGCCGCTCGCTATAGCCTCTTTATTTTCCGTCCTCTTTCCATCATGTTTTGGGACGCGCCAGAGCCTCTGTGATTCTCATCGAAGTTTTTCAGAGCTGCCCTTTCGGCGTTTACTCTCATACACACCTTTATATTAAAGTTGCGCAACCACATATTATTACATATTTGTCTTATTACTCTAATCTCAGGCTGTGTTCAAAGAGTCATTACGTTTCTCAGTGTGTGTGTCATACACAGAGTGCTGGCGTGCGTGATGAATTGCCATACGTGCTTGTTTTTGTAGGTATTGATGTAGAGATCGTGGGGGTTTTTGCTTGATTTCATGGCTAGAGGTTTTTAACATTTACTAAAAGTTTTAAAATAAGAAATAAGTTAATAATTATGACACTTTTTCATCTTAGAGAAGTCTGTTTTGTGCACTTATTAATTAATATAAAATCTAGAAATATGCTAATAACTGACCAAAGTTTAAGCAGTTGAGTGGCCGTTCGGCGTCGCAGGTGGAATCTTCTGCTTTTATTTTCCTTCTTTGTATTTTCTGGAAGCTGGTTTTTTCTGGTTTTTGATAAAGCATAAAAAACAAAGAAGTGAGCAAAGAAGAAAATGAAACTTTATGACAGCTGTCATTTAAGGAGAGCCTTTTGTTGTGCATTCCAGGAATAATATCCACTTCATATTCAAAGCTCTATATCCCGTTTTTATTGCATTTGTGTTTTTGGTTTTTGCTCTCTTTTTTTTTTTTTTTCTTTTCTTTCCTCTGTTTGAAAAATGAATAGGTGCAGATACACCCTTGGCTTTCTACCTTCTGTGCACTCTGCTCTGACTGGAGTGGTTTTTTATGACTCCTTATTCAGACCAATAGCTTTTTTTTCCTTCTTCTTCTTCTTCACAGCGAGCACAGTTTTTAGATCTCAGTCCACCCTGAGCACCTTTACCGCTCGCCCGCAAAATAGGATGAAATGAGGAGGAAAAAACAAGCCAAGGTCTGCAGCCCTCCGTAACCTTTATCACAATTTAGCAACAACCGAATCAATTTGATGTCTTAAGCAATAAAAAGGCTGTTGCTGTCCTAATTCTCCGGCTCCTGGGCTGACAGTAAATTTACATTTTTTAATTAAACTAGCTGGAATTTTTATGAGGGGGCTGGGCTATGCTAATAGGAATGTTGTGTACTGCAGATTAACAGAGTTTTGAAATAAATTTAGCAGGAGGACACTAGAGAAGGAACGGGGGGTTGCGAGGCACGGTATTTAACCCCTTTTATGCCAAATTCTCCTGAGGGACCCCTCGCTGCTCCGACCGTCGTGTCAGGATACAGCGTGTTTCAGCAGAGAGGTGACCGAGGCTTCCATGTCAGCATGCGTCATTTAAATTCTCATATATAATTAATAACAGGTCCGAATGACTGAAGGTTGTTTAGCTTATGAGGATAATCATGCTCTTTGCTGAAACAACAACAGAAATACTCGTTTATTTAAAGTGATTTTCAGGAGAAGTTTGATAAATCACACAGAATCACTTTGTAGCAGGTCTGGGCTGCAGTTATCCTAAATTGTGTGTAATAATATCTAATATCCTTGATTCAAATAAAATGCTGCAGTTTATAGAATATTTACAGAGTATAGAATATTTACTGAAGCATCAGGTAGTTACTCGATTTAAATGGATTTAGTTCTTATAGTTGTTATATATATATAAATGACTGATAGATTTATTTTATGTGTTAGTGTTATTTGAAAGGTTCAGTATCGAGATATAGTGGAAAAGAGTGAGAAGGAAAAGCAGGGAAGGAGAGAGATGGATTGTTGGACGGTTGAGTCGTGCCTGAGCCGGTACATGTGCCTCCTGATAGGACGCAGACTACCCAACATCATAATTAACTTAGTCCTCTAATACCCCAACTCTTATCCCTGGCCCTTTACCAGCCGAGTCCAGATAAACAAATTTTAGCTGCTAGTAAAGAGGGAAGATGTGGACCATGTGGTGCCATGGAAATGATAGAAATAAACGAGTTGTGCAGAAGGCAGCTTGACTTGGAGCAACAAAAAAGCTCTCTCTTCTATATTGTTCTTTTCTTCTTCTCTTCTCTTCTCTTCTCTTCTCTTCTCTTCTCTTCTCCTCTCCTCTTCTCTGCTCGCTACTCCTCTCCTGTGCACTCATGCAGGCACCCGACCCTAATTAAAAGCTCAAAGCCTTTCCCGTCACCAATACACAGTAATAGCCTAATTAATACTGCGAGAGGAAGTCCTCACGAATAATAAACAGGTTGCACCTTTAGGCCCTCCAAGTGTTTACTAGACATACAGTTGTTGTTGTTGGTATTCTTAATAGCAATTTGTAATTCTCCTTCTTCTTCTTCTTCTTCTTCTTCTCATTATTATTGCTGTTATTAATATTCAGTATAATAATTTGGTTGTATGCACTAGGAGCTGGTTACTATATGTTGAAAGAAGCAGAATGTTCTGTATGTGTGAGTTGCCATTTTGTGGGTGTAGGTTTCCCGGTAGTGGGGAAGTGCAGCAGTGCACCTACAGATCAGGTGAGTTCCTGAGTTCATGTCATTTTCTGTAAGAGCAAATGCCAGGAAGTAAAGTAATTTAAGGTACTGCTGTGCCAGGGTGTTAAACTGATAAAGTCCTGTCCTCAGAGTTATAGCTGAATGCGAATAAATCGCTTCCTCTTATTGTCCGTCCTGTGATTCCATGGAGCAACCTAACATGGAAAAGGAGCTGGTCTGTTGGAAAAGTGACAAAGTTCTGCCGAAAGATGTTCCTCTTTGCAGAGGACTCAAAGAATGGCTCTGTTGCACGTTTATGATCTTCCACATGAAATTCTAATTTCATGCAAAGTGGGAGAGAGGAATAATCTGCCGGCGCTGATATGGCATATAAGAGGGAAAAGAGGAATATGAAGAAGCAATTAGCACAGTGTAAAATACTTTAGTCCATTTGTCTGAAAGCATGAGCTCCGCTGGCCTAGAATGAAATTTGCATGCTTGGCTTATCGACGCACACTTATTAGGCCGTCTGAAAGGAAGATTAAGCCAGCACAAAATGTGGCGTCTAATCCTTTTAAATGTGGCAGGGGTCTTTAAGGTGGGAACGACCCTGCGGGCAGGTTGCAGGCAGGATGAGTACGGCTGTTAGAAGAGGGACATTCCGGACCCCGTCCGCTTGTCGGGCTGCCGCCGCCGCACGGCTTTCGACTGCGTTGGAAGAGCGCCCTGCATGCTTCTGTCGTTCTGACCTTTTTTCCTCTGTCACGGTTTGTGGGTGGGCCTTGCTCAAAATGGGAGGAGCTAATCATTTCCAGTTTGAACAGTGATTATAAGAGCAGTAATGGCCCGTAAAGGGGAGAAGTTTTTACTCAGGATATTTGTCCTGTTTCCTGAGTATAGTCAGAAATTGGAAAACGTCACTTGAACTACTTTTCTGGGCAAATTAAAGGGAATATTCTCAAATAAAAGAGAAATATGGAAAATAAAAGAGAAAGGGTGCGGCGAGCCATCCGGTGGAATATTTCATGTAGTGTTCTTTCAGATACAACACAGAGCAGATAATAAGATTCATCACATGAATTATACAGCTATATTCCACACATTTAGACTATACCCGTATTTACTCTCCTATCATTCTGTTCAGTAGCTTGGAGTGCAGGCCAGCAGCAGCACGCTGCTTGCTTGTGGGACAGCTGAATCACTTTAGTGCTGATGTACTACAGTACATCCTGCTAGCCCTGTTACTCCATGTAGAAGGCTTTCAGTGCTGGTTAACTGCTTAGTGGCTGGCTGTTAAAGCCAGTGATTGATAGACTGATAGTTTATCTGTGTGCCGGAAGTCCTCAGCTCCTTATCTCTGACCAAACGCTTTGGGTGGGGGGGGGTCAGGCTGAGACGGTCGAGAGCCAGCATGAAAGCCTACGTCTTTGGGTGGTCCTGGAGCACACGCCGTATCTCTAGCACAGTGCAGATGTGCTGTCTATCAGCGTGAAATTTGTCAAGCTTGAATTTGTGCTAATAGATCATGTAAGGACACATGCTTCACAGTCTGTTCCCTTTTGGTTGTCTCCGACAGAAAATGCCACCTCACTAAATGCTTTTTTTTTTTTTTTGGCCCACTCGCCAAACGCCTCTTTTTTTTCCTGCATTGATAAGAAAACGAAGCACATGGCTGTGTGTTCCCTGTCACCTTCATCCTGGGAGAGTGTGTTTGCTCTGGAGAGGCACCAGGCCGATATCCCGTCCTGTCTGGTAATTGACTGCAAACAGGGGCGCCTGCGTCTGAAACCCTCCCCTGCCGCGGGTCTCCGCGCTCTGTGTGTTTTTTCCTGTGACATTCTATTCACTTGGGTCAGTAGCAGGCAGCGGCAGCAATAATTACTGTCTGTACATGATAAATCTGAAGCCCAGCTGTTCAATTCTGTCACAGCCTACACAGTGCCGGAGCCGCGGGTTGAGTGTGTGTGTGTGTTGTGGGGTGTATTGGAGGGGCATTGGAGTTGGAGGGGGCCAGGGTGTGTGTGTGGGGGTGGGCGGTTAGAGCAGGGACGCTCAGGAGTTTGCTGTTTGACTGAATTTTTTTAAACTCTGTAACTTGATAGGATTACATGGTTCTAGGGCCCACACCTGTTAAGAGGCTGTTAACAGAACAGTTGGCAGTCTCATGGTTGGAGCTTAGTGCTGTCTTATTTTTTTCACTCTGTCCTCTTTTGGGGATTTCTCTCCCCATGAGCTTTGGGGGCTTTTCTCTATCCTCTTGGCCAGGGCAAGGTGTCACCTCGTCCTGGTGTGAGTGAGCGGCCATAGGTTTGAGTGGCATGCTGCACTCTGTACACACTAGATAGATGGCAGGGTTTTGGTTTTTTTTTGGCCTCTGTATTTTTTTTATTCTGTGTTTTGTTGGATCAAGTCACAAAACCCACCTCCTTCCCAAAATCAGAGACTTCAGAGAAAAGACTGTGTTAGCTGCAGTTTAGTCCACACTCCAAAAGAAAGCATGAAGCTTAAAACATGTAGGGAAAATATTTAAAATGCAACACAGAGTAGCAATATTTTCTGCTTAAAATGAATTAGCAGGGTTAAATATGGCCAAATATGGACAGTATGCCTTTTATATAGTTATATTCAACTGGACTATGCGACTCAAATACCCAAATTCCATATGTCTTCATAATATGACTTTCTACAAAGTTGGACCGTATGACTTTCTAATAGATTATTGCAGAATTGACAATATGGCTCTCCAGTAGTATATAGAATTAGGCAGTAATTAGTAACTTCCTATACAGTTGTATTTGCTGCATATTAAACAATATGACTTTCCAACACTGAACTGAAGTGCAATTAGAAACTTATTCTACTTACTAAAGAAAGAAAGAATGGGTTCTAAGGACCCAAAACTACATTCACTTCAATATCCCACGTTTCAGTGTATTAGAGCCCCAAAAACAGCTCAGTCATTAAAAAGGCCCCATTCGCAGTTGTGAAAATGACACGCGGCTGTTGCCTCCTTAAATTGCTGTTACTTGAAATCTATAAAAAGAAGAGCTTTGACACTCGGGCAGAGAAAAAAAAAACTTTTGGGGCTCTCACAGGTTTTTCCATTCTCAGGCAGGCAGCTGGGGGGGCTTCTTGCGAAATGAGTCAAACCCAATGTCAACTCTCTGGCAAACAAGCAACCTGACACCAGGCCTGGGTGCTATTATTTGTGCAATTTTATGTCCATCTATTCATATGCAGTGAGTAATGAATTAAAGGGCATACAGGGGCCGCCAAAGCCAGCCTTGTGTCCCGACATGATTTAGATATTTTCCACAACTGCTCAGAACACGACAAATGCCATGTTATGGCTTGCAGACCATACAAGCGGAATAAGAATTGCTGTTTAATTTCCAGCCCATGTTAAACAACTTCATTACAAAAGGCCGCAGCGCTCACTCTGATATGTATGGATCGCCGAAAACAGTAAGAAGAAAGACATAAAATGCTAATGGCTTGTTTATTTTGCCTCCATTGCTCCACGACCATGTTTGGCGTGTGTCGGCCAGTCACTTTCTGTGGGGCTCTCAACACCTGTCCTGCCTCTTGTGCTGGGATTTTCTATATTTGGCTGTAAGTTGGGTTCATCATTTGCTGCGAAAGGGCACTGTTTCTCATTGGAGACATGGAGAGATAGAAAAAGAGAGAGAAAGATAAGACATAGCGTGAGAGAGAGAGAAAGAGAGAGAGAGAGAGAGAGAGAGGGAGAGGGAAAGAGACATGTGCCACATGTAGCAGGATATTTATTTATTTATTTATTTACAATCCGGAAAATTTTCAATAAACCTCATTTCCATTTCCCGACTGAATAGAGTCTTTGTGGTGAAACACTCTGCACAAGATCTGAAACAGAAATCCAGATCAAGCCGGTAAAACTGACATTATATATTATCTGTAATTACACAACATGTCTCTGTAACCACGTATTTCTGCAAGCAACAGTAATCTTATCTGAGAGAAGGAGGAGGAGGAGGAGAGGGAGGAGGAGGGAAGAAATGTTTAATAATCATAATTCAGGCAGTTTTGATGGTCCTGATAAGTAATCTGGGCATGGCGATAAATAAAGGAACAGAATGACTTTAAAACAATTCCCCTCCCTGCTGAGTGGAGATTGTTCAGAAAGTGTCATGTCCATAGGAAGCCCTACCTCAGCTGCTCTACGGAGGGATATAAGCAGGCCAGGTTTTAATTGTTTGGGAAGTATCGGAAGCCCCTCTTCGCCCCGGCCGTGCGCTCCCCTCTCCCCGGCTTCATTTCAGCCGCTCTCCTCCTCGGCTGCTGGAAAACGGCGTTAATTTTTTTATTACCTGTTTGACTCTCTGGCCTTATTACTGTAGCCCCTTAATGTTCTCCGTAACCGTGGAAACCGGATGAATAAACGTCCGCAAAAAGAAAATGAGATGATTAAACAGGTCACCCTTGCAAAACAAATTCGCTCGGCCGAGCGCAATTTGTGTGCCGTGCGCCTGTCTCGGCGGTTCACTAACAAGCGGATTGTTTGTGAGGTTAACGGAAAGGGAGAAAGCAAAGGAGAGGGATAAAGCCAACACTGAGCACGTCGCTCCGTTAAGGGAAAATAGATGCAAATCTTTAAGCATGTTGCACGACATATAAATCCTGCCTGCCTTCACATTTCTGTTTAGTAGCTATTAATATGGTTTTCTGCCGAATTGAAAGTTCCCTGTGCATGGGATGCTCATTCTCTTCTTTCTCTGAACCCTCCTTTTCTGCATTATCTCGGTGCCCACGGAAGGAATTCCGGTTATGTGTTTAATGCCTGTAAATATGTACATTAGGGCTCAAGCACACACGTTACAAATCCTTTCCTATTTGAACGTATGGCTCATATGAGAGTCATAGACTATACATAGGAAGAGGGGCAGAATGTGGTTAGTGGTCAGTGAAAGGCCATATAGGATTAATGTGCTGTTACTGCGAAGTGCAACGCCGTCGCTCCTGTGTCTCCAAGTGCGATCTTCTCTGGGGAAGTTTAGCACGTTTTCCTCCTTCGTTCCCAGCCCGGGCTGCGTTTGACCCCTTTTGTGCATATTTAACATACTCTGCTTCGGCCCAGCTAGATTGTTTGGTTGCTCTCATCCTTGTAAATAAGAGGCTTGGCTGTGCCGATTTAGACATGGGGCGAAGACGCAGAATTAAACCCATGTCTGTGTGTGCACAGAGACCACTAATCACCAATGGCGGCCATGCCGTGGGGATGTTGTTTATGGAAGTGCGCCACTCAAGGGTGTTGGCTGTTTACTCTGAAGCACCACTTTCTGTCATTCTTATAACAAAAAAGAAAAGGGAAAAAAAAAACAAGTCCCCCCCCAGCCTTCTCAATTTTGTCCCTTGCTCCAATGAAAGAGTGTCCTGTGCACGTTTTGAGAGTGAGCACTGTTGCCCCACTGCTGGGGGTGTCTATGGCACGAACTGAAAGGCACTTGTGCATTATTGATGTTTTAATTTGTGCAAATGCCCGAGTCTTTGTTAAGTGATTATAAGCGCAGTAGAGATAGGAGGCAGCCACTTTGGGTTCAGAAACAGGAGCTGGGGGCGGCCTGGTCAGCAGCAGGCCCAGCGGCCCAGGGCACCCTGGCACCGTCCGGCTCGGAGCTCAGTGATGGAAAAATATCAACGTGTCACAGATAAAAAGCCAGTTGATCTTTTGTCCTTTTTTTTTTTTTTTTTCTTCCCTCAGCTACACCTCTCCCATTTATGATAGAGTTTTATAGGCCTTTTACATCCCTTATCAAAAATTATTTGATGTAAATATAATAGAACTGACCTGAAAAGCCCCATAAGCAAATAATGTGTGTGTCACGCAAGCAACTGACCTTGGGAAAGAATGCTAAGTTATAATGCCTCACACTAGAACAACAAACCCATAAAACAATAGTTGGGAAAGTGAGCTGGTTTAGGTAAATATGAGAGAAGCACTGTTCTGTTTTTTTTTACCTTGATTAGCAGAGGCAATCATAAACTTTTCCATGACGTGTTGCTTTTGCCATTGCATGTCATTAGTGTTTGTTCTACAGTGACTTGATACAAAGGTTCCCGCAGACTGTGGAGAAAGAGGTGTTGTGTTGTGCGACAAATTGTGCTTAAAGAAATCTTTTAACAGACCCGTAGCCTGCAACTTTCTTGGCTTTCATTCTTTCCCCTGATATCTTTTTTAAGAGGTTTGTGTGGGTTTACAGTCTGACTTCATGACTATGTTCCAAAAGGCTGTTTCTGCTACCCTGCCATTTAAGACCAGAATATATTTGCTGTCCAATGAAAAACATGTATCTCCATTTTTTGTTGATTTTTACTTTTATGTTTCATTTGAACACAGCAGCTGCCATTTACATTGTGTGAAAATTTCTGGATGAATGGACCAAGAGAACTGGCCCAAAACTGCTTGGAAAGAAGTCTGGTTCCATTGACTTACNTAAGACCAGAATATATTCGCTGTCCAATGAAAAACATGTATCTCCATTTTTTGTTGATTTTTACTTTTATGTTTCATTTGAACACAGCAGCTGCCATTTACATTGTGTGAAAATTTCAGGATGAATGGACCAAGAGAACTGGCCCAAAACTGCTTGGAAAGAAGTCTGGTTCCATTGACTTACGTTAAACTTCAATGAGTTTTTGGCCTTTCCTGTAAAGTTGCCATTTTGGAGATACTTGTTTTCTTTGGACAGCGACGATATGTAAATGACCTCTGTTCTGTTTCATCCTAGCTGAAACACTCCTTATAACTTTGGCATGATTGGGTGGGGCTAGCCTGCTATAAGCTGAATAGGGGATACATGTAAATGAGTTGGTTTTCCTTACATCACAGAAACAGTCCATTTAAAACAGGTCATTTTTGAAGCCGGTATTTTAACAGTGCATCAAACTTCACTGAAACTTCACCAGTAACACTGAGTTGGATTGGACCTGATTAACCTCACGGGTTTATTGGTGTTATTCAGAGTTATTCCGAATGCTTTACCCACATGTTTTCACCCCACAGCTTCTCCTACAATGAATGAAATATATGTAGCTGATTGACCAGCAGTAGAAATAAGCACATGTGGATTTCCCTCTGCTTTCAGCAGCCACTCTCTGACCCCTCGCTCTGACGCTTGTGGAGTGTTCCCTCTTAGCTGTTCTCCTGCTAGCTCACTGAAACCATTCTCTCCTTACCCCCCAATCCACCCCCCTTCCTCTCCCCACTCACCACCACCCTCTCATTTACAGCTTTATTAAGCTGTCTCATGAAGGCTTAGTAGGGAAATACAGTGAAAAAGAAAAGGCACATATTACTTTGATGATCTGATGTCATTTGCGGGCTACACAAATACCGGCTTCATTGTGTGCGGTAAGGGAGAGGGGTAGAGAGAGAGAAAGAGAGAGAGAGAGAGAAAAGAGATGTTGGCTCTGAAATGTAGGATTTCAATTAGGTGCGTAATCTGAACCTGCCCGCTTTGATCGAGCCATTTTCTGAATAAGAATACAGCAGCACTTGTAAAACATTAATTACGTGGTGATTTTTTTTCTTAAGGAACCCAGTAAAGTGTTCTTTATTTGGTGCTCCTTGAAGACAGTAAGAAATCTAGCTCATGCTAAATGGCCATTTGAACCCACGGCAGTGGGGATGAAAAGAGGCTTTCAGAGCGAGCGCCGCAGTAGAGTGCATGATATTTGAAAGAGAGGTAAAGAAATCTCCCCTCGCGGAGCCCAGCCTTAGCAGCTCTGTGTTTTAACGCGTTTCTCCGTGACAGATGACATTTAGGCTGTGTATTGGATCACATTTCTGACATTATCTCTTATTTCACCAAAGCCAGCATTTATTAATAATTCATGCCGATGCTGTGATGGCGCTGATAGGGGAAAAGCTACATTAAAAGGAATTATTCACTCCAATTATTCATATCTAATTGCTGTATTTGCTCTGAGCTTAGGCCCTCCTAACTATATTTTGGCCGAATGACGTTTGGGTGGACAGAAGTGGCCACTCCTGTCTGTCTGGATGGGCCCATTTGAGTGGGCTTTATCTGAAGGATGTGCAATATTGTGGCACATGCAGTGTGCCTATGAAACCGCGCGTGCGTGCGTGCAAGGACTTGTAGTGGAAATTTGATGCACCTCTGGTAAGCGGGCCTGTGTATATTCTCAGACTGAAATGTATACTGTATCTGCCACACATGTAGAGCCTCTAAAGGTTTGATTTCGGTTCGTCCATTTCTCCCGTGCCACCGGAATGTTCTGCCGCGGGACAGGGATGGGTTTTTTTTTTCCAGCGAGTCCTGCACCCTTTGGCAGCCTGCTGCAGGCATTTATGTACTGTAATTATGGATTCAGCAAGATTTTTATCACTTTTGCTCTATTTTGTAATCAGCAGAAGGTTTTCTGAGGTGAAAATACTGACGCATTCTAGTAATTAGAGACTAAAGTACACATACAAGTTTTATGATGTGCATATTTCAGAGAGTGGGAGAGAGAGCAAGAGCGAAAGAGAGATAGAGAAAGAGAATAAACCCTCCCTGCTTGTTTTGTCAACGTGTTTTTTGTTGTTTTTTTCTGTTCTTTACTACATGTAATGTTTCCCCTGCATGTCTCTAAATCCTCTCTGTGTCCATGATGAGCAGTCATACAGAAGATGCATTAAAAGTGCCATAACTCGCACACCCAGCCAGGCTAAAATCAATTGGAATGGATAGTTAAGCTGGCGCTAAAAATCAATGAGCAATTCATGTCCTTGATCACACTGTGTCATCTCTCTCTCCCAATGCAAGAGCTCGGAGGCCGTCAGAGCATGACCACCCCCTCCACTCTACATATTACACTCATTTGTGTTTGAATGGCAAATATATAGATATGTTTCGGAAGCCATGTTGAATTTCTTTTCCTTTTTTTTTTTTTTGTTGCCTGTTCCAAAAGCCAATATCAATATGCACAGCCCTGAGCCCTGTTTACGTAAAATGCCGGCTAGCTGTCTGGGATCAGTTGAGCCTTTGCCACATATGGAGCAGTAGAAATCTTATCTGGCCAATCTGGGCTGGACTGGATGAGTTAATATCTCAATCAAACCCTTAAAAATAGCTGAGGGTCAAATTTCAATGATCAGAGTCTTTTCGGCCTCTCAAAATGTTGCAATCAATTTGGCTGGCATTCCAGGCCAGCGGCCGCGTGGGGGCGGGGCTGGGCTGGGGTGGGTAATTTGGTTGGGTGGGGGGG
>CM067492.1:25326071-25341684 GCA_034552555.1 Semaprochilodus insignis
GGTTGGGTGGGGGGGGGGGTGCAGGGACTTGGCCCTACAGACCAGGAGAATGAAAATTCAGTGTTTCAAAATAGTAATTTTGTCCTTATTAATGCCATTAGTGTAACAGTCAGCATGGATCAAATCAGTGGCTGACCGAAGTAACTCCCCTGTCTCGGCGCAATGACGGGATGGTGTCGGGAATGATTTGGGCATTCTCTGTTGACGAGTGAGGTTCCAACTGCCATTCTCTCCACTCCTCGCTAAATGATGCCTGTGGTCTTTCTTCTCTTTCTCTACTCACCCCCTCCTTCTGCACATATTCATACTTTTCAGTTTCTATTTCTCTACCACTTGGAAAGCGTTGGATAGGACTCGTGTTTCGGAATGACGCTGCCTATATCCAGCCTTCGTGTAAAGCTTTTTTCTGTCACTGTGTTCGTAATGAATTAGCATGCTATCATTAGTCTTGTCTAATCCGTATTCTTCTAACTGAGCCAGTAGGGGAAAACCCTTGAAATGTCTGTATGTGGTATATTAGGAATGAACTGTATTCTCAGTACTTTTCCACTCATCTCTGTTACTGAGCAGTTACCTTGAAATGATTTCATTTTGATTAATCTCTTAGATTTGGGGCTGACTGCACACATGAAGCAAAAAAAAACCAAACAAACATGAATTATTCGAGCTGCAAATCTGAGCCGCAAAATAATATCATTTGTGATATCAATATTGTGATCAGCGTGCTGGCACGGGAGCAGAATGAAGGGACAAGAATGGACACAGTCATCCACGACACGGTTAATAATGCAGGGCTGCTATTGGACACCGCTGTGATAAAAGATGACAACAAATGACATTTGTGCGCCTGAGCCTCACAGGAATCGATGTGTTTTACCCGGGCTGTGCTGGCGAGAGTGATCTCAGAGATAACCACGCAGTTCAGCACAGTATGTACAGTTTTAGGCAAGAAGCTGAGGATCCTAATCCCGAGCATATTTGGTACCTCTGGTTTCCCTGTGCTTTCTGGGGTCGTAATTTGTTAAAGATTTGCATAGGCTTTCAAAGAGCAGTTGTTTGGCACAACAGGTGCGACTCCTGGGCCTTTTTCTCTGCAGTGGTGTTGTAAAGGGCACTCTGTCACAGGGTAAATGCTTCAAATTTAGAGGAAGGGCCTTCACACCAGTTGTCCGACGAGATAGAAAAAGCGTGTGTGAGAGAAGGCAGCACATGGCCTGCCGGATCGGAGAGGTGACATGTCCCTCAAGCAGCTGGGCCCTAAAAAACAAAGTGGCTTTTTTGTTTTGGAAAGAAAGGACATCGTCGCTGCCATATCTAAACTTAGTTTTGGTGCTTTTTTGGTATTTTCTTAACACCGTTTGAAAACAGCAGCTGTCCTATACATTTGTGCCAACGTTTCAATAAGAATGGACCAGAAGAAGTGGGTCTAAAATGGTTTGGAAAGTAATCCCATTATGTTTTTATCCATTACAGTTAAGAATGTTCCTCTGAAACGTTACCGGTCCTGAGATATGAGGTTTCATTCCGACAGTATTTTCTCCCCTCATTTCCAATAAAGCCTGTGCGAATGTTTGCAGCCCTTGGTGTCTGTCGATTGTCCCTGTGCGTCCTCCAGCAAGGCCAGCCAGTGCACTGCTCAGAGGAGAAAACTCCAAAGCTGTTACTTTAATTGCATATGTATTTCCTGAAATGTACCCAATAAACTTGTTGCATTTACCTCCTGCAGTGGCTAATGGCTAATTGTAGTATTAGACTCAGAGCATTTGTTGTGCAGGAATACAACTCTGAGTAGCTTTGTATTGGCTTCGCTAGTGCCTCAATCTCGTTCTCTGTTCTCTCTCTCTCTCTCTCTCTCTCTCTCTCTTGCTCGCTCTCTCTCAATCCATCTGCATCATGTCGATCTGTCAGGCTGCCAGTGTCTGTTCCAATTAGATTCCACTTAATACACGTAACCTCGATTAACACGCAATCAAGCTCAGATAAATCACGTCCTTTAAGTCTCCCCCCTCCGCCTCGCCACTGTTCCTCTGCATCATCCTGTTTTCTCCACCAGCGCATTTTGTCATCGAGTTTAAGATCGTTCGCAGCTCGTCTGATTTAAGCACGCCGTCAAGACCGCTTTGAATTCCGCGTGCTCGAAAAGAGCGCGCTAAAACGTTCTTATCTCTTCATTTCCAGCATGTTTTTTTTTTAACCCTCCTTTTTATACCGTAATTTTCACTGCATTTTTTGAGAAACCCAATTAGGCCCATGTGCTAACAATGAAATCATCACTACAGAATCAACAGCACTTTGTTTGCAGTCTTAAAGTTAATAATTTACACTCTTTGCTAATTGGTGGCGACGTCGATTCAGGAAGTGGTGAAACCAAAAATACGAAACGTAAAAAAAATACACACACGCACAACAACAACCACAGGGCAAGAAAAGGGCCTACACAGCGCTCTGGGGTGCTGTTTTATTAATCCTGGCAAAAAGTGCTAACACTGACATGTTTAACTGATTAGAGTTTTAATAACAGGCCGGGTTAAAGTGCTGGCACATCCGTGAAGATATCCTGTCAGACGCGAGCGGCCTGGGTGGCTCACACCCCCCCTAACCCCCTCCAACCCCCTACTCCTTCCACGGCGTAGCGCCTCCTCAGCGATGATAAACACAGGCCTCCTCCTGAGGGGGCACGGGCGAGGATTAGGGCTTCACCTCTTCATCAGATACTGCTGGAGTACTCCTAATTATTAACCCACACTGCGTAACGCTCTCCAGCCCGAGAGCCATCGCTTCACCCTGCAGCACTGTGACTCCACAGCACTGTGTATATATGCACCGTCACTGCCATATAAAACTCTGGGTCACCAAATTCAACAGAACTTGAAGGGTTATATGTTAGTCGCTGTTGGTCCATAGATCATGAGATGTTCACACAATGTAAGGAGCACTTTGTGCGAGGCCATTTTATTCACACAATAAAAGAAAACTAAATAATGACACTGCAGTGTTGTGAGACGACAGCAATGATACAGCGGTGTGTGGAACCTACTTTGATGGTTATTGAATTAATACACAGTACATAATATTATGAGCATATAATAAAGATGTATTCATATCACAGTGTGTCTAATTTTTGGATTTAGGCATGTTTAAGACACACACACACACACACATATATAGTGTATATTTGGCTTATGAACACATTATGAACTTACATTAATGTTCGGATTCTTTGTTTGTTAGAGCATGCAACGTTATAAGCATAACATTGTAGAAACACACACTCAGGACCCAAGCTAGTGTCTGGTTCATAAGTATATACATGTATTTGCTTGATAAATACATATAAATATAAAAATATGATGACGATGATAATAATAATATTAATATAAAATATAACCTAAACTGCTTGCAACTTGCTGTCTGTCTTCTCTTCCACCTGCAGAGTGTGTTGTGTGGATTTAGAGCATGTGTGTGACGCGTTTTAGACTGACTTGTTGGAAAGAACGTGAACTTGCTGAGGTGTTGCAGGGGCCATTAAGCAGTCGTGTTTCTGCGGGTTTAAGTGGACGCCGACTGGCAGTCAGCAGTGTGTAAATAGAGCTTGGATTTAAAATAAATTAAGCTATGAGAAAGGCTCAGGTTGATCCTTTTCTTATCTCCAGTACTGAGTTGTCAGCTCCAAGCCTTTTATGGGACTTTGGTAAAGCCCATGCGGACGAGTGCAAAGGCGAACACAGAGATTGACCGATCCTGCCCTATAAAAATAGCCCTGTGCACTTGTTCCTCATAAAAGAGGACCTAGCTGCCCCGGCCATCGTGAGCAGTGTTTTATTTGGACAATGTGTCAGAAAGAGGTGATTTTGTTTCAGTTGTTCAGAAGAAAAGGTTTTATCCTTATCAGGGCGGTTTATAATGTCCCAAAGTTCTGGCTTCCAGGGTGTTTCTGTCCTGCCTCAGCTGTTCCTGTGGAGCTCTGTGGCTTTAAATGGCTGCTTTTACTTAAAAGTGTGAATAATCTCTTTTTTTTCTGTTCCCAGAGAAAAATCAGCGAATAACGCTGATGAGTTTTAGCAGCTTCAGCCAGGCGATGGGCGAACATAATAAGTGTTTTCGCAGACGTCACCCGTGATTATCTCATCTTGGCATTTTGGGTGAATGTGGTGGATTTAGAGGCTCGGCCTCTATTGTGCTGACATCACTCTTTAACAAGCAGAATTAAATCACGGCTAAAATCATTTGAAACTCTCCCAGAGACTGTCCTGAATGCCCAAACAAAGAGTGTGTGGGAAATGTTTTAACACTGGGGGTGAATGTTCGCATCCGTGTGTGTGTGTGTGTGTGTGTGGGTAGTGTTAGTACTCGGTACAGAATGAGAGAACTGGGGCAAATTCCCTCTCTCATTGAATAATTGAATGGGGGAAAAACACTATTTATCTTTTTTGTGCAGTCAGAGGAACAATAGGATGGCAGTTGTTGAACGCAATGTTTATTTGTCTCTCTTTTCTAGACTTGCTCCACTGAACAGCAAATACCATCAGTTTTTCTATCTAATGAATGTGAATTTTGAATTGCATTTTTCCCCCAGTATTAAACAGTTATACATAATGATGAAACTGTTATTGTATACCCAGATTTTTATGTCGTATACAGGATAATATTTCTTCACAATAATATTTATTTTTTTTGTTGATTTTGTTGGGAAGCTGTTTTCTAATTTGGTGAGAAGTTAGGTAGGGTTCAGTTTAACTTTATTATCAATATACGCTGAGTGCCAAACGACATTGTTTCACTGCTCTCAGTGGTGCAGTGGTGCAGAATAATACTAAACACTGTGGAGAAAGCACAAGACAGTGACAGGTGGTTCGTGCAGTATACTTACTGCATTATTGGGCAGTGTAATGGAGCACATGTAGTCCAGTCTTGGGCAAAAATACTACACAAGTGGTGTACAATACTAATACAGTGGGGTTGTAATTTGCTTTCCTTTCTAATTTATTACCAGTTATATTATCTGGTATTCTAGTTTTCTGGTTTAAACTATGTTTAAATTGAAAAGTGGAGTTTTTGAAATGGTTACAGAAATTTCTGAATTCCAGAATCTCCTGTTACTTACTATGTCCTCCATTTGCTTGAGCTGTTCATGGACTTTCCGCAGGATTGTTCAAAAGCCTCTGATGAGTAGATCAAATCCACCTGAAAGTCATCTGAACACCAGCTTCATAGGAAGGGATAACACGACCTTTTTGTGCAAAGGTCTTAACATGGTCAATGTCCCAAATTTGCTTACAGTTAAATGAGGACCTAGAAATAGAGCGGAAACGTTGAACATTCTTTCTTCCTCCTGTTTTCCCTATGAAAGATTTTCAGTGTGGTCCCAGACCTTCGGACCCCACTGTAGGTACTATACTACTGTACTAGTGCTTCTGTAATATTACAGTGATACAGTTCATATTATATGGACGACACAGAAGGATTAAACGTGTAGTGTGTGCAGTTTGTGCTGCGGTTAGTGGAGTGGATTAGTTAGAACCAGTGTTAGTACGTTGAGAGACAGTAGCCCTTCAGGTTGAGAGAAATGTAAACGTGGACACGAAAGGTGTAGATGGCAGTATGTTCACTGGTAGTGTCTGGTGGCCAGGCGTCTGGCTGACAGGCGGCTAATTTGGCCCAGCTGAAGTGGAGCAGTGGCCCACTTCTCCCTGCCGCTGCTACGGGTGGGCTGCTGGTGTGTGAGAGGAGTGCGGGAGTGAGGAGAGATGAGACAGGATTAGCCAAGCCCAAGTGAGCAGGGCTAGTGCTGCTTCAGCTCAGCCGGGCCAGCAGAAGAGCTCCGTCAGCCCCTGACCCGCCTGCCCTGCCAGGGACAGTGCACTGTGGGAGCCAGGGGTAGGAGGGGTCGGGAAATGTGGGGGGAGAGTGGTGAAGATGAGAGAGCGAGAGAGAGAGAGAGAGAGGGAGAACGTGAGTTAAAGTGAATGGGAGTTTGGAAAATTATCCTATTAAATTGAATTAAAGAGGCAGTCTTAATTTACCCCAAGAATGATGGATTTGGATAATTAAGGGTGTTAATGGGGAGTGGTTAGGAAGAGCAGGGAAAGGGGTGGCAGACATGGAGACACGTTAGGGGGGAGGGGATGGTGATGGGGGGTCCAGCTCGAGTCCAGCTCTTACAAGCCCATCAGAACGAGGCTTTTATGTGCTAGCTGCTCAGGGCATTGCTTTACGGCTTGCACTGATTGGCTGTATCTAACCAGAGATGGGCAAGAATATCACATCGCTGCATGAAATGTTTATTGTGCACAAAGCACATCATATTTTGGTTTTCTGAGTTTTGTCAAGTTGCAACAGACACGGTGCACCAGAAATGCTAGGTTTAGGAAAATAAGCAGTTTAAAAACTGAGTACAGTTACATTTATTCAGTACATTATTTCACATTCTGTGCTGCGCTGCACCATTTAGCCGGGACCAGTTATGCAATTTGCCATCTACCAGCAGATACGGCACTGGGTATCTGACAGGTACACCGCCACTCCTCTAAACCTGCTTTAATAAAACATGACATTGGTTTCTAATCTGTAAGTATTGACAAAATCCACAATTGCCCTAAAGAATAAAACATATCTTAATGAAATTTATCATGAAACTTCTCTTTATATTGCTCGCCGCTAGTGTCCACACGGTTTAGGAGGAAAACATGTTCTAATTCTTTTGGTCTTTCCAGGGAAAAACCTGGTGGAAGGGCAGGGCAGGCAGCTGTAAGGTAATATGTTTAGCGAGCAGACAACAGATCAAAGCTCATCTCGGTTAGTGAGCGTCTGTGGCTTTGCGTGTGCGTGTGGTCAAGGGAAGTGGCGGAAAACGAAAACAAACACGCAAAGTGAGCGTCAGCAATTTGAGAGAGGGTGTGTATGTGTGTGTGTTTTTATGTGTGCTGGTATCTGGGTTGAGTGGTGTTGTTCTGGGATGAGCAGGACACCAATGATGGGCAAGTTTGATTTGCTCATTATTACGGGGCCTAGTTATTTGAGCCAGGCTGGGGGTGTGCTCCGCTCTCATACCAGGAACTATATCTGCATGTCCTTAATTCCTGCTGATGTGCAGGCCTTGGGCACTGACTGTGATGGAGAGGATGCCTCGCCAGTGGAAATTATCCTGTGGCCTGAGAGAATCACATTGAAGCTGCAGCATCTGACGGCTGCTCATGTGGCACTGTGTGGCGCTCTGTGGCTCCTGCCAGCAAGATGCGGCACTGTATGACGCTGTGATGCGGCACTGTATGATGCTGTGTACACTGTGTGGCTCTGGTTGGTACTGTGTGGCACTGCATGGTTCTGACTGGCAGTGTGTGTACACTGTGTGGCTCTGGCCTTTCATGTATGACACTGCATGGTTTTCACTGGCAGTGTGTGGACACTGTGTGGTTCTGGCTGGCATTGTGTGGGCACAGCGTGGCTCTGGCTGGCACTGCTTGATTCTCACTGGCAGTGTGTGAAAACGCCATGACCTCTGGTCGGCACTATATGGCACTGTTTGGAGACATGTAGCTTTGACTGGTACTGTGTGCCTCCAGGTTTCTCTGGCTGGCACTGATTGGCACTCTATGGCACTGGCTGGTGGTGTGTGGCTCTCTGTGGCTCTAGTTGAAATTGTATGGCACTCTGTGGCTCCAGCTTGCATTATATGGCATTGTTTGGCTCTGTCTGGGATTTCAAGGCATTGTGTAGCACTCTCTGTCATTTGTGGCTCTAACAGTGTGTGACACTTTTCTATGTGTCTCTGGCTGGTACTGTGTACCACTGTGCAGCTTTGTTTGACGCTGTATGGCACTGTGTGGCTCTATGCAGCTTTGGTTGGCGTTATGATGAACTGTGTAGCTCCGTTTGGCACTTTTTGAACACACGGTACCAGCCAGAGCAATGTAACACTATGTGGCACTGTGCTGGCAGTATGTGGTTCTGGCCTCCACGGTGGCACTGTATGGTAATGTGTGGCCCAGGTTGGCACTATGTGGCCCTGGCCAGACGTCAGGTCACACCGAGCATGCTCTGGCCTGTGTCCACTAAACACAAAATTAGAAATAATGCAATTAAAGAAAAAATGAAAGACTGTGTACGTGTGTGTGTGGGTGTGGGTGGGTGGGTGTGGATGTCTGTGTTAATGTATGAAGTCAGAAAGCACCACAGCAACTTAGTGAATCCATCCTCACTGTATGGCCTTCAAGCCCACTGCGGTGCAAATAACATCTATTAGCTTACCTGAATGCATATTAGAGAGAGGATACCATCTTAAATCAGGGATCAAATAATTTTATGCTACTTTTCTCCTTGGGAAAAAAAGAAGCATCACAGGGAGGGGTAGGGGGTGGGTGGAAGAGAGGGAGAAAAAAGAAGATGAGAAAGGGAAAGGGTGAGAGAGAGTGAGGGTGAGAGTGAGGGGAGGAAAAAAAACAATCTCATCAAGCGAGAGGCCGTTTGCTTAGCAAGAGCTGACAGTCTTTGTGTATGTAAATGAAGAATTTAGACTAATGGAGTTGAACCATTTCTAATTTTGTGATGGCAAGAGGATTTTGATTGAAAGTAATTAAGCAAGCTAGCTGTAAAATTAATTAAAGCAAAAGGAGGGGGGATTTTTATTGGATTGGATAGCGATATAGCTGCTGTCAGGCAGGGGGACAAATGGGGGTGACCTGGATTCTCTGCCCTCCCTCCTCCCACTCGGGACTTTTATGTCACTTTAATCTCCTTAGAGCGGCTGGTGTGCATTTGTTCGAAATAATCAAGGAAATATGGTCAGAAATTGTCAGCTTTCAGATCTAATTTACCTGACAGCCTCGCGAAAAGTGTGTGCGTGAATGCGCGTGGCAGGTTTTTTTTTTTCCTTCCTCTTCTTTTCTTCCTTCTCTCTCTCTCTCTCTCTCCCTCTCCCATTCCTCTCCTCAGCTCGGCGGAAAATGCTTTTGACAGTTTGGAGACGTCTCGACTCCTTGTAGGAATGAACGACAAGGAACCTGGTCAGGCCAAGATGAACCCTTCAATGAGTCGCTGCATCAGTTAAGAGACTCACTGTCATAGCCACACATACGCGCGTATACCCACACACACACACTAACGGTTATTGCTCTTAGAGTAGTGACAGGACTACGTCATTGGGAGCTGGTGAGCTACAAGTTTTACCCTGGCCCATGTCAAGTTCCTCTATGATCATGCAAGCAGTTATAGTTCAGTCACAGTTAGAACAGTGAGTTGTTTTCAGATTAGATCACAGTTTGTAAATATAGTCATAAGTTTTAAGTAAAATAATATCGAGGAGCTCGTGAACTGGCGGTGAGGCACCCCAGATTTATCTACCTGGAGCTTAATTTAAAGAAAAGAGTTGCATGTAAATCTCAAATGGAATATTGGTCTGAAAAATCGCTGTGAAGCTTTTTCTGCAATTCATTCACCTCTACAGTCTCTTAACGGCTGAAAGGATCATGCAGATTGAATTACATCAGCTCACCTATTGCATATCTGTCTATTCTCTATGTATTACAGATTACCTTCGGGACTAATTGTGTGTGGTGAATATAAGAAATTGAGAGTATTTGGATTGTGAAATGTAGACTCCGTTTCACAGCACCACCTCTTCTAATATAGTATTAAGATGCATCACAGTGGCTCAACAGTGACCTGATGTAGTGACTGTTGCTCTGCGGAAATAAAACGGTTGTGATAAGAAATGCTATTCTTGTTTGTGAGCATGAAGTGCAGTTCTATTTAGTCATCAGTGTAAGTGGAAGGGCCACTTACAGGGCCATGGCACCCACTAAATGCAAAAGATGTTCGGTGTCTATAACGTTGGGTGTCCACTACCATGTGAAAGGCTCTTCCTGTAATATCAGTGTGTTTTCAGACATAATTCCGAATTGCCCTGTAATCATCCAGTCAAACTCAATCGCTTCAGACTGCATGACGTATCGAATCATTTCCTAATCACATTGAATCGTAAGGCCTGAGATTTATACCTCTAACTCTAGGCTTAAAAACCTCGTCCCCTCAGGCAGGTGTGTATCACTGGGTCCCTCCAGGAGCTCTTCATCATGGGCCGGTGTACTATGGCCCTGCCCTGGGGAGAGGAGGCGGAGTGGGGGAGGCAAGGACCTTAAAGAAAGCAGGACCCAGTGACGCAGGGGGTGCATCCAGAGCCTCTAACGGGATTAAGCCCCCGTGAAAACCCTCCTCAACTCACCACACCCCCTCCCCCCAACCACATCCGGCAGCCTTTATCAATTAATATAATAAAAGATGGAACAAAGAGCTTCCCTCCTCTTCATAATTAAACTTGTCCATCTCTAGAGGACCGCCACTGGCGGAGCTTCTCTCCAGCAAAGCGTCACCAAGCCCCCGGCGCCCGGCCTCACTCTCAGCATGAGTTGCAGATATGGGGGAGAGATGAACGTGAATGAATGTGTGGCCTACATATACCAGCTGTAATGTAAAGAGTCTTCTCTCCATCTGCCGTTACAGAAGAGTGGGAAGTGAGATGAACCCCAGCAGTGCCTGCTTGGATCCCCCCACCATGACAGTTTTCCTTTGGTGACTGTCTCACCTTCACAACTCCGCTTACACTCTACGTGTGAGCCTGTTAACACACCTGCGTTCATGATACAATATCAGACACTTTCCGTACTGTATGTTGGTGAGGCTGTACGGATGGGAGAAGAGAGAGAGAGAGAGAGAGAGAGAGAGAGAGAGACAGCCAGCAGAGCTTCAGAAATTAGTTTCACACAATATGCAAATGTCTGCAATTGAAAAAAGCAGGTCTTTAAGTGACAGGTTGATATGTGATTAAACGACAATTAGAGCGGTGGAAACACGCGGCGGCGGCGGGTCAAGTGCTGCGCGCCTGAGCTAAAAGGTAGCGAGCTATTGAGGAAACAGTCATGGGGGAGGCCAGGGATAGGGCCCAAAACAAATTAGCGGCTGAGCGAAAAAGGCTGCCATGGCCTGTCAATAAAACAGAAAGTGAGAGAGAGAGGGGGAGGGCAAGAGGGACTCCGAGAGAGAGAGGGAGAACACGAATAAGTGAAGAGAGCTGGGTAATATGACAAACAACAGCATATACAGAACACGTATGGCGGCAGCGGCACCACGCTAGCATCCGTCATTAGCAAGCATAGCCTCTTGTGTCTGACTACTTCAGGCTTAATTGGCCATATCCCCAAGCCCTGTGCTGGCGTTCTCCAGAGCTCCAGCGGTCCACCCTGCAGCGAAGCTCGGAGTTGCACTATCGGAGGGATTGGCTTTCTCTTCAAGCCGGACATGAAAGGCCCTGAGCCTGTCCTGACAGCAGATGGCCGTGGCCTCTAATCCCCTTTGATGCTGCGGTGGGCAGTTGCTCCTGAACATCTCCTGCAAAGCCTTGAAAACTTGAGCTACTTTTCCTCTAACTGACCCCAATTGTCAAGAAGCTGGCAGCTGTCACACTTCGTTAACTGTGTCTTAACTGTGAGACTGAAGGGCACAGGTTCTTCTCTCTCGCTCTCTCTCTCTCTTTCTCTCTCTCTCTCTGGCTTCCTGTTTGCTGTCTGTCATTTTCTTTGCATTCTCCAGTCAAAGCAAGGCCAGGGGGACTAATGCTTTTAGAACACTGCGAGAAGAAACCACTTCTTTTTTTCTTGCCCGTAATCATGAACTACATCGCTGCTCACAGTTGTTCCCCAAGTTGAGCCGAATTTTCTCCGGCTGCAATATTGTGACCACAGATGGCTTGTGTTCGACTAAGAGGCTTAGCTTTCATCACCTTAATTATTTTCAAGCTCACCTTAATTATTGTCAATTCCAAATAACACACGGGCGTTTGCCGGGGCTGCGTGTTCAGTCCGGAGGTTTAGTAACCTCCAACTAGAGCCCAACTGGACGGTTAGAGAGAAGGAGAGGAGCTCCGTGCCTGCTAATCAGGGTTATTTCAGCATACGTGATTACAAAACTGTGCGGTGAGGGGAACGGGTATTTCACATGACAACAAAAGACTAGACTTTGAGAAGAAGAAAAAAAAAATGTCTTTTTCACTTTGAGACTACAGATCCCTATCTGCAATCCTACAGCAACAAGCTCTGACTTGCTCTCTGTATTGTGTTGTTTTTTTTGAAGCGCCTCAAAATTCATAGTTGGGTATTCAAACTCGCACGCACCTTAAATATCACAGGGAAACTCTGTAGCCTACGTAACCTCCAAAAATGAATAGGGGGCATGAGAGAAAGAAATACGCCCTTTCAGCTGCTTTGGATGATATTTGCTTTTATCGCCAGTTTTATTATCAGCACATCAGAACGAGGGCTTTCAGGTTTGGAGAGCTGTCCATTTGAGCACGATGTGTGGGGCATAAATCCTGCTCTCCTGGAGAAAGTGCCTCCTTCCCAGAGACTCCCATGGTGGCAATGAGCTCACTAATGGAATTTTTAAAGAATTAAGATGCTTTTCTCCTTGCTCTCGACTAGTTCCCACTGAAGGAGAAGCTCATAACTGAGTATGTACATTTCCGTGGCGGCAGTAAGTTCAGATAAGGATGTGAAGAAATTACTGGTATTCTTTTCCTTTTTTTTTCCAGAGTCTTCCAGAGGCCCTTTGGGAAAAGGAAAAGCACAAAAGAATGCGCGTCTGCTTAGCGTTGCGGCTTTGCAATTGTAGCGTTTAAGAACAGACTTGTAGTAAATGGCTGTGATTAAATTAAAAATCACTCACCCAAATGTTTGAGTGTGCTGGCACCATTATCACCTCCGGTTCTTATTAATTCTGCACTGTAAATAGATTCTGGGCTGAACTTTAGCGCAACCCGTGTCTTCCAATTTGCCTCTTTCCTCCCAACTAGCTGCCTGATCCTAATTAGAGGGAAACTGTGAAAAAAAAAAAGAAAAATCCAGACACGCTGCATAGTTGTGGCAAGCGATTGTGCTTGAGTATCTTTATTTTCCCATTGGTAAAAAATAAAAAAGATTCTGCACTAAGCGTCCCAGTAATCAGAGTGCGCAGCAGCCATCTGTTTGATTTTAGAATATGTTCTTTTCTATGATGGGATTGTAACAGGAGCGTTTACCATAATCATGGCATAATCTGTTCGCATTAGCTCTCCCTGATGCTCGTAGCTAATGGGGGGAGCAGATCCTGCCTGCGGTGTTATTACGCTCACACCTGATCTTGAACGGATAGGCTCGATGCTGAGTCGTGTGCAGGACTATTTCAAGACTGAAATGCGATTGTTTTAATACCTTAATCCACCTGCCCTTGGCATTCAGGATTTTGAAGAACTCTGCAGGTAATTTCAGTGGGCTCCACTCTAACCTCTCTGACACATCCTTATGGCTGGACACGCCCTCCTGAGGTAGGGTTGGTGAGAACCCTGAAAGTATAAGCACAGATATTTTTCCTTGGATTGTGACCTTACTCGTATAACCGCAAGGGCATGGATGTATCTGTATTGCTCTTCTGTTAGTTATAATAGTTATATATAACTTTATATATATAACTACATAACTTTTGTATTAGTTTATTAGTTTTTGTATTAGTTTTATTTTAAAAGGGAATAGTTCATCAGAATAATTCAGTTGCAGACACGTAATCATTCAGAATGGTTTGATGTGAAATGATTAATTGTGGCAAAAGAAGGTTGATAGGAATCAGCGGTTATGATGCCTACCATGCAAATATAGCCAGCCATTTTATTTGATATCTGTAATGCCAGTGAGCCAATGTCTACTGCAGCAGAATGCAGTGTTAACACAGGGTAGTGTATATATGGGCTAGCTTATAGAGGCTGTCTAGCTGCCTCTGCTTTTGACTTGTTCACTAAGAATTGTTCACTAGAATGGTATTTCACATCAGACCACTCTGACAGACTTTGTTTACAACTTGCTGATTAAATTATTGAGGAAATCTTAAGAATTCAGGAAAAGAGGAAACTCAGAATTCCCCTTCAACAAAAGCAGCTGTAGAGTACATTTAAAGGGTTGTGAAGCCTGTTTTTTGTGCCCCTCCTCTCTCAAAATCATTACAAACCAGTGATTTGACTAGTTGGCAGGGAATGTATCACTCCTGACTGCATGTTGAGCTGTTAGACCTGCTTGTCAAGCGGCAGTCGGGGCCACCAGCAGTGACGGCCTGCCCAGTTCACTGATAGCCCCCCAAGGGACAGTTAACCCTCCGAATTCCCCTGCCTGGCCCAGCTCCCTGCATCCAGAGTGGCACTGTGGATGTGTATGCATGCGTGTGTACGGGGTTGGGGGTTTAGGGGCAAGGTTGGGCTGGGGGTCGCTAGTCAGCCGGGGCCGAGGGTTGATAGTAATGCTTGTTGATGGTTTCAGAGATCCTTCATTTGTGAGGAGAGCCTCATTAAGTGCTGTCCTCATCAGTGGCCAGGCGCATTAGGGTCTGCAGGAAGCTGCAGCCGGTGAGAGTGCATTAGAGTCCCCCACCACCCTCCCTCCTCCCTCCTGTCCTCCTGCTTTTTTCCTGATCTAATGTACTTTCAGAGGAATTGGAAATAGGGGTCAATAATTATGCATTTTAATTATTAACCTGGGTCCTTCTTAATTGTGCTTTTTAAAGCCTCTGCGCACGGACATGATACTTTATTGCTCTGTTGGTCTGGGCAGGCTTTGGGCTGGATCGCTCTTCTATCGGCCATAACCCACCTTTATGTTAGTGCACCGTAATGGTGTGGCTTTTTACGGCGGGGTAGTGCACTTCTCATACTGTACATTTTTTGAGTCATCCAGGGGTATGCGTGTGAAAGCATGAGACGGAGAGAGTGAGGCAGACAGTCACACGCGGTAAATCATTTTAATTAGAGCATGATCGATTGACAGGGTGGCTCTGGGTGCAAAAAGAATGATATACGGAAAATGTACTGCAGTCACGGTTGACCTGAGTACGCATGAGCTTGAGGTCCACTGTCATTAAATATCGGAATAATTGGTCCTCACACGAAGCATCTGTTGAGGTCTGGACTCTGTTATGGTCAGTCCATTGTTCGGAGAACACCAGCAGCTTCTTTGTCTCAACTGGAAATGTTCCTCTTTCCTTGAAGGGCTTATTGGCAGCTACACATCCTTTCAGACCCACACCAGTTAGTTGTCACATTGGAACTTTTATCCTTCCCCATGTAAGTGGATTTTATTGTATCTATTCGTCTTAGAAAGGACTGGAAATGAAACAAATGAAGCTCGGTCTCCAGCTGAAAGTACTATATTAAACTTTATGTCTAGGAAGTTTTCAGAGTTGGATCGCATCAAATCTGGCAACTCCTGAGAGTTAAAATAATAACACCAAGTTTCAAATACCAGCCTTGCAGTGTGAGTGGGTGAGGTCACATGGATGAATAGTTGGGGTTGAAGAGGGCTGGTTCTGAGAGAGTAAAGGCCTGGTTTGTGAATATCAGCTCAAGCAGAATGGCTTTGGAGCAGGAAGTGCTGGTTTATGATCAGTCCGGTGTGAGCTTATTGCTGCTGGTGGATGGAGTCCGAGACAGACTATTATTCACTGTGGGAATGTTTGCTTTGGGTCACAAGCATGTTATTGTTGCCACGTAGATAACGGGGGGGTGGGGAGGGGTTGAGGTGGGATTTTGTGTGTGTGTGTGTGTGTG
>CM067492.1:25346183-25388656 GCA_034552555.1 Semaprochilodus insignis
CAGGAGAGAGAGAGAGAGAGAGAGAAAGAGAATGGGCAGAGGGAGAGGGCTAGAGAGAGAGAGAGAGAGAGGGGGAGAGAGAGGGGATGTGTTTGTGGTGGCTGCAGCGGCAGGTCTAGCGCTTGTTTCTCTTGTGTGAAGGATCCGTGTCTGTCCCAAGGACGCGGGAATAATTAGAAAAGCTTTCAGGCCAGAAAGTGCAGATTCAGGTTTTAATACGCAAAAATTATTTCAGGGGCAGTCAATCGGAAAACCATTTGTTGGTGACCTTCCTGAGAGGCCCCCTGGTACAGGGCAAGATGGAGGCTGCGTGGCAGGGCGCGCTGAGTTATGGCATATTTGTGTTTTTATAGTGGCAGAGGGAATGGAGAATGGGGCGGGGGAAGGGGGGGTTGCGCGTAAAGAGCCGGGGTTTGCTGCTACGGGACCGGGGTGTGCATGTGTGGCTGTAAGGTCCTGTTTGCCACTGCTATGTGGGGGGGTGGGGGAGTGAGGGGTTGAGCGAGAGCAGAGAGAAGAGAGAGAAAGAGATGGGGGGGGGCGACAGAAGGGGGAAGTTGCAGATGTGGCTGTATTTACAGATCAGTTGTCAGAAAAGCCATTTAGAGAGAATGCGCAAATCCCAGCACAATGACAGCAGAGGTGTCTGTTTAAGAGAGAAAGACGCCATGTCAAAGAAAGAGGACGTCAAGCACGCAGCATGTCGGCTCCCAAATCAAGGGCTGTTAAGTAACTGCTATTTTTCTTCCTTCCCGGCGCATTCACACTGAAGTAGGAGGGGGAAAAAAAGGAAAACGATGCTTAACCGCACTTTGCGATGATCTGCATCTTTCAGTGGAAGCCTTGAAAGCTTCTCTCCCTCCACCTCTAATGTCAAATCATACAACAGGGTCCTAGCTGGTCCTGTTTCTACTATGAAACAAAAAACAGTGACAGAAACTAGTCTGGCCTGTCTGGCCTCGGATATTAATTTTAGTTTGTTTAATTTAAGCCCGACGCGGGCAATTCAGCACTACTTGTGATTCAGGATAACATGTCCTGTTAGCAGCTCCCTTTATCCTGTTCAGAGGGAGTAAGCAAAGTAAGCTCGGGGCACAGGGCAGAGCCTCATCAGTCTAAGACTCTTATATCCTGATGACAGTTACGCTAGATCTAAACTTTGCTGCCATTAAGCCATAAACCTGAGCCATACTCAGTAAAGCTTAAGAGACTAGGTACTATAGGTCACTCTGATGGTTTGGGATATCTGTGAGTATATGAACATGCATCAAAATCACTTTATAGGTTAAGTACGCTTGCGTGGATTTTGTCTTGGTAGAACTGCTGCATATGTCAGTGAACAATACAGAACTTAAAATATACCGAGAGCAATATGTAATAATATCCCCTCTATATATATATATACATAGTAACTCACTTTATAATATAATAATGTAATAAGAATATTGCATGTTATTAATACACATATGGAGTTACAGAGTATATAGAACATGTTATGTAGATACTAAATGTAAAAATCCCCATATGTACTATGTATATCGTTAAAGTTTGTTGTATATTGTGTGAGAAACAGGAGAAAGGAAAAAGAACTTTTTTGAACAGAAGTCAATAAAAAAGTCATTTTCATTTGATTTGACTGTGATTTCTGTTGCTTAGTTGATCAGGGAAGTTTAACTCAGTGTAGAAATAAAAGTCTAAATAAAAACTAATTCTAAATAACATTCTAAAAATGTTCTGATAAAAGCATATACAGTATAAATACAATGGTGAGGCAAGGTTTTGTTCCAACAGTGATGATATGTAACTCCCTGTAGGTAATAATAGTGATATGTCCAATATGTATTTTATGTATAACTCGCTATATGTAATATGTTTCCAAGCCTAATCCTAAACAGCCGTATTCCTAATGGCAATGACCACTGAGAAACGGTTTTGCCCTTTCAGTCTTAAAAACTGAACATTTTATGAAGTTTACAAAACAAAACACTTTACAAAGTCAGGGCCCTGTTTTTCCTGCATAGTCAGTAAAATGTATAAAAACAAACACACACACACACACACACACACACACACACACACAGAGCTCATCCTCTCAGTTGAGCAGGGCAGCCGGTCTCTGCTCTCATTCTACATTATTTCCCCCGGACAGGCACACCTAGTATTTGATGAATAATAGTTTTTCAGCTCACCCTTGAAACCTTCCACTTACAGTAATGTGCAGTTTGGGGCGGTTCAGCTCATGATATTAATTTGAGGCTTAGTCTCAAATTCTTCTGTCTGAGCGAGCCGTCTAGGATGGAGAGAGAGAGAAAGCTGTCATCAGCGAGTGAGGAGGTGCGGTCAGGCTTCAGCAAGGGCCAGCCACTCGCCCCAGCATTAATATTGCAATGTGAAAAGTGGCCCACAAGTAGGAGAGAAACTAGAAATTCCCTGCTGAAGAATAGCCCAGAGCCTTCGAATCTAGCAGCCTTGTGTCAATGACTCTGGTGGAGTTCTCTCTCTCTCTCTCTCTCTCTTTTTTCTTTTTCACCTAATTTGTTTTCTGTTTTAACCCCCAAATCTCTGATCTGAAGACTGTGAAGGTGTAATGTGGAGTGAGAGGGTGAAATGTGAGAGCAGGGCGTCTGTCTGCTTTCAGTATAGTGAGTGAGGAGTTTGCAGCATATGTTATCAGTGTCAACAGCAGCTATGCCTCTCTCTGTGTGTCTCTCCCAACCAAGTTCAATTTAAAATAGCTTTATTGACATGACTGCAGTGAATGCAGTGTTGCCAAAGCAGAGTAAAGTTAACTGTTTAAAGCTGAATAATTCCAGTATGAGTGACAGCTGTCACAGAATACATAATATTATTATTAATAATAACAATGATAATAATAATAATCAACGGACAAGATGTGTTTTATTTTCTTACATATGGGGGTATTGGTAAAGGTCAATAAGGTCTGTTATATAATCCAAAAGTTTACAAATTGTACTTGTATACAGTAGTCCAAAAGTTTGTTGGGTCTTACTTTTGTATAGTAGTGAATATAGTAGTGAAATCCAGTATTGGTGGATTTTACTGTAATATACTGGTCCAACATTTGGTAGGTTAGATATTAGTCTAATATTATTAATAATATTAGTATTTGGTGGGTTTTATTTAACGTAGTAGTCCAACATTTGGTGGGTTTTAGTTTTATATAGTAGTCTAAAATTTGATTGGTTGTATTTTTATATAGTAGATCAAAAATTGGTGAGATTTACTTTAATATACTAGTCCAAAAAATATCATTTTACTTTTATGTATTACTTCAAAATTTGGCAACTTTTACTTCTTAATTTGGTGGCTTTCCTTTTAATATGATACATCAATATGCCGAATTTTACTTTGAAATACTTGGAACAAAAATATTACTTTGACATCATCTAGCATGAGGGTTTTCCTCTCTCTCTCTCTCTCTCTCTCTCTCTCTCTATCTCTCTCTTTGTTTGTCCATGCCGCTCACCCAGCCCTTGACTGCCGCTCGTTCATTGACTCTGTGTAACTCAATCTGAGAGGCTGGAGCCCAGTGGAGCGGACCAGCCTGCCCTGTTCTCGTCCGGCTCCGGCAGCCACACGCTCCGGCCGTGCGAGAGCAGCTTAAGTGGCCTCTCTCTCTCTCTCTCTCTCTCTCTCTCTCTCTTTCTCGCTCTCTCACTCACTCTGGCTCTTTTTCTCGCTCTCCTGGGCCTGCTTTTTTCCATAGCGGCTTGTGGAGAGCGGAGGGTGGTGAAGGACCCCTACTGGTAAAGTGGGTAAACACGCGCAGCCCTGACATCTGTGCTGCATACACGAAAGAGAGAGGGAGTGAGAGAGAGGGAGAGGGGGAGAGGGAGAGAGGGAGAGGAGGAGAGAGAGAGAGGGCGAGTGCAGCTTGCCTAGCTGTGGTGGAGGCGTGTGGGGAGACAGGGGAAAAATGCCTTGCTTTGTGGAGAGAATTCCTTCAGAGCGCCAGGGAGAGGTGAGAGAGGGAGAGGAGGGCCAGCTCCTGCCAGGTAAGACTCGCAACAGACAACCCACACACACACATGCACACGCAGACACACACACTTATGCTGAGGTGCTGGGTGGGTGTTAGAGGGTGTGATGTCAGAGGCAGTGGGACCAGTTCCAGCGCAGGCCGTCCCACTGCTTCAGCAATATCTGACCATACAGTGTCATGTTTTCTGGAATACAGTAGATGGGAATAGTATTTTAGTGTCCGTTTTAAGAAATAGAAAACTTTTTTAATTCAGTTTTTGGTGGATTTCGATTTGTCAACTGTTGATATTTTGGGGTTGATAAATGGGCTTACTGACACTTCACCATGCATATATTCCACAGGTCTGGCGTATAAGCAGTATTACTTTAATAAACTAATACTTCTTGAGAATGAAACACTTTTTTTGGTGTCTAATCTCCTGCAGTTGCTCTCCTTGTTGGTTTTGGATTAGCTGTTGTGTACTTTTTCCTCTCAATTTGTTGTGTTTAATTACTACCCAGGCCTGTGAGAAAGGATGGCACAGAGAATTCCTCAGCTAGCTGACATGTGGTGTTATTTGCCCAGCTAAGCGAGCCTCCTGCTAGCGCTGGGTGAGCTTTCGCCCGGCTTGTTTAGATACAGATGTTCTGAAAACGCTTTGTCAATTTTGCGGAGTATGTAGGAACACCGCCGTTGCCACTTTTGGCTCGGATGTCTTCTGTTTCTGGCTTAATCCAGACCAGCTCTCAATTAGGCTTTCCCTTTTGTTAAATAAATACAGCGTCGCTGAAACTAAACACACATTTGCATCGGGCCCTCTAAAGTTTCAGCATGGAGAGTAGAGGAGCAGGCCATAATGGGCCTAGAGTGGGCCTGAACGGAGAGACCAAGGAGCGAGAGAGACTTGCAGATGAAGAAGAAGCGAGAGAGTGAAGAAGAGCTTGTTTCTTTTTATCTACCTTTGTTGATTTGTTTCGGTTGCCAGCGAAATTGAGCCCTCAGTGAAAGGTGAGGTCAGAATTGAATTTGGTTTACATTTCTGTACTGAGATCTGGCAACCGTTCCATAGATAGTCCCAGTGGATTGGTTTGTTTGTGTGTGTGTAGAGATGCATGTTTGTAAGTGTGGTAGTGTTTCCGTCCATGCATGTACTTGTGAGAGACTTTAAAAACAGGCACCAAAAGAGGACACTAGGGGTCGGGGGGTGGCACAAGGGGGTGGGGGCCACAAAGCAGATTGTAGGAAGCACAGGACAACATAAAGCAAAGCCAAATCCTACACATTTAAAACCTCCTTGCTGGACATGATTTCTAGATCCCGAAAAAGAAGAGGACCTTTAGAAAGAGGACGTATGGTCACACTGGATTTTACTAAGCAGATATTTCCCCTGTTTTCACTCTGAGCCCTGGGAGATTGATGACTGAATTGTGGAGTACATGTTAACAGTAACTGCTGATTTATTGAGATACTTAGGGTAAGTGAGGCTTGCCCTGACTCAGAGGGGAAGAAAAAGATATAGGCCTTTTAACTTAATGCAGAAATAGAGCCTTTTTAAGGAATAATTGTGATTACTGGCCGGGAGGGTGGGGAGGAGCAGAAAGGAGGAGAGTGGGGGTCAGGAGTCTATGCATTTTACTGGAATCTATTCTGGATTTAATTGCAAGTTTCTGGCACGATACGGAGGCACCGGGTTAGTACAAATCTCTTGAGCTGAAACAACACTTCAACAAGTGTAGCTTTTTGCAGGCATTTGAGGAAGATCCCTCCGAAATGGCGTGTAATTTTAGAGGAATCAGCCTCTTTCCTCCTTTAGCTCCCACATTCCCTTGAGAATCTTTGCCTTGAGAGTTATTCAGCAACATTCAAATACAGTTTAAAGATTCATGTGCCTTGAATCTGATACCCCTCCGTCTCTCTATATATGTTTTTCCTCTGCGCACGGAATAAGGAATAGCGCTTCCCTTCAGAAGAGGAATGGCCCTTTTTTTTTTTAAACCACCTTTTAGACTGAGTGAAATGTTTCCCCGGTTCGCCCAGGGACGACTTTATTTCTTAGCAGGGATTTAACACTCACTCAGTCCCCCTATAAATACAAGCTTCCCCAGCAGCCCAGGAGCCATAACTCATCCACTAACTCTCTGGCTAACTCAACTCATATTGCAGAGAGAAGCTTTGTTTGTCTTTGTTTCTGTTCAGTCAAACCCTTAAGATTACTCTCTCAGCTACTCCGAAACCACTTGCTCAACAACCTTCGCCTGCTCTGAAGAACATGAATTCGGTGTCTTCTTTCTCAGCCACTTGTTTTAAGTTGGAAACTAGGCCTTTTGACAGCTGGCCCCCTGTCGTTGAATGAACAAGTGGCTAGTGGCACCTGTTCAAGCGTAGCCCCTTCTTACCACAGCCCAGTAACACTTGCCTTGTGGCAAAAGGTATTAGGATGTTCATCGCCTACTCAGTTTCTACAATACAGGCCTGTGACAATGCAGATTCATTCATGGCCGAAAGCATTACGCTTATTGATCAGAGTGGCAGGAAGGCAGACGATTAGCACAGCCCGTGCGCCAAATCAGACACTTTTGGAGTGTACCAGCCACTTTTAGTGCAAACAGTGTATTCACACAACAAATGCAACAGGATACGGAGTACGGATGAGGTAGTAAAAACATAAAGAAATGGTGTTTGGAGTGTTTGCACTCAGCAAACGTAGGCTGCAGTTCGTTGCCAGAGTGGCCCAATTTCCAGTGCAGATCAGCAGATCATGGTAAAAGTAGCAGGTAGTAGCGGTTCTGGAACGGTGTCTGTTCAAGGCACGTTTCAATTACACAAGATACTGAAATTTGTCATTCCTGTTTATTGCCAAAACATTCGCGTTCAATTTGTGATGATACTATCTTACAAAAATCCCCTGATTGGTCGTGATCCGCCTGCCTCTACCTTTCTGTTCTCCCTGCCAGGCTTGAAGCCCTCTGAAGTCTAATTCCCCTCTTATCCCGTTCCTGGATCCCTGCGTGTTGCTACATTTGCGTGAAAAGGCAAAGTGCTGGGAGAAATTTTAGTCAGGTAGTTTGTCCCCTTTCCTCTTCTGTTCCATTCGTCTGTTTGATCTAGCCGTCCTCCCCACTACTGAGCATTCGCCACATGAGAACGGCAGACGAAGAGGCGCCTTTGAAAAAGACGACATGCCAGAAAATGTGCGGCAGCAGGCCTTCACCCTGCATAAAGACGCTAGGCAATCGAGGCCCAAAACTAAAGCGTTTCGTGCTGCTTCTGATAAACCTCCACTGCCATGCAGAGCTTTTCATCCTTGGCAGTTACCTGTTACAGTAATGTGCCGTATTAACTCAACAGGATTTGGGAGCTACAGATCTGGACCTTAGCCACCAGGGGGCCATTGTGAGCAATGTAGGCGGAATAATAGTTAGCTTAAGTGGGTATGCTGACGGAGAGTCATCTACTTTAGGGTTTTCATAGTTTTGTTGTACCCTGCATCTTATGCTAGACATTAGCTAGCTATTAATCAACTTTAGCCAATGTTCATTTGACTTTACTCTCGTCTAACTGGCTGCATTTAAGAAACTAAGACAGATGGTCTTATTACAGTGTGCATCAGGGCCTCCTGAAAAATCTGCAGTTCTCAGTATCTTAACACAAATGTGGTATCACCTGAAAGTTTAAATGAGCCACATTTTTGCTTGTTCCGGTGAGCTATGAGCAAGAAATGACCCCGACCTACGCCACGCTTTTGTGAACGTTGTTGTTGACTGCGACTACTGAGGTTTAATACAGTCCTGGCTGCTGGCTGTATTGTTAGTTGGGGGATGGCTCCCTGGGTGCGTTCTGCCGGTGTGGATGCACACAGGCTTGACTGAAAACCTCCATGCTTGTTTTGTTATTGGGCTTGAGGAGGCCATAAGCTGATCAGCAGGAGGAGGAGTGGTGCGAGCCTTTGCCTGTGCCAGGCCTTGGTTTTGGCTCCTGCTCGGAGAATTGATGTCTGGGAAGCAGCGGGGGCTCCACTGTACCTTTATTACGCATCAGCTGGGTACCAAACTAATTTGATAAAGCGCCACTTAATACAGCACACGCACACGCTGCTACTGCGGCCTGGCACGGCGACAAGTGTGTCACACCGGCCTGGCAAAAGACTGGCACCACGCTTCAGCCATGGAGGAGAGAGAGAGAGAGAGAGAGGGAGGAAGAGGGCGAGCAGGAAACCGAGCACATAGTGAGAATTTGAGCAAGACAGCAAGGGAAGACGGGAGCGGATGACAGACGTAAAAGAAGAAGCCTTAGACGTAGCAGAAGAGGAACCCACTGAGAGGTTGCTTTGGTAATTACTAGCTCCGTGCCCAGGCAGTGGAGGCCAGCGAGTGTATGTGTTTGCAGGCCCTGGTGCTCTGATAATGAAGGGTTAGTGTTGCAGTTCTGACAGTGTTAATCTCCCCATCGCTCTCTCGCCTGAAATTTACCCTGCTGGGCGAGAGAGTGCGGCAAGCCCACCTGACAGCACAGTTTATCCACAGAACGAGACCAGCTATACCCACACTCGCACACACTGGGATCAACCTTCAGCTTCCATCCTCATCTCCGAGACAAAAGAAACCGGAAAGAGAAAGAATAAAGGAGAAGGAGGGATCGCAAGAGGGGGGGAAACTTTTTCCTTTGCTTTTCTTCTCATGTCTTCTTTTTTTTTAATCCCCTTCCTCCTCTCCTCTTCTTCTTCTTCTTATTTGAAGTTTATGAAGTACTGCTTAAGCAGACTGAGCCGTATGAATATGCATCGCGCCATATGGCTGCACTAGCGCTGGGACTAGGTGTGTCCAGAAGGTAGATCAGCATTGATGCATTATTCTCCCCCCTCAAATCATCGTTCTGATGATGCAGGAAGGGCCTTCAGTATCACTCGGGCTTAGTGGGCACAGACAGAGAGCGAGAGCGAGCGAGTGAGCGAGCGAGAGAGAGCGATGGAGAGCAGCAGAGAGAGAGTGTAGCGGCGCGGCTGATTGTATTTTTAGAGTTCAGATGCTAACCCTGACACAGCCGTGATTAAAAGTGATATTTCTGACACATTAGGATGCGCACGGGAAGTAACCTTCTCCAAAGCCTTCATTATTAGATGCATGACAGACCTGAATATTTATAAAATAGGCTTTAATAATTAATAACAGCAATCTGCTACAGTAATTCATCAAATTTGCACTTCAACGGAGTATCCGTTTTCACTTTAAAATAATAATAAGGAGAATTCTAATGGCGCCCAAATGCAAAATTGCAACCTGCCCATGTCTGGAGCTCATCATAAGCTTCAGTGCATTCATGTCATTTAGGTCAATGGAAAAGGCAGCGTTAATGATATTGTTCTTCTCGCAGCTTTTTGACACCAACACCACTTGCCACTTGAACATTTCTTTCTTTTTCTTTTCTTTCTTTCTTTTTCTCGTGACACCGGTAAAGAAAAAAAAAAAGAAGCTGTTGTGCTGTTTACTTGTTGTGTTGTTTCCGTTTAGGGTCTATTGCGTCAATAAAATCAGGAAACCAAAATGTTTTAGTGTAGAATATACAAGAAGCTGTTGTGGTTTTATCAAAAGCAGATTCTTTGTTTGAGTCAGCCAGCAACACTTCCTTTTGTGTTCTCTGACCAAAATAGCACACACTTTCAGTAAAGCAGCTCTCTACCTCCTCAAGCTCGTGTTCTTTTTTATAAAGAGCACTTATATCTCTCTGTCAGATACACGCCACGCAGTTCATGTTCTACAAAAAGCTTGCAAATACCTTTTTGAGACAGTTTTAAAACCTTTTTTTTCGACACGTGTAAGCAACAACAAATGCCGAATTTGAAGTGTGATTGATTTTGCCTTTTCCTGCAAGTGATAAAAAGCAGTCGTCAAAGTACTTCTGCATGGTTTGATGTCATGACGTTCAGGAGAGTGTGTGGTGAATAAACTCCACACAACTAAACCATCATGGACAAAGAAGCCAACAAACCATTGTGCATTAGACATGACCTACAGCCAGAGGCCACAGTAGTGGAAAGTACCCAAGTATATAAACATGCACTAACCATGCTCTCCTTCGCTAACCTGTCATGCTGCATGCTATTGGGGCGGCCTGCGAGATGGGACATCCAGTTTCTCTTAACATCCATTGCTTTGGTCTACTTGCAGGACTAATGCAAAGCCCATCAAACTTGAAGCAGGTGAAGCAAACGTACATAGAGAGAGTTTTAACCCCTTTCAGCTGCAGCACCCTTCTACTCCTCACTCTCTCCTAACTACATAACTTACATTTAGTTTCATAGGGGTTACTTAATAATTCATAGTAGTTACATAGCAGTAAATTAAGATGCATAATAAGCCCAGAGTTTAAGGTTAAACTGCAATGGACCACTCTCATATTCACTCTCATAACTCTATAACTTTCATTGGATTCATAGTAGTCCCAACTACTTTACAGAGCATATTAAGATTAAGAATACCTGAATGGTCTGCTTATAGCACAGGTGACTAAACTTTTTGGCTTGGGTGGCCTGTCCCCTTAAATGAGGTAGGTAGGCTTCAAAGTGAGTTTTTGCAAACTTATTCTGGAACTTTACACCATTTAATCACTGACGGTTATCTAATGTACACAATTTGTTCTCTCGGAAAATGGGGTTAGTGGTTAGTGTAGATGTCATGTGGGCCAAATCGAATGTTCTCAGCCCTACCCTAGAGTTCAGAAGGTTAAACTGCAAAGGTCCTCATGGGCCCATAATGACTATAACCTACATATTAGTTACATTGTAGGTGTTTATTATTTCGTAGTTTCAGAATAATGCTGCTGTCATACCAAAACTTCATGTCTTCAGAAACGTGTGCAAAGACATTTTGAACCCCTTTTGTACCAGACTATTCATCACAAAGTTTTGACTTGATGTAAAGTGGGCTTTCAAGTTACATAACAAGGTTTTGTTTGAACAGTGATGATGACCCTTAAGATTAAGTAGGCAATATTTAGTACCGTTTAAGAGGTTAAATATACTGTACGGTGCTCTGTCCTCAGTTCCCTGAGAAGAAGAATGCACCAAGGGTTTCTACAGTCCTTAGTCTTTAGCCGTGTACCTGATGCAGCAGACGTTTAGGGGACACCTGCGACTCATTCCTCTGTGCATAAAATGAGTAGAAGGAGGTGGGGGCAGGGGGGTGCGGTTGTGAGGTTGGAGAAAAAATGGCAAAGTCTGTGAAGCAGAGCAAATGTTTTAATGGTGGCCTGGGATCGATGTTGTCAGCGAAGGCTTCCTGTCTGGAAATGCAGTTTTTTTACTTAATGTCACCTCCTCCCCTTCGTCTGGAGGAAAGGGCACAGGGATCCGAGGCGGGCGATAAAACTGCGGCCCGAATTCGAGGGGAGTCACTTTAAGAAAGCGCTGCGCACAGGGGATCTGAAAAACAAATTTGAGGAGTAACCTTGGAAATCAATTAAGCATTCCGCACGGGCCAGAAACGTTTGCGAGGGAAAAGGGGGCCACCCTTTTTTAATCCCCCACTCCCCCACCCCCAAGTTTCTCCGGAGACACGCCGCCCGTCAACTCGTGACTCGTGCAGGGCGCTTTGTTGCTCTGCCTTATTTAATTTTTTTAACGGCAAAGTGCCTTATAGGCTGTCAAAATGTCTTAAGAGTCTTGTTAAAGAAATGCCACAACTCATTTCGCCGTAATGGAATTCATATGCTGGAGAGAGAGGAGGGGGGGATATGTCTAAACATCTAAACACGCTGCTTTTTAGGTTGGGCACTGGGGTTATCTGAGAGGGCTTGGCATGATTGATGTTATCTAGGGTGACAGTGCTTCATATCAAGGTTAACCTGACGCTAAGAAAGCAAAGGGGCATGGAAAGAGAGTGAGAGAGATTGAGTAGGGAAAAGAGAGAGAGAGATCTTATCTCCTTTTAAGGTGCATCTACAACCTTGTTTTTTTTACAGAGGGAGGACCTAGTCCCCCTCTCTCTCTCTCTCTCTCTCTCTCTCTCTCTCTCTGTTCCTCTCTTCCTCTCTGTATCTCCCTCTCTCCCTCTCTGTTTCTCTCTCTCTCCCTCACACGGCAGGTGGAGGTTTCTGCACTCTTAATTGATAACTAATCGAGCGGCTTGTGCTGTGTTTCCCCCTGGAGGACGGGCCCTAATGGTGGCTTGGCTTACTCAGCAGTGTGGCTCCGGAACTGCTAAATTAAATATATCCCCACAGATAATGACTCTGAGTGACAGACTCTGGGCCGGGCGGCACCGCCGGCTTACCGACCCCTCTGCCGGCGCGCCTCACTGTGGAGGAACTTCACCCCCGCTCTCCGTCCCCTCCTCCTCCCTCTACAGTCTTCCCTCTACAGTCTTCCCCAGACTCCCCCTCTCAATCACCCCTCCTCCCCACACCTCCCACCTCCGCACTGAGCACGGCTCCTCGTGACAAAAATACAACTCAAGCAGTTAATCTGTGCAGATATCAGCTCAAGGACCCTCAAGAGGCATTGGGGAGGCTCTCCCCTAGCGTCCTGGCCGTGCCCCGGTGCCAAACCCTGCTGCCAGCCACCCAGCCCCATGCCCCCGGAGCTGCCAACTGGGCTAATTAACCTCCACCACCAGGGTCGCGCTCAATCCACCTCCAGCTGAAGCGCTGCTAAGGTGACTGTGTTTTAAAGGGCCCATATCATCGTGAGAATAAATAAAGCATTTTTAGGTGCTGTTATATTGCTAAACATGGTTGTGATGTCACAACTTCACTTTCATGTCTCATTCCACATGAAAACTAAGCTTCAAAAACAGCTATTTTTGTGTGCATTTGGATAAGAGAACACTTTCAGCTTAGCCCATCACATTCATGCAGAAGTGATAAGAAGCGTTGTCACTGCAGACAGTCTGGAGTAGAAATAATACAAAGACACAGTAACAAAAAACAAACCATGCAACCTTATAAGCGTAGCAAGTGTCTTGTGTGGGAAACTCGAAACCCTAATTCTGCTAAGCAGAAGCCCAGTTCCTCAGCTGTGCTCTTGAAGGCCTGTCAACGCCTGGACAAGTTGGCGTGAAGACTTCATTTAAAGCATCATGCCAGCTGCCTGCTAGACCTCCTGTTCAATTTTAACAACCTTGTCCCCAAAGTTGTGTCACATGTTTCCCAATCTTCATCTTAAAGTTCTGCAACGTCAAAGTTTGAGCTTGTTAAACTAGCTAGGGGTCACTGACAGCCTTCACCCTGCCTGCTGTTGCAGCCGCCGAGTTTCTCTTCCTTTGTATTTAACACCGATTATAAATACTTTGTCTCATGATTAGCTTTTAGCCGTGTATTTGTCCTTCGAATTGTGCTTTCGCTGCCTAATTGCACCCATAACAGCATATTTCCTCTTCCGCTTTGAGCTTAAAAATATACACTGGCATTTTCTGTCCATTGTCCTGCACGCTGTGTGTCTGTGCGTGCCTTTGTTTCTTGGGGGCTTGTTTGTTTGTGCTGGTCGTGGCGGTCCCTGGCTGGAGTATTGCACTTGGCTGAAGGCTCCTGTCTGAGTGAGGGAGAGGGAGAGAGAGAGAGAGACAGAGAGCGTTAGAAAAGTCAGAGAGGGTCCCTCAAGGTCGGCCCAAAGACAGCACGCAATGCAAGGTCATATTCTAGACTAAAAGCAATAAGTGCTTTATTGATAGGAAAAAAAGAGCCACACACACACACACACACACACACACACACACACATATATACACTGCAGATGTGCAAACTGATTAATAATAAAACAGATTTGTGCGTGTGGGTGGGTGTGTGTGTTCGTGTGTCCACAGTTTGTGACTTGACATGTTAGTTGTCCAGGAGAAAGAGAGCTTGTTTTGTCTGTTTCTATTTTGAGTGTAATTGTTTTGTCTGTATGTGTATCCTCATACTAAAATTGATTCCTGCAGCAGAATCTAAAAAATCCATTAGAATCCATCCGATAAAAGAGGACAGTGCGATGGAGTGTGTGTGCATGCGTGCAGGTTTTGAAACAGGCACGAACAGTTTCAGCATTCTTCTACAGTGTCAGTTCACCTCTTATTTGGGCCGTAACCTCGCCATGCTAATGGCCCGACTGCATTCAGCACAGCGCCGCTTTTCATTTCGCCATCAGATACTCTTTTTGCGTAATACCTCATACAATTCAGGTGCAAATGATACTCAGGAATCACTGTATCCTTTAATCCGTATCCTGGAGACTGTATTTTATGGAATCTTTTTTTTTTTTTTTTCTCATTTTAACTTCTGTTTGCCCTGATTTTCAGAACAACCAGCTAAACCAGCTGTGCGCGTATCCGTGTGCCATCTGCGCGGCTCTTGGGCTGCTTTCATGTGAAAGCAAAAGTAAATCCCAACAAACCTGTTTTTCCATCAAAACCAGCGACGGAATGAAAAACGGGGAATATTCCGTCTGTGCCCTCCTTTGGGGGGAAAACCGCACCTCCAAACCCCCCCACCCCACACCACCACGAATAACAAATCCCATCCCCGTAACCCCCAAAACTCCAGCTTCTCCCTCTGACTCTTCTTCCTTTAAAATGCAGTTGGCAATGGCATTGTTTTTAATCATCAGAACCCAGAAATTATTATTATCGCCTCTGACGCGGCAATTAAAACTTCAGGTCAGAAGCACAACGAGCGGTGATCAGCAGCGAAGCTGAGAAGTTTTAATTAGACGATCAGAACCATTAATGCACAAAAAAAAAGGTGTGCACTGGGAAATTAACGCGAACGTCTTAATCAGGGTTACCGACTCCGAAGAGGAGTCAAGTGAACAGAGAGCAAAAAACAAATCATTTCCGCACCACTGGGACAAAACTCAATTAAATATGCATGCAGAAAATGGAAATTTGGAGCATCAGCACAGAGTGTTGGAAAAAATACGGCGGAATCTGGAGACGGGGTCGCGGACCTGCTTATTGTTATTCTTGTGTAATAAAAATGAAAGAGGGGCCAGATGCAGGGGTCTGAGGATTGGGTCCATCAGTGGCTTTCCACTCGGCTTCCCTGGGCCCATGTACGCACCCTCCGAGGGGGGTGAATGCAGCTTCCTTCCTTTGCGAGCTGCAAATTCAGAAAATAAAGTCACTGCAGAAAGTGCCAGTTTAGTGTGCATTTTAGTGGGGATGGGTGGGGGTGGTGGTGGTGGTGCGGATTATGCATAGTGGGTGAACACACAGGGCTTTGGTTCCCCAGCTCTTTGGGAAACTACAGTCCAAAGAGTTCACTCGGGCACACTCCAGGAACTTGGCCTTGTCAATTAATCTGGCAAACAGGTTACGATCTCATAGCTGCGCTTTTAAAGGAAGGAGCAAGAAGCGGGGTGGGGGCGGGGGGCGGGGATGTTAAAAAGAGGCATGTTAAATAATGAAAAATAATCTGCCTCTTATCTAGCCCTTTCCCATGCCTATTTGATATTAATTGACTGGCCATATTACGGAGGTTTTGTCCTTGTCAGTCAAGAAATGTTGAAACTTGGACTGAATTCCACACGTTGCCCCAGTGCATGCCTCTTAAGCAAGTGGCAGGATCAAGTTCTAGCTTTATGGATACATACCACATGTAGCTCAGCCGAAAACAAGAACATATTTCATATGCGTGCTCGTGTTGAGAAACAGGCTCCAGTTAGTTTGTTTCCAGAACATTCTGACTGCAGGTGATGAACGTGTATGTCATCTCCTAGCATTTCTGTCTGTCAGAGAGAGAGAGAGAGGGAGAGAGAGAGAGAAAGGAAGAGAGAGGGAAAGGACAGGACACGCCAATCTAAGCAGTCATTAACAGCCACTTCCCCACTCTGGCAGGCTGATTACAGTCAGCACACGTTCACACAAATAATGCACTTCCAACAGCATTATTAGGATTTGAAACACCACTTGATTGGGCATGATATCATTCTGGCACATAAACAGAAGCTCCGCATTAAACAACAAGACGTGGAGAGCCTGGAGAGGCGCGACAGGCCGACTTCAGGAGGGCTTCGCTTTTGTTTTTTTTGTTTTGTTTTTTTGTTTTTTTTGTTCTCTCTCCTTTCAGACCTTTTTTATTTTTTCCCCGGTCATTTTGCGCGTCCGCCGCGTCAAAGTTCTGAGAAGAAGCAGGGCTTCCGAGGCCTTTGATGTGCATCTCGGGCCTCGCAGATAAAAAGGAGGACCTCTCTCGCTCTTATTGTCGAAATTGTTTAAAATAGTTTGAGCATTTTGCGCAAAAGCTTTTCTCCTTATACAGTAACGGAATTACTGGGGGAGAGTTCAGGCCCTGCACTCTTTCCACGAAAATCTTGTCAGCCTTACAATAAACATCTCCGCTTAAGAAAAACAAGTTTGGTTTTAGTTATGATGATCCCTGCCGCTTCGTTTACGATTCAAGGTGGACGAGCATCCTCAAGTACCTCCGAGACGGGCTGAATCGCAGACTTTCTCTCTCTCTCTCTCTCACTCTCGCGCGTGCACTCGCAAGAGCAGGTCGAGCCGTAGAATTAATAGGGCTTTGCTGCTTGTTACACCTATTTTTGCTAACGTGAATGCCGCTCCCCTGAGAGGGTGGAAGGCCTCCCACAGGAGAGACTGTGCTTTCATCTACGTCCCCACTGATTTTATCACGCCGTACGCTATCATGCACACAAAAACGACTGGAGGTAAACAGCAGTGTTACCATAGAGATCCCCATTGTGGCAGAAAGCAGAGGCAATTCTGTTGGCAGGCACGTATTTAAATCAGCAGCTATGAGCGAAGGCCTAGTCTGCTCTTTTTGAGCTCTCATTAATGTCTTAACCACTTTTATTTAATACCTCAGATCCTGACTTCAGACAAAGAACGCCTTTGAGCGCCCCCAAGTCTTTGTGTTCGCCTCAAAATCCAGGCTTTAGAGAGCCAGAACGTAGCGTGTCCATGGTGATTCTGTAGATTCGGATATTATCTCAGGAATCAATAGACACTGACCATGAGTGTGAGGCTGTTAGCTTAAAACTGAAAAATGCACATAAATTGCGGATAATGGAAAGAAATCACTTCTCGGGGGGTCATTTCCTACAAGGAAAAGCTAGATTGCGGTGTTCAGGAAATCACTAGTTAAAGCATGAAATAGTGGCACAGTAAACAGAAAAATGACCTTTACTGTTACGCCCAAATGACCTCAATCTTCCTTCGGAGGTGTTCTGAAAAAATACTTCAGAATTTATGTCTTCCACTTCCTAATAGTTTTTCCAGCTGATTTTTTTTTTGTTCTAAATTGCTGTCCTCTACAGCGTGACCCCTTCACCCCGGCTCCCGCGATTGTCCGAAGGGTGAAAGTGTGCCGTCCGCTGGTGTTTGGATTCGAGCGCTGTGTGGTGTCGCGGCACTCTGCGCGCATAATTCCTCGGCTCATTGTTTCAGGGAGGAAGGGCCGAGTGCAACACCCGGTAACTGAGAAAGCATGTGCATGAGACCACGGGGGCCCCCCCACGGCACTGACTCTGCCCTAACAGAACAGCTTAACCTTGAGCCGCGTACGTCACTTTAACAAACAACAGAAAAAGAAAAGGGCCGAAAACGGAGACAATGCCACATAATTGTGAGGTACCGTAATGACATGATGGGAAATCCTGATTAGCTCAGCTTATTCGTCACACACGTCTTGGGTTCATAAATCTGATTTCCGCTTCGTAACAATATTAGTGCATCTGGTGCACGTATTTGTGCAAGAACAGTATGTCCTTTCCTTCTTTTTCACCACCCCCCGTCCCCCTGACTCAACGTTCGTTATTGCGCCGAACGGGTGACTAGCTTTGTATTGACGAGTTTATGAGAGCAGGCCAGAAATAGCACTTCTGGCCATACAGTGCCTAAATACCATCAAAAGCATTCCTCAGATTGCTGTGATAAATAAATGTCCACCCCCCCACCTCCTCACTGTTCTTCATTTACGGCACAGCGAGGACGGTAAAGAGCACATCTGATTTTCAGCCTGGAAAAGCTATTAAAAATGAACTTTTGTAAATCGTGAATCAGTTGTGTTGTGTTGGGTTATGAGAGGGAAAGGTAGCAGGGAGAGGATTCTTCCCTAAAAAGGCAGCTTCAGATCCGCACTGGCCCAGGGACAGCCACACGCTGGGGGTTTAGACAGACATAGATTTTAAAGATAGCGCAGCAGGGTAAAATAATGCATGCGCTTGCGGTTGGACTGCTTGATTGGCTAGCCGTGTCTGTCACACAGTTTGTAACCATCATGGCTTTAAATCTGGTGTTTGGATCGCCACCATGACACAAGCGCTGAATGAACGATGGCTCTTACCACCAGAACACTTTTGGACTGCAGCAGTCAATGGAGCGCACACAGGAAGTGTGCGTCTGCATGTCTTTCTCTCTCTACCTGAGATAAAATCTTTAAGAGACCACCAGCGTGACAATTTTAGACCCCAAGCCTGTGCATTGCCGGTAATGTCCACAGAGGGACTTTTGTACAATGCATCTGCTGGCCCGCTACTGTATGTGGTCTATTATGACTTTAGGAGACAAGAAGTGAACACTGTAGAGAGTAATGGAGGGGAGAGGACAAAACAGAGGGGAGGGTAGAGGAAGAAAAAGCAGAAAACAAAAAAAGCGAGGGAGAAAGAAGTAAGTTAAGGTGAGGAGTTAAGTTGAGCCGAGCTGAGCGGAGCACAAAGGTGATGGTATTATAATGAAGGCACAGTGTGAGGGTGCGATGGAAGAACTGCAGTGCTGCTGCCTGAAAAGCTCTCTTTCCGTACCTTCTAGAGCCTTCCACAGACGCCACTCATGTCCCCCTGCTGTCAGAGTTAAGGCTGAGCAGAGCTCCCATTGGCAGCAGCCTGGGCCTCTTTAGGTAAAGAGAGCATACAATGTCAGGCTGTTTTTATTCCGCTGTCATGTTGAGGATTAAATCTCCATGTAGTGGCTGTTTGGCGCACCGTTGGGGGTCTGATTGTGATCTAGTTGTGTTGTTGCTTCTAGGTTCTCACTGACAGAGTAGATGAGGTTTGTCCTCTCTCTCTCTCTCTCTCTCTCTGTCTCTCTCTTTCTCTCTCAGGTGTAACTCGTAGTATATACATGTGACTTTGTGCTCTTTTTTCTGCTTATTGTTCTGTAGGCGTGTCTTTGGGTATTATTCACAAAATAATGTGGCAGAATCAACACTGAGCCTTCAGTCAGGCTACTTTATCGTTTTCCACTGAAAGCCATTGTCACGTGGTATGTAAGCACCATGTAGGAACAGCCTCACTTCTCTGGAATGCTTTGTTGAGCCTTATCTGGTAAAGCACTTTAATTGTATCTTGTGTCATAACTATGTAAAAGGCTCAATTCAGTGCAGTGACAAAATTGTTTAAGTTATTAACAATTCTTGTCTAAATTGGGCTCTTCTTTTTTCTCCCTCTCTCTCTCTCTCTCTCTCTCTTTTTTCTCATTACCAGCTGAAAGTGGTTTATGCACTGAAAAGACCTCAGGAAAATCCACGATGGCCGCCAAAAGGAAAGGTGGCCTAAAACTCAACGCTATCTGTGCCAAGCTGAGCCGGCAGGTGGTGTACGACAGCAGCTCCCAGAATGCAGAGGGGGACCCAAGTCTGGCGGACAACAGTGAGCGGGGCAGCTCCCACTACGAAGAGGGCGACCGGCCCGACAGTGACTACTCAGAGGGCCTGAGCCTGGGCCAGAGCCTGGAGGATGACCAGAAACGGCGCGAGGCCATCGAGAAGTGGGTAAATGGCGAATACGCAGACGAGCCGGCATCCATAGATGAGGACGAGCCAAGGGGGGCCAAAGGAGGCAGCGGGGACGAGGGTCCGCCAGAGGGCGTCTATATGGTCCAACCCAAAGGCTGCAGCGACGAAGAGGACAACAGGGACGAAGGCGAGGCCGTACCTGCCTCCCATGAGGGCAGTTACCATGACGACAGGGACTCTCCAGACAGTCCACACAAGGAGACGTCCTACCCACCCTCCAGTGAGACCCCCAACTGCCAAGCCTCATTTTCTTCGCCAGGTATCATTCTTGCCTGTCTCTCCCTAGCACACTGGTTCCCAGTGGCATGGCTGAATAGTTTGCAGGTCCCTACTGATATATGGTTGTCCAATATCCGGTTAGATTAGGTGCATTTAGCTGTGATAAAGATACTTATAAGCCCTTTGCCTTCTTATGAACACACTGCTCAAATACATGGAGAGTCATTCAGTTGTAAGAACTGCTAAGCTAAATAAGTAATTACACAACTTACTATAGCAATGCATGCTAAACTGATGAATATAAACAAAAAGCAAATAATTAAAATAATAAAAACATCCAAACCTAGACTTTAACCTGAGGATAACATGTTCAAACACAAACTTTACATAACCAGAACTTATAAAAAATAAGAAAAGTGCATATTGTATAAGAATGCAGTGTTAGGAGTCTTGCTCAAGGACACTAGTTTGTATTGGTATCATGTGGAGGCCAGCTAATAGACAGAAATAGAACCTAGAAATAGGAATGCTGGGAATCTTAATACTGAGACTAAATTGTAGCCGCTAATATTATACATTCTGAAACTTTATTTGGAGTTTTATTCAGTATTTTATTTAGTATTTGTAACATCATTTTCATATGGGTTTGATGTAGTACTACACAACATGGATAGGAAAGTATATCATGATGTGACTTGCCTGCATTATTTTGACCAGAATTATTATTATTTATTTATTTTTTTTTGGATCATGTAAATGTCTTGATTCCTCCAGACACAGAAACTTATCTTGGGCATCTGAGTGGGCAAGTTTTGCATATTGCAGCCTTTTGTGATATCAGTGCAGCAAAGGTCAATATCACAATAGTGGCTAACAAACGTTATCTCGTGTAGGCCGGGTTTTGTGTTTTTTCCTGCTCTAATACACCTGTTCCAACTAATTAACAAGCCCTTTCTGAGTCGAAGTGGATACGTTAAAGCAGAGAGAGCTCGAAAATGTGCAGCCCAGGGGTACTGATCTAGCAGCAAAGAGCACATTAGCACTCAAATGTCTCTCTTCAGATGCCAGCCAGCCAAGCCGGTGCTGTTGGTTTAGTTTTACCTTACCTTTACCCTTTGGAGAAGTATAATCTCAAGGACAATTTGACAGTGTCAGGGGCCAGGGGAAAGGGAGCTGTTGCCGTATTCATATAGGCTTAAGTGATCCTGTCTGCTGGAAAGAGAAATCTAGAGTTACTACACGAGTAGTCAATGACACCATTGGCCCTACAGTCAGACAGAACCGGGAAAACAGGAACTTGTGTGGTTTACTGAAACAAGAAATGAATATTTGGAATAGGCTTACTAAGAATATTGTGTTATGTGCATAGTGTGCAACGAGACTGAGAGTGTTGGCACGGCAGACTAAGATTGCATTTAGAGGCTTTGATTTTTCTCTGAGCTGACTAAACTCAGCTGCTACTGAGCCCAATATCATGCTAGCAAGGCCTGTTCAGCTCCAGCTCTCTAGCAGTTTGGAGATTAACTTTAATACACGGAATCCTTGTCAAACAGGCCGCTAGTCAAATATCTCCTGGTTGAATCAGAGAGGCGGCCTGTGTATGTTCGTGAACCCTTACTTTTTGGTTACAGGAATACAGCACTTGTCCTCAAAAGCTAATCGGCGTTGTGCATTTTCTTCCCTCCTGACCTCGGAGGGAAAATTAACTGTATTATGTTTCTCACTCGCTTTCTCCTCTCTGTATCTGAGACACTATCAGCCTGATTAGATGGCACACTTGTTGGCAGCTTCCCTGAAGTGGCAATAACAGTAAAAAAACAGCAAAACCAAACATTTACTGCCTTAACGACTGGTTGAACTTTGAGACTGGTACAGTAGTGCTCAAAGCGCAATACCACTCAAACTAAAGCAGATAACAGCGCGAGATAAGGCCGTTTTGCACACAGTAAAAGTCACCGCCCTTTTTTTAGATAGCAGTTAAAATCTGGTTAGTCTGGTGCATTTTTGCTTGCTCACCTCACGTTGCAAAAAATAAGAACATCTTTTCCTTTCATCTTTTTCCATCAGGCCTGTTTGTCTGTCGCATTTTAGTGTTTTTTTTTTTTACCTCTCTTTTTCCCCTCACTGTAGCAGCAGCAGCAGCGGCGGCAGCAGCTGTGGCCTCTCTTACTGAAGGGCTTCTCAGCAAAAGCCGGCGTTTCATGGTTTTAATTAGCCACGCTGTATTTATTTAATGCTGGTGGAAAAAAGACGTGCGTAAATATGAGTTTGTTTTGCGAAACATGCTACACCTTTGCCTTCGGTGGGCTACACCGCTTTTTGCATCTCACGAACAAAGACAAACTGTTTGAAGGCTAGCAGCGAGTAGACTCCACTCTTTTCTTCTGCTTGTTTTTTTTTCTCCCCCCTCCTCCCACTTTGTTGATTGTAACTAGGGCATCTATATTGCCATGTTACTGCGCAGATCACAATTAAAATATTTTTTTCCCCTTCCTTGCTGCTGTCTTTCAAAGGCTGATGCGGCGCGCACATAATTATGCATATAAACATAGTGGCTTAATTATCTCTCACAACATCAGTGACAATGTAATTAACAAACATTGCAAGATCAATGAGAGAAACTGCGACCTTCAAAACATTTAACTCCTCACACGGAGGCACCGTGCGGATTCCCTATCAGCGCAAAAGCCCAGAATACTTCTCCCACAGCACTTCAATGCCTCGCATTATTTGCACGCAGGCCACACAGTGCAGTCTGTTCGGTAAAAAGAAAAGTATGAAAGCAATGAGAGAGATGGGCTTCGGATCAGATGAGCTCGACCATGACTGCGGTTTGCAATTAGACTCTTTAAAGGTTATGCATTCATTTCTAGTTTTATTTATTACTGTTGCATCTTTGATACATCAACAACAGGCTCGTTTAATAGAACTGTTTTTTTAATGCACTGAATTAGCTTTATTATTCATCCACAGCATTGTGCAAAAGAAACCGCCATTCAGTCATTTAGTTTCCAGTGAAAATGACCATTAAGTACAGATGGATTTTAATTTTTGAGCATTAGGGAAAGAAGTATATTAAAGAGAAAAGTACACGGACGCTTCAACAATAAATCTAATACCACTCTTTCAATATGTAGCGTGTTTCATTACAGCTTACATTCTTCTCAGGAGACTCGCTTTCAGGTTTTCTAAGAAATCTGAAGGGATATTTTTTCCACGCTTCTTAAGGTTTAGAAGCTTGTTGCATTTTCTGCTTCTCATGATGCAATGGATCCCACACACTTTCAATGATGTTGAGGTCTGGATTCATGGTTGGCCAGTTCATTGTTCTGAGAACACCAGTAGCTGCTTTCAGATCCATAGCACAGGCATATATCGTTGACTTCTCACAGCGGAAAGATGGACAGAAACACCTGTGGATTGTTCTCAGATCTGAACCGAGAGTGGAGCTTGGTTTTCTCCCATCATACTTTTTATCTGATGGTGGCAATTTTGGTGGTCTACCGGGTCTTACTCAGTTGTTAAGTGACCCATTTTTACATATGAATCATTTTGGAACTCGGGTTTTTGGAAACTCCTGTTGTGAATGATCTAATATCTAATCTCTTTAGAAATAGCACCCAGAATAAAAACCCACATGCACTTAATGGCTGTTTTGACGGATAGCAGACGGAAGTAGATAAACAGGTGGTCTCTGACTTTTGCATTGCATTTCTATTCAATTAATAGTACCAAACCATTTCCAGGCATAGCAAAGTTCAGCTATTGAACCTTTTATCCCTTATATAGTCCTCTGCATGTGGGTCCTAATCATTTCTTTCACACACCCGCCCCACACACCCCTGACTTTCAATGGCCATGTTTGGCCAGCAAAAGAGAGATATAGTGTCCCTTTGTTATCACACTGCGCAGGAAAAATGTAGCCTAATTGCCTCAAACATAGACAAGGACTGTGTCACAGGCTGGAATGTGGCAGCGCAAAGTGGCGAGACTAAGGGTCCTTCTTTTTATACCCTCCAGTGATGAGAGAGGGAGACAGAGCGAGAAAGAGGGAGGGCGTGGAGCGTAGCCAGGCAAATCGCACCTTTCCCCAAAGCCACAGCTTCCAGGCCACATGCACATGGCATCATTAGGAGGATATGTGATAAGACTGGAGAAGAAAAGCTCATTTACATGCTGTTTTAAAAGGTTATCTGCTCTCAGGTCCTGGCATAATGTTCGCAGTTTAAGTCCAATCAGGCTACTGACATTGATAGCACATCCAGCCCTCAAAAAAGCCATGCACCAGCACTCTACCGCTTTTATGTCTTCTACTGTTACTACAGCTACTATTATTACTATTACCGTTACAGCCGCTAGTAATACCACTCCTCTAGTTATATCAGTACTACCACTACTATTAGCTCAATCTCTACTGCAGTATGGATATGTACTCGAATGCAGAAAGGCAGAGCTGCTGGGCTTGCTAATACAGGTTTTACTAAAGATGCAGCTAAAATAGCTAACAGTGATGTTTGCGTGCAAATTGTGAGAAAGCATAGCTCGTAGGGTTGCTACGACACATTTTACTCAGCATGCTGCAAATAATGTTAATTATAGATCATGTTTAAATAGCAGAATGCAAAAAAGCATAGCAGCTGGAAGTGTTGACACAAATTTTACTAAAGATGCAGCTGTAAATGCAAATAGTAGATAACATCTAAGTAGCAGAGTGCAAAAAAGCATAGCTGTTAGATCTTCCAATACAGGTTTTACTAATGATGCAGCTAAAATGTGTTTGAATTACAGAATGCACAAATGCATAGGGCCTGTAGAGTCTCCTGTAGAGACAGATTTCTCTAATTATGCAGCTGATAAATTGAATAATAGATAACGTTTGCGTAACGGAACGCGTAGAAACATAGCTGCTGGGCCTGCTAATACAGATTTTACTAACTATGCTGCTATTAATTGTAATAATAGATAACGTTTGAGTAGCAGAAGGGGATTTCTATAGGAAAATGGTGGGACTTTCCCCACTGTTTGAAAGCGTATGGGTGGAATAAGCTCAGAGACATGAGTGGCTTTGATTGGTGTCCTTGGAAAGTGTTCAGGGATAGAGATTAAAGGCCCTGTCCTTACTTTAAAGCTGTGTAAAATCGCATGACCTGACATGACACCCTCTAAGCAGTCCTGACCTATACGAAACGCTACAGTGTCTGGATTCCAGATTTATGAGTGAAACCCTGCTCTCTCAGAATCAGATTCTCCAAGCTGTGCAGCCAACAAACACCCTCGCCATGTATTAAAGGATAATTATAGTGTTATCATTACTGTAGAATTAAATAATAAGAATTGTTTTTGCATGTTGCCTTTTGGCAGCCCAGAATAGCCATCATAAAACAGCTCAATTTATCCGTGTCCTTCAGTGTCAGAAGAAACGAATCTGAGTACAGTTCTCAATCACCCAAGCAAACTGTATGCTTAAACAATCAAAGAATGAATTAGGATCAGTCGTGTCCTTCAAACACTGTACCCAAAACACCGAAGCAGGTATTTCCTCTAAAATGCCTTCAACATTTCTCTTCAATTTTTCATGATCTTTCAATCTGCCTGATCACCTTTCTTTGTAATGTGCCATGGAGAGGAGCAACCCTGATGCTGTGATGGAAATTTGGGGATTATTTTACATGCTGAGAAGGAGATGTGAAATGCAGGGGGAGCGACCGATTTAGCAATAACACAGACATACGAGACCAAAGCTGAAATATTTTGGTATTAATTACCAAGGCCATGGCTTACGTTACCTCTGACTGTCTTACGTTTGCCTGGCGATGAAAAAAGCAATCAAATAAATGAAGAAAAGGTCTGGAGCTGGGCTGGCCGATGGCCAGGAGAGAGTGGGAGAGGCCAGGACTCCCAGGAGTGTATCTGACACCAGGGTGAAGTTGTCATCCAGAGCAGAGTGCATGCATCAAGCTAGCTCCCCTGACAGACAGACTGGCACAAGTTGACTTTTTTTTTTCCCCCCAGTCATTTGCATGCACAAACACTATATTAGAGGCAGTGTTTTATGAACATAAGCGAATGTATCTCCTTACAGTGTTTGCGAATCTCAAGCACACATGCACACCTACTCTCTAAATTATTGCCTGTATGTACTTAGCAGGGGCTGGTAAAGGAGCACTGCTTTCAGACCAAAGCCTTTTCTTCCACCTCGTCTCCCTGACCCCTCTGCCCAACCTGGATGAAAGTTAATGGGCCAGAATTAATCTCTACATAATGCAATTAAACTATACATTTACTGCGTTTTGCTCCGTCCTTGGAGAGGACAGTGTGTTTTAATGGACTTTTAAAAGAAAAAGTGAACTTTCATTGCTCAAATAAGTGCAGGACTTTTTTAAGTGTCCACCAATAAGGTATTTCTAGTCTATATAATAGACATATGGAGGAAAGAACAGTGTTATTATAGCAAAACATTATGTAAATGATTGTCTCTTATTTGATTTATTATATTTATTTAATATAACAGTTGTTAATAGTATTAAGAGAGTTCAATTATACTAATAATATTTGCTGTTGTGTTTAAAGTCTGTATGTGTTAAAATATCCATATGTAATTTTCTAAGTTTTAACAATGTACAATTGTCTACTCAGGACTTCTATGTAGATGCAGGCAAGCAAGCTCTATTCATTAGTTAGGACTTTAGAAGCTAAACTGAAGGCTTTACATGTCAGATTAACCCCTAACATATTTGGGAACTGACAGTGGAATCATGCAGTCATGTTTACATTTACAATGTACACCCCAAACATCACCCCAGTCTTGCTAGAAATCCTAGACATACTACTGACTGTGACTATAACAGAGCCCTTTACTGAAGGAGACATTGTAAAATGCTATATACAAGGTAAAACATCTGCTATTATGTCTGTTACAAGCTTTAAATAAGACAAAACAGTTTTAGATGCTTAATACAGAACAGCCAAAATTGCTCATGTAAATTACTCCCAGCTTAGCTCTAACATAGTACTAGAACCCAATCAGAAAATAGCATTATGGCAAAGATGTTTTTGTTTCCTCACTTTTGAGTTTTCACATTTAAGGCCTAGCATTAATGGACACAGTTTGTCATAAGACAAGCAGAATCAAGAAACACCATTTAGGTTTACTGTTGGCATTGTGTTTATTGCACTCTGTAGGTGAGGCCTCTGCTCTGCGTGACTATGCAGCCAGCACCATGAACGAGTTCCTCCACATGTTCGGTTATGATGACCAGCAGGGACGTGACGAGCTGGCCAAGAAGATCAGCTTTGAGAAGTTGAAAGCCGCTACCTCAGACCCCTCGTCCTTGAGCAGCGAGGAGGCCACGCGCCGGGCCCGTTTCTCCAAGTACGAGGAGTACATCCGCAAGCTGAAGGCTGGAGAGACCCTGCCCTGGCCCATCCACTCCAAGCCTGACGAGCTCAACTCAAAGATGACCCAGGAGAAGAGCTCTACACTCATGCAGTCCTCCTCCTGCATCCCGGTGGCTGAGAGTCAGATATTTTCTGCTGGAATGGAGCACAAGCAAGCCCAGCTCAGTGCCCCTGCTGGAAACTCCTCCCACAACCTGGCCTCTAGGGCCTCCAAATACGACTTCTTCATCCAGAAGCTGAAGATGGGCGAAAGCTTGCAGCAGCAGAATGGTAATGCCTACAAGAGACCTTCCAAGTACGACCTGGAGAACGTCAAGTACCTGCACCTCTTCAAACCAGGAGAGGGCAACCCCGACATGGGAGGCGCGATAGCCTTCAAGACGGGTAAAGTGGGCCGGCCATCGAAATACGACATCCGTAACATCCAGAAGCTCATCCCCGGCAAGAATGACCCTATAATACCGGGGGTCCTCCCATCCACACCGGCCACCCCAGGCACTCCCATGATTCCTGCTCCTGCTTCTGCTGGGGCTGTAGGGCCCTCTTGCTTACCAGTGGACCAGGTAGGCCACCTGACGTTCAACCCTGACTTCATGAAGTCCAGCTTCTCCAAGACTGACTCCATCACTACTGGAACCGTCTCCTCAGTCAAGTAAGAATACTCTACATTCCACATTTATACACGAAACATGCTCTGAAATTACGCTCCTTTTCTAAAGTTTAATCAGCCCACCATGGGTGCGTACTGTATGGGGGCCAGCGCTGTATGTTAACGTGATTGTGGGAATTAATCAAGGATTTAATTTTCAGATGCCCACTGAACGTTTTGCTCTTAAAGGCGGCTGCACTCGATCACTGCAGGCACAGCGGCCCCCACCACAGGCCTGGCACTGATATATGGCCGGCTCTTTTCCTCACTGAATGAATTACCCATTAAGACTTAGAAGTCTATGTTTAGATCGTGAGTGGGATACCTCATAGTTAGATATATTATTACTAAAAACTGTGTCGCTGTGGAACGTGAATGAATACGTTTTAGCGCGTAGTCTCGTTTTTCTTTGGTCAGTTTCTCTGTGGAACACCTCATTTTTACCTCATTCTTGTTCTCTTAGAGGGACTAACCAATGCATATTGAGTTTGTGACATGTACATGAAGTGTTCTTGGCATGTGCATCGCTTACTTCCTCTTTTAGTGTAACAATTTGTGGTTTAATTAGTGTGAGAATGTGAACTCCTGAGAACTGGTAGGTTTTGCCTGTTCCAGTTTACGGGGGCTGCGTTGTAGCTGTCTCTGGCCAGTCTCCACCTGGTCTGTACTTGAGGCTCATTACAGTGAAAATATCGACTTTTATAAATCTATTCCTAATGTTAACTTTAATAACCAAAAAGAAATGGTTTTAAACTTGCAGTTAACTTTCGGTTTTAAGAAATAAAACATGGCGCATGTTTTCCCTACAGTGTGAACATTATGTCCTGAAATGTATAAAAACAAACAAACACACACACACACGGGTATTTTTCAGTTGGCCAGATAATTTAAGCCCAGAGTAAAGCCTGTCCAATAGGAAAAGAGCTGAGGGACTTTCCTATTGGATAGTGGCTTTAAGTTATCTGGCTCATTGAGAAATCCTGCTTTATGGAATACCCCCCAGATCCACTGTTCCTAATTTTGAATCGTTGCCTTGTAAGCAAAGTTGTTTTTATGTTAAACGGATTGTGGATTGTAGAGAAACTTACGTACGTTCTTTACAGTGATAGTGATAGAAACCAGCGTTCACAATATCTGCAAGGTAAATGCAGCCATTTCATTCAGTAGTGAATCTGTATGTGATGGATAATGAGAATGGTAAATTTGAAGAAGCGGGTTGCTATTTACGTCTTACAACCATTTTAGACCTAGAAGAAGTCTTTAGAAGTCTTAGGCTGTAGAAGTCTTGACTCAAAACTATCGTAAAGCATGCGCCTCATATGTCTCATGCATCAGCCAGCATATTCACTACTACTACTCTATGTCATGGCTTTCTGTAATGGGAACTTTAAGAAGTACAGAACGCTTCAGATGTCTGGTTCCTGTCACCACCACTGTGAACAATTGTGGCTCTGCAGTTTTTCTCTAGAACAGAGCGTTTCACACCAAACCACTTGTTTACATTTTACCTGCTTTATTATACAGAAGCTGTGAAAATTCAGTAAATGTCCTGCACGGAGCTGTTCATGCTCGTGCTCATGCTGTAGTGCCAGTTTAGTGTGAAACCTGCCACATTCAGAACACGAAAATCAGCAGCCACTGTTCAGCCACTGAAACAAGATGCCATAAGAGCTTTAGTCATCCTTCAAATCGCAGCCAATCGAGGGAAAAAAAACACACACACACGCACACGCACACTTGTGCACAAACACATATGGCCGTTGTCTGACTCTCCTCATCACTTCATCTTTCCATTTGTGCACTCTCTAAAAACGCACATGAATCATTTATGCATTCAGAAACATTTTTCCCTCAGCTTTCATTTTTGGAAGGCCATGCATCAACGTGGGCCTATACTCTCCCTGTCGCATCCACCGAATGAAAGTGCTGTTCCACCCTAGAAAATGTATATTGATAGTGCAAAGTTTGAAATAGCTTGTAAGTGAATATTGTGTCAGTTTGTTATTATTAACGACGACATGCTTCGCCATTAATCCTGTCTCTTTTTTGTGTGCTGCGACAGGAATGGCCTTCCTCCGGAGAAACCTGTGACAGAGGACGTCAACGTCTACCAGAAATATATCGCCAGGTACGCAGATATTCATCCTCCTCCAAAAATTTAGAGCCAAGTTTTTTTTTTGTTTTTTTTTACCTTTCCTAATTGAAGCTATCTTTTATGCCTTAATAAAGTTGGATGTATATTGGCAAAAATAAGTTTTGTGCCCAGGCTATAAATTACTTGTGAGAAAGCAGGGTTTATGAACTAAGGAAGATTAATTGAATTAAAGGAAAGAGAGTGAGTAATTTCTTTGGCAGCGCCGTATTACCTGCCAGCACCGCGCTCTATGTATACTGATGGCTAAGTCCGTGAAATCTTAAGCAAACATCGAGAAATGTTTGTAAATACATTTCACACATTAGCTGCTGTTCATGAGCCCAACTCGGCCTTGTTCACATACACACACACACACACACACACACACACACACACACACACACAGCTGTGCCCTCTTCAGCAGCGCTTCTATGAAAACTAGCTGCTCAGATAACATTTCTTTTTTTTTTTCAATTTCAATATCTTCCCCGCAAATGAAGACACTGAATCAACTAAATGACAGCCACTCACAAATCCAGACAAAGCATGGAGATAGATTCAGTGTACTGCCGTATCGGCCTCTGTGTTCATTTTGTCGCGACACTGGGAAGGTGATTATTATTATTTGTTTATTTATTCTGGTTTTTAAAGGGAGGGGGAAAAAAAACAGCGTTTCGAAAAGGCAAAGAGGCTGTGGCGTAAATGATTAGTCTCCCAAGCCGTAACATGAAGGCCACAAATCAAAGCCCCGGCGCTAACAGACACACACACACACACTTACTCGCGCGCACAAAAAACCCTCCTTGGACTGATTACATTTTGCAAGAAGATTTAATTAAGGAATTTTTAATGAGGCTTCTGCTGGCACTGCCAAGAACTGTTTTGATATTTGCACTGCATAATGCATAAAATTTGTCTAAACATCTCGGCAGTTGATGCGCGGGGAGGCAGCAGATAAGCCCAGATACAGTTTCAATTTCCGTGTTGGGGAAAATAAGAAAGGGAAGAGAGGAGGAGAAAAAAGGAAAATGAGGACTCATAAAAAGGGCAAATGCGGCCTGGTACATCTAGGTTGGGGGGGGGTGGGGGTTGGTGGTGGGTTGAGCGGCGGGCTGTTTGTGGTGCTGGGGGGGCTAGGAGGAGGATCATCACTGCCTTCCACGCTAATGAGAGCACACTCATGCTAAAAAGCAGCTTTGTAAACTTGTCTACACCCACCTTCCCCCCTTGCAAAAGGGGAAAAAGTTCTTTATCTCCGCGCTCCGCCACAGTTTGATGTTTAAAGAGCTTCCCTGGTAGTGTTTAGTCGCAGTTTTGCCTCTTAAATGCTTTCATGCACCCACCATTGCTCTGCACTTTGATCAGCGTGTCTCTATTGTAACGGGAGATGTGCGGCAATCTCTGTATCGTGGCGATATTAATATTTAATCTGCTGCTGAATAGCAGCGGCCCATTAGCCCCCTGACGCGGCAAGTGGGAATTGTCCAGAGGCAAAGTGATACAGCCGGGGCGATGAGCAGGGGGGTGGGCCGCGCTCCCAAGGGGGGGGCGCCCAACATACACAGGGCTGAGCAGAGCGGAGAGTGCGTGTAAGCATGCATGAGAGCGGTTAGAAATGGTATAGTTTTTTTGGAAGTGTGACTGTGGAACAAATCAGTACAGAAAATCTGCTACCTTCAAGCAGTCTTGCACCGCGAAAGGGCTTCAGGTGGGATTTGCAGTCAGGTGAATCACTTCCTAATAGTAACTGTGCAGGAGAAGGACAGAACCATCCAAACTTATTATAGCAAGTTAGTGTAACAAAATGTTTTTACTGAATTTTGTTATTATTATTTTTATTATATTATTTCTATTGGCTTAACGGTCTTTAAATTCAGATATTATATAAAGGGCAGTTAATGTTTTCATTAATGTTTATGCCCATATCCTTCATTTTTCTTGCATTTCATTCTTTTTTTCCCCTGATATCCAATTCTAATGTTTATGTGGGTTTTGATATCATAATGTGATACGTTTTTACATGTTACCATATATGGACTGTATTGACTGGGAACTGAATAAAACATTTGGCAATTGACACACTACATACTTTTTCCTTGATAGTGGCCCTTTAAGAAGCAGCCACAAGCACCTGAAGCCCTCGCACAAGTCCTTCGCACTACCACCGGCTGCTAAAAGGTAGTGGATTTGCCATTCAGTTAGCTTAATGAACTCAGCAGTGTGATCTGTAAAAGCAGCCTTGGGATAATCCAGGGCTCGGAGGGGTGCGCGAGGAAAAAAATTCTATTACTTAGCCTTTTTCTCTCTACTTCAGCAGATGGTGCTCTTGGCAGCAGCAGTGCAAATGTTTATTTGTGTGTTTTGAGCTGTAATTGGAGGTTTTTAACAGTCATCATCGTCAGGGTTATAATCAGCCTGTAAACACTCAGGAAATGGGCCTCTTTAAAGCAGTGCCAATCTGCAGCAGGCTGGGCCAGTCAGACACCGAGAGTGAAGAGGGGGGAAATAACACACAGGCACACTCAAACCTTTCTATTAGGCCTAACCTTTCCCTGATTAAAGCACAGCCTGTTAACCTGGAGTGCCGAGCGCTGATTTGGCAGGGTTTAAAGCATGGGCAAATGAGTGAATTACGTCTGGGGTTACAGTTTAATAAGAGTCTACCTACTGCTTCTGAAGCCAATGGAACTAATTTGGTAGAGATTGCTGTGACTGAAGTGTGAATTGTAATCACATGGTTGTGGAAGCGTGGGCAGGTATGAGATCGTGCTTTTCTCTACATGTTTGTAGTCGCCCATAATGGCTCTGTGCTCCGTGAAGATGATTCTGTCACTGTGAGGGTGTTTATCAGTCGAGGATAAAAGGCTAAATTGCCCTTTAAAGCTTGGCCCCATGCGCATAGAGGTCACATTTCACTTCCTCGCAAGAAAGTGGCTGAAAATCACTCGTTCAGAAGATTTGGTAAAGGTTATGTTTCTAATTGCACATAAAAGCTTTATCTTTTTTTTTTTTTTCCCTAAAGTGGCGGTAAACATTTAGTCACTGTACAGGTGTTGATATCATCATCTGGCTCACTATGGGAAGGTAATGATTTTGTGAACGTTGTGTTGGCTCACAGGTTTTCCGGCAGCCAGCACTGTGGACATGTGCATTGTGCCTATCAGTACAGGGAGCATTACCACTGCATGGACCCCGATTGCAACTACCAGGTGAGGTCTATCTGTCCCAACAGACATATGCACAAAATCAATGGTAGAACCAAATGAAACCTTAAGAGACTGTTGTTGATGCTGTAGATCACACACAGCCTGTCTAAAGTTTGGGGACGCCTAGCTAGCCAGATAAATGACCATGTATCTCTTGCTGGGTATCAATAACATATACCAACATATGCCGTATAAATAGACAAGTAATAAACTGGTCGTTTTCTTTTTTCACAAAAGCTGCAAAAACACTTTGATGAGCATGAGCAGTTCATTATAACACATAGAGTTCATGGTGATATTAGAGAGACAGACAAAGCTATAAGCAAAGCTCAAACCATTGAACTCACCCCTAGTCCATAACCTTACCAAAGCATGCTAACATTGCTGACAGTTATAATAATAGGTAAAAGGCATGATCCATTATTAGCAGCATTCGTGCTTTTGACCAAATCATTCTTTCAGCTTTTTATTCCTTCACGATTTTGTGGCTTGTATAAATTTGCCGCTGTGAAGTACACTTTAAGACTCCAGCTCTTCACCCTCCTTCCTACCCCGACAGCTTGATAAATGAGATAATGTGGCCCGAATAATGTCGTAGTCTAACAGCTATGGTTGAGCACCTCCAAACAACCGTCCGTCACAGCTTAAAACACCGTCAGAGAAAACAAGCAAAGTGGTTTCTGGACACTCGGCTGATGGGAGGACGAGTCCATAACTCAGAAACTCTTCGCCAGGATAGGAAGTGTCACAGCACTATTTCCTTGCATACCTACTACCTGCTGAAGAGTGGATGATAAAACTGTGGGTGGAGGTGATTTGAATGTGCTTTTTCCTTCACGCCAGGGAAGACCCAAGCGTAATCCTAATAGGTTAAAACCCAGCATGGTATATCCGCTGAACAACAGTTCATTTAAGCACCTGTTTCTTTTACGGTAAATACTTCAGAAAGATGGTTCCTGTAGGGCTTTTTTTTTTTACTTGAGGGCATCTGCTATTACTCTGGGGCCACTGCTAATCCCCTTTCACATTATTAATCTGATCCATGTCCCGAGAGTTGTCATGTACTGCGCAGCGAAATCAGCATTAAGCAGATCAGAACGCTCCTGCGCTCGGAGCCTCCTGTGCATATGGTGGAAAAGAGCAGGCAAATATGGGCAGATTTGTTGAAGGCGTCAAAAATCCTTATGCAACCAAAAGCTGCTCGGCGCTCTTCCACTCTACGAAGATCTCTCTGGTTGTAATCTCCCTCTTCACTTTTAATCAACTGATTACATTTTTCAGTGCAAACATGATGAAATCTTCTGAGTAGACGAGACAGCTGTTGCATGAAACACATGCTTATTCAGCTTAGTGGCTCGCTTCAGGCTCTGCAGAGAACAATTCCTGACAACTACCTTTCTCTTTTTTGCAGCGAGTGTATTTGTAAAGCGCTCATTATTAGGACGATTTGATCGGGCTATCCTTCAAGGCTCTTGTTGACTGCAGCAATGACACACAATCTAAAATCCCAAATGCTTGCGTAGATGTTCCTAGCCTTGTAGAAAGGTGAGGCCCAAATGAGCAGGCTTTTTGCAAGTGATAACTCATGAAATGTTACATGACACAGTGGTGGAATATCCCGTTGCTGCCAGCCTCCACCGGGACACCGGCCCTGCCTCTCCTTTCATGGCCTTGTGCTCATCCCGCACAGTAGTGGGAATCCTAAAATAAATGTAGCAGGTCCTCACAACCCCTTATGACCAGTCCAACTGAATCTGCAATCTCTGCCTCACTCTTGTTTACCAGCACCTCGTCAGGGTCACGCCTGAACGCCAACTTATCGCATTACTTGACGTCTCAAGTGCATGCCAATCTCAAACGTTAACCACCGTCTTTGTCGTATGCTAAGCCGTCGAAGCTTTTTTTTTTTTTTGAACCCCTGAAATCTGAAAGAGGATACGACGCAGCGCCTGCTCAATTGAGACGTGTATATTTCTGTTAGCAGATTTATTTTTTGCCTGCATGTAAGATAAGCTTGGCATATACTCAATTAGCTTTTGCGTTTTAGATGTTTCTGTCATTTTTTCTTGTCTCCTGTTGCACATTTGTGTAGAAAATATGGATTCACGTCAGAACGGGCTCATTGATTTCAGCTTCTCTTGTTACAGTTCCTGTAACATCAGCTTAAGCCCAATTACTGCAGATTTGGTTGCGCGCTTCTCTCTGGAGTCAGCTTTTTCCCCCCACATCCTTTTGTTTTTCTCACTCACCGCTGTGCCGTGTAGGAGGGTTTTCATTTTGAGGAGGGAATTTTAGCATATTTCCTTTTTATTACAGCCTAAACCCTGCACGAAAATCACGCTTTAATACTTTAATTAAAAATGGAATCATATCTCAGCTGGGGAATTAAAAAGGGAAACGTTCTTGCTTGGCCTGTTTGTTTGTTTGTTGTCTCTTTTTCCCTGTGCACGTTTGAGAAACCATCTGCATGGAACATAATTTTTCAGAAGCTGAGAACATCAGAACTGTGATCTTGCATGTCAAGTGATCCGTCTTAATTAAAAACCAGAAAAAGTAATAAAGGCGCGGGCCTAGGAGCTCTAATATGAAGCCAGGCTGTAAGAGTACTTGCAAACAATGTGTGAGGAAGCATTGGGGAGAGTTGTCAGGTGTTTAGCTGTGCTGAGAGTATTGGGGCTAATAAAGAGAAATGTAGCATCTTTCCGTTTTCCTATTATAGGTTTGCTCATTCTTGTTGACTTTGTTGGCCAGGTTTATTGCATCACATAGAGCTACTCTTTTAAGAGAGGTGCTATACAAATGAAACCTATTATTATTATTATTAATATCATGCTTATTAACCTGAGCTTACATGCTAGCTATCCCAATGTGGGACCTCCTGTACTGGGCACATACATCATCCCCTCATTTGGCTGCCAGTTGGCTCTCATGCTGTGCAGCTGTTGCCTGATTGATAAAATAACATGTTGCTAGTTTCCTACAGTACAGTACACCCCCACACTCTCTCCAATACACATACACCACCACCACCACCGCCACTATCACCGCTCCTCGGTAACCTGTTGCTGTGTATTGCTCTTGACAGAGATTTACGAGTAAACAGGATGTTATAAGGCACTACAACATGCACAAGAAGAGGGACAACTCCCTGCAGCACGGCTTCATGCGCTTCAGTCCACTGGATGACTGCAGCGTCTACTACCATGGCTGCCACCTCAACGGCAAGAGCACCCACTACCACTGCATGCAGGTAAACACCAGCATAACTGTACACAAGCACATTAAGTCACATTTACCCGCAGCGAGTACTGCTGAATGTAGCAGGTGCTGTCAATCACAAAGACGGTGTCACAAAGACAGTGGTAATGGAGCATAAGCTATAGATGCGGCAGATTAAGTTGAGTATTCGTCCTGTAGCAGGACTATGACAGGCTTTTCCCTTTCCCAATTTTATGTTGTCCACTAGTTTTAAAAATGACAAACTAAATTTCAAAACACAGTAAAATTTAGTTTTTGTTCCCAACATCATGTTTTGACTCTACTGTGACAATTTCTACATGAGCTTATGCTATTTCCGGGTAGCTAATGACACAAGACGAAGGTTTTAAGACTGATTTGGTCCAAAATTCTTGGAAAAAACAGCAAGGAAAGAACGTGTAGTGTCCGTTTTCAAACAGAGTAAAAGATCCCGCCGCTGTATGGCAGGATTTCATGTCTACCCAATGACACACTATAGCCGCTATATCAGATGGCATGGAGATTTGGTCATGGAATATAGTTGCACACGACAAGCCTGAAGAATAAAGCCTTGCTCCCCATGCCAGCCATAGGGAGAGGGAGAGAGAGGCAAATCGAGATGCTCTTCAAGATCTTGTGGCTTACCTAGGTCTATAAAAGGAAGTTCCAGTTCTTCAACTTTTTCCATTAGGCCCGAATTACCATTTAAGAGCAGTTTTCATTCGTTTGACAAAAGGTGTCATAAAGTAAATAAAAGACAAATTAAAAGGATGAACAAGACACAGCGCTGCGCTCCCCTCACACTCTCTCACTCCTTAATTGGCATGGATAAAATTCGGTTAGTTGTTTATATAAACTCAACATTTTTCATCTTTTAGTACCAAGCGGAGAGTTGAAGATTATATCCCACCAGATTTGTTTAATTTTTTACATCTGCTTATTTTCAAGGTGTCATCGGCCCGAGTGCTTTCTCACCGTGGGGAGCGGCGTCCAGGGGCAGATGGCTTAAGATATATTCTTTTTAAACCCCCCTAACGGCGTAATTGTTATTAGACATTTCAGCTCTTGTTTTAACAGCTCTGAGAACCAGCAGATGTTGGCACCCGTTCTCCTGATTTACAGGGAAAAAAAACAGAGTGGCATTTTTTTCATTGTTTGACTCAATATGGTGAAGTTGCCCTGTTTGCACGGCTGAAAAGTGCCAGGGATGATATACAATTGCTGGTTTTAATTCAAACATTAGTCTGTGTTTCCCTGCTGCCCGGAGGGCTCCTGAGTGCTGCTGCTGAGTAACAGAACGGTTCAGACTAAAGAAAGTGACAGACTCTGTGCCTAGCCCCCCCCCCCCCCTTGCCCCAACTCTTACATTTGTTCTGCACGTTAAAGCAAGGCAGAGACAGTGGTCTTCTTCTACAACAGTTGTATGTGTGGAAAGCCTTAAATGGAAGAAGGTTCTAACCACACACCAGCCCACTATGTTGCAGTTGCATTGCCTTAGTTATTAAGGTCGGTCTTACACAATGCAAGTTTGGTGCTGTTTTTGTTGTTTGCACTACAGTAGCCTCTGAAAGACCCAGTTGCATCTGCTTGTAGCAAGCAGACATAGAATTTTCATCTAGTTATGTGCAGTCACCAATCAAAGACATGGGTGCAGTCACATGGCCAAGTTGAGATGATCTTATTGAACCTTGTGCCACTGCCCCGTAATTGTAGTACTTCTGACATCATTTAGCTGAATCATTGCTCGATGTCATTTATATAACTTTAGAGTTATATAATATATTATATATATATATATATATATATACTGCAGTTTAATGTTCTTATAAGGAATCTCAACACTTATTACCTTGTGTAACTACAGTTGCATGATACCCGTGCAACCTGGAACAGCGCTACCTGTTCAGTGAAAATCGCACTGTCACCTCATTTGCCTTCTCACTTGGGTGTGAAAGCTTGGTTTTCATATTTCATGAGTTGTTCCCCTTTTTTAACAAACCTCAGATCTTGAGAAATGTTTCAAGTACATTTTTTAGGTCAGAAGTTTCTGAGCTCCCCACATTGAGTTCATTGCCAAGCATCTTTTTTTTGCTCTTGTATCAGAGGTGTTGTTTCCAGTGCCCCTGCAGAGTAGAGAAATCCAACCACCAACATACACTTCGCAGAGTACTCATTTTCCTCTCCTGCAACCTTCTGAAACCCACAATGTTTACTGCACTTTGTCGTCCGCCTCTGCTCCACTTCTAGTGAAAGTACCTTTTTTTCTCTCCCATTTCCATCAGGTGGGCTGCAACAAGGTGTACACCAGCACGTCTGATGTCATGACTCATGAAAACTTCCACAAGAAAAATGCACAGCTGATCAACGATGGCTTCCAGAGGTTCCGAGCCACCGAGGACTGCGGAACTGTGAGCTGTCAGTTCTACGGGCAGAAGACCACCCACTTCCACTGCAGGTGAGGTCAACTACATTGAGGTGTTCTCAGTCATCTGCGTCTACAATTTTATGTTATTATTGAATTGTTGCATACTGGTATTGTGGTGCATTAGCAAATGAACAATGTGGCAGGGTTAAAGACTGACTGCCAAATATTGCAGCTAAAAAGACATCTTGGTGTATGTAAACAGTAAATTATCTTGGTCTTTGTTTCCCACATGGTTTTCTTAGACGCCCTGGTTGCACCTTCACTTTCAAGAACAAGTGCGACATTGAGAAGCACAAGAGCTATCACATCAAGGATGACGCGTACGCCAAGGATGGCTTCAAGAAGTTCTACAAGTACGAGGAGTGCAAGTACGAAGGCTGCGTCTACAGCAAGGCCACCAACCACTTCCATTGTATCCGCCAGGGTTGCGGCTTCACCTTCACCTCCACCAGCCAGATGACCTCACACAAGCGCAAGCACGAGCGCCGCCACATCCGCTCGTCCGGAATGCTGGGCCTCACCTCCTCCTTCCTGCTGCCCAAGGAGGAGCAGGAGGAGTCCAGCAATGACGACCTGGTGGACTTCTCGGCCATCAGCAGCAAGAACTCCAGCCTGAGCGCCTCGCCCACCACCCAGCAGCAGCCCTCCTCTGCAATGTCACACCTAATGGCCACGCCTACCACTGCAGTGGCCTCCAGCAGCCACAGCGTCAAGCCCACCACAGCCCTACCCCCTGCCAGCCGTATGTCCACCCTGCTGTCCCAGGCTCTTCCAAGCAGCGTGCCAATGGCGCTGGCCATGGCTAGCAGTGCCCTAGGGGGGTCCTCCAACCCATTCTTCCCCCTCCTGCCCAGGCTGCCCCTGCAGCTCCCCCACACTGCTGCCAGCATGATCTCTGCAGCCACCTCCGGAGCACACTCCACACCCAGGGACTCCCTTGCCACTAGCTCAAGCTCGGCAGGGGAGCTACCTCCTGCCTCCACACCCAGCTCCTACGCCGCCTCCTCTATCATGGAGAAGATCTCCGCCAGTAAGGGCCTGATATCCCCCATGATGGCCAGGCTGGCTGCTGCCGCCCTCAACCCATCCAGCAGTCCTGATATAGGTTAGTGCAGTGCAGCACACACACCCATCCCAGCAGGTCACCACTGTCAGTCTTTCTAGCAAGATTTGTTAGAAAGCATTAACAAAGCCTCTATAGGATTTGGATGCTGTGAAAAGGAAGAACAAGCTAGCATGTCCCATCTTTTTGTTACCACCATCACTTCCTTTCTCTCTCTCTGTCTCACTGTCTCTCTCTCTCTCTCTCTCATCTCTCTCTTACTCTGTCTGACATTAAAAGGGCACTCATGGGCCATCGGCTCATTTGGTCCACAGACAGTACACAAATCTCTGATTTCAGGATTAGGGCAAATATTGAGGGGCTGGTTTGCTGGCCTAGACCCTTTATTGCAGTGATCATTGCCTCGATACCCACAATCCATTAGCAGATAAGTGCTGTAGTGGTAGTGAGCGGCCCCTGTAAAGCCGCCTCTAATAGCATTCTCAGGAGGTTCCCAGAGTCTGTGTTCTACATGCTTCCTCATCATCAGCCTCTTATCTGAGCATGCACTCGTTCCGACCAAATGGAGCCTGAATAAAATTAAGTTGAGAAATTGAAGGTATAAAGCAGTTTTTTATGCAGACTGATACAGAGGGGGTAAAAAATAACTGAAATTGTTGAAGCAGAAATGACTCAGCGCTCCAGAGAGGTGTGTGTATACGTGAGAGTTGTCTGCTGCATTTGTGTGTGTGTTTGTGTGTGTTTTTGTGTGTGTGTGTGTGTGTGTATGTGTGTGTGGTTTAGATGTATTTTGGAGCTGGCATCTTTTTACTTAATCTCTCAGTATCTCCATTTTATATTAAAGTTTTATATTAAGATACAGTCTAATAATATTTTTGTTGCAGTTGAATGATTTAAATACGATGTCAGTACTGAACCTCAGCGGTTTAAATAATTTGTAGGAAGCTGTGAAAAAGCAGGTGTTCATAGTGATAAATGAACCTGTAGATTATGCCAAAAAAGCTGAAAAAGAAAATCATTTATAATGAAGTCATATCCGTAAGCCTTGTACTTTGAGTTGTACTAGTAATTTTAAGACTGGTATGTTATTGGATAACATCATGTTGCTCTCCAAATACTAAATATGGTATAAAAATATTATCTAAATCTCGTTCTTGGAAAAAAGAGGTCTATAAAAATGCTTGTTTCTGCAAGCGCCCCTAATGGATTGATGCTTAGTAAATAGCTACCAGCGATTGACATGAACTTACGTCGCTTACGTCCCTCTAGAAGGTCTGCACTGATGATGTTTCTCACAAAAGTGGTCCCACCAATTAGGTCTTAAGTGCAGCTCCTGAAGTCCTAACCACTGAAAAAGTTCATTAATATAGAGTTTTGAATTGCAGGTGTACCTGCAGCTGTAGCCCGGAGTGTGGGCCTCTGAACAGTGGGTGTTTATAGTGGGGTCTTGAGCAGTTGGGCTGTGTGTAAAGACAGCATGGTGTAGGCTGTATGTTTGAGGGTAATGGGATGGAAGCAGGGTGAGGAAGGGGGTCCTGAGAGAGACAGGGCAGCTGCTGGAGGGCGTGTAGCCTGTCACAAACTCCGCCTCTGGGGTCTTTACAGGTGAGGAGCCGCAGGTAGGCCCGCAGCCCACAGAGAGAGAGAGCTAAGCCCTGCAAAAGCGAGAGAGGGGGCGCATGACTTCTGAGGGGCGGGATAGGGTCCGTGTGTTGGGACACGGGGCGGGGAGTCACAGATGGTGCGACTTCCCTTCACCGGAGAGCGTGTGCATGTGTGTGTGTGTGTCTCAAAACTTCACACTTCAACATGAAGCAGCTCACCAGCTCATAGCGAGAACGTCTTGTGTTTAATTTAGATACCTTTGAGAAATGAAAAAAAAAAAGGTAGAGAAAAAAATCCCACACCAGACAGAGTTGTGAGTGCAGATCACAACGTGTCATTGCTAATTTTACGCGTTTGCTCAGAAACAGCGTGTGAACAGGACATTTGTGTAAAATATGAAGAGGATGTGGTCAGGGCTCAGCGTTAGAAAGGAGTGAACAATGTTTACTGCGGCTATTTTCTGGCAGTTTCTTTTTTTTCTCTCTCTTTTTTTCTGAGTTGACAGTCGTTGCACAAGCAAACATGGTTTGGTTTGAGCCTATCTCTGCAGGACTCTGTGGTGACAAGTAACTTGCTAATTCATTCAGGTGTCAAAGTCTCCTTGTTGAACGTTCGCTATTTTATCAGTGTTTCACACCAGCTTACCCTTGAGTGTTTCTCCAGATCCTGGAATCTAAAGGGTTTGCTAATTAGACATACAGTACAAATGATCTTTCACAAGCTTGGTAACTTAGCAGGAGTAATTACACGCTAGAACATTATTCTTGGATAATTTCCAGAAAAATGTTGCTTTGAGATCAGACGCCTCCCCCTCACAACCCCCCCCCCCCCA
>CM067492.1:25389019-25449210 GCA_034552555.1 Semaprochilodus insignis
CCCCCCATCCACCCCCCCACCCACACTCTCTCTAAGATTATCAGTGAGTTTGTCATGGAGACTGCAAGGCTGATAAAGGATTTAATGACTTCCCTCTCGCATGGTCATTATTTAACTGTCCTTTTTTAACTTCAGGCAATTCATTCCCAGAGGCAGCCCAAAGGAGAGGGAGGGAGCTGCCTCTGGTTTGATGTACGCTGGCTTCCTGTAGTAGAAACTGATCAGAGAGCATGCTGGGAGTTTGGCTGCTTGAAAGGACACTAGCTAGCTGTCTTTTTAGGGGTGGCTGGGCGGGGACGACGGAGCGCTGTTAATCATTAGTCAAATGGGGATTTTGCAGCAGTGGCCGCACAGTGGACTCTGCGAATGAACCTCTGGCAGTACCATTGAATGAGTCATGTTTTGCCTTTTCCCCTTTTTGCAGCTGTGACGTGAGCATATCATTACTGTTATAAAACATCACATCTAAGAAAATTTGCTTTCTGCTATTTAAAAAATGCCCTTTATGTTATGTGCAAAATTCATGACAAAGATGTACTTAAGTCATAAAGACGAGAGCTGCCATCTGGGGATTGTAGTAGCTCATGTATCACCTCTGTCATATAAAACACGTCATGACGAACGAGAGAGAAGAGAACCATTAGAAATGGTCCAGAATTACTTGAAATTAAAGGGGAATTCCACTGATTGATTTCTGCAGAATTGTTTACAGAAGTAGTGAGAGGAAACAAACCTCTTAAAAATAGGTTGCCTGACTTCTGATACATTGTTTTAAGATTGAGGGTTTGTTCAGTGTTCCAGACAGGGAGGTCCCCCAAAAAAAAAACTTTGACACTTTTTTATCATCAACAATACATATTGTAACTCAGAAGATATGCAGGTTTGCGGATCATTTGGGATAGTAAAAACATGGCTATGTTGGTCTGGTAGACCCCCGGTTCCTGTCACCACCCTTAAAAAAGATGTCAGTCAGTTTCACTACAGTTAACCATTTCACATCAAAGTGCTCTGAAATGTCTAAAGATTTAAATATTGGTGGAATTTAAAAATACAGTATACATACCGTATTAACATAGCATATTGCTGTCCAGAGAAAAATATGTATCTCCATTTTTGTCGATTTTTACTTTTTTGCACCATTTGAAAACAGTAGCTGCTGTTTACACTTTGTGAAAGTTTCATGATGAATAGAAGAATAGAAATGACCCAAAACTGCTTGGAAAGACGTCTGGTTCCATCGACTTACATTAGAATTCTATCAGGTTTTTGGCATCTCCTGTAAATTTGCCTGTACATTTTGTAGACACTTGTTTTTCTTTAGACAGCAACGACATGTTAAAAGTACCAGCGTGCATCTGTTTTTTTTCCTTCGTTACGACAGCAACTATATGTGTGTATGCATGCATGTTCATCACCCACGGCAGTTTGCTTTAGTGGTTTCTTCTCTGTACATGCTCGTCTCAACCTTCACAGTGCTCAGGGCCAAGGGCAAACAGTGGTGATGCGTCCTTGCCTGTCACTATTCCTCAGCAGGCCAGGCTTGGTGAACAGCGAACCCCTGGTGAAACCAATCACTGCTGATGGACTCAGTACTGCTGCAGAGGTTACAGCAGGGCCTTTGCTTTTATTCCTCCTTCTTTTTTTAATAAAATACCACTTACTGGCTACCAAAGTCCCTGCTTTCTCTGTATAGCCTGAGGACAAATTAATATTTCAACCACTTGGGGATTGGGGAAAAAGCCAGGGCCCTCATTCTTGTCAGCATTTTTTACCCCCTTCTTTATCATTTCTTTTTTTTTTTTTAACTCCTCCTTCCGCCCCCTGTGTTGGCTCAGCACGTTTACCACATACCTGCGTTGAAAACCCGATCGAGAGGTCGTGCTATTTGAACTGATCTGATTGGCTGTCACCTCCAATATGACGGTCAGAGCAGATGTTCCTTTCGGGCATGCTCGGTGGCGCTGAGTGCCGTCCGTTGTCAGGCCAACAAGGACAAGTAGCGATGAGAGGGAGGAGGGGGAGGGTCCGTCTGAACCTGCCACTTTCCCTCAGCATTAGCGTGCAGCGTAATGACCAGTTAAGAGGCAGGCCCTCAAATGGATTGTGACAAGGGCCGCTGAAAAAGGAGTCTTTTTCCCTCATTCCTCCCGCCTCTCAATCACCATTTAAATGCCTTGACGGCTTGACATAATTCTGCAATAATTATCACTCCCAGTCCTCTCCTCAGTCCGGACACAAGTCAGATTGGATCTCATCACAGGGTAATAATGCTGACCAACAATAACTCTGTTGTCTCTCTCTCTCTCTCTCTCTCTCTGTCTGTCTCTCCTCAGGAAATGGGCAGCAGGCTCAGGCTGGCCGGTTTAATCCGGTTCAAGTGAAGCAAGAGCCAATGGACGGCACCTCCGGGGCCTCCCAGGAGTCCATTCAAGAGCACAGCCTTGACCTGAGCAAAAAAGACCACAGGTATGGCCCTAAGATAGCGCCCCCCCCCCCAAACCCCCTACCCCCGCCCAGCACCACTTGTCACCCGGCACTCGCCAAGGCCGGTGTGCTGTGATTTATCTCAGGAATAATACCGTATTGTGTTAATTAGTGTGAGTGCTCTTGTTAAAACCCCCTCACAAGGTGGGTCTGCAAAGTGGTCAAGGAGGAGATTTACACACTGTCCCTCTCTCTGCCACGAATGCCCCCTTTGAGGAAATCTATCACAACTGTAAAGATTTGCTCATGATAATTTTTTTCTGCCTTTTATAATGCACATGCCAAAAATGAAACATGACACTTTGTTCTTTAAATTTCATCATTTGATTTAAAAAGTCAGCAGAGCTTTATGTAGATCCTGATATTTACCGCCTTTCTGTGTGAAGTTATATCTTATTTATAAGGTGCTTCTTTTTTTTCCCAATCTCTTCATTGCATATTCACAGAGTCTGAAATAAATAATAATATTTACTATTCCCATGCAAATCTTGGCTAAACATTGTTCATTTTGCTCGTTCCAGTAATGAATCAAACGGACACCCTGCACCAGCAAATACATCTCTTTTATCCTCACTTATGAATAAGGTAAGATCCATCCATCAAGCGCTTTTCATCCCAAGACAAATTAGCAACACACAGAGGGGGCTGTTTGTTTTTTAATGTTTCACCGCTAATAAGATGAGTTTGTATCATTTAAATTTTCCAGCCATTTTTCATACAGTGTAATTTCAGCCTACCGCTCACAAATTAATATAATGAAGCAAGAGCTGGGTGCCATGCCAGATATATAGAGATGTTTGTTTTTTGATGAGCTGTTTTGAACTCTGCACGCATTTTTTTTCCTCCTCCTCCTCCTTTCTGCTTGTTCTCTTCCATCCGCTCTATCTTTATTTATGGAGTTTGTAAATTATTTGATTAAAAAGTCAGCAGGGAGAAAAAAGAGCAACTGTCACCCTCATTTTTTAAAAAGACTAAACGTTACGCGGTGAATATTTAAATGTTGTGTGTTTTTGTGGAGATTAAAATGGACATTGTTTTAATCATACATCTTTTTCTGACTAATACAAATGTTGCAGAGTGCGAGTTCCATTACCTTGATGATTTAAAGAGGGATCAGACTGTGTTTTTCCTCGGGGCTCAGCACTGCTCAGCTCTTTCTCCTTGTCCCTCTTGCTCTCTCTCTCCCTCTCTCTCTCTCTGGCTGAATGTAACTGTGCCCTGGGCTTATAGCTGCACACATTCATAGGGTTTGGCACAGAGCAGCCTGTGAGCTCTGGTGGGGGACTGATTTTGTTTAAACGTCCTAAAGCTCTTCACCCTCCCCACTCACGGGTGTCTTTAGGGCTCCTGTTCCGACCCAGCGCTTCACATAAAGCACGCCCAGGCGCACACAAAGGACACTTGGCATGTGTATGTTGGCCTGTGCTCAAGTGGGGGCTGACTGTGTTTGTAAACCATGTAGCTGCACTCGCCTGCGCGCGTGTGCATATGCGCGCCTGTGTGTGACCGCTTGTTCGCTGTATGTGCAGATGACGCAGGTGAACCCGGGCTTCTTCAGTGCTCTGAACCTGAAGTCAGAGCTGGAAGGGGGCCAAGCACCGGAGAATTCCGAGGCAGCCCAGTATCTCAGCAGGCTGATCAAGAGGCCTGCTGCAGAAAAGCCTGGCGAGCTGTGGAAGACCTACCTACGCAGGTACACCAGAAACAGCGTTGCAGTGGATTTACCCAATTCAAAGGAGTGAACCATTGAAAAAGAGAATTAAAGTCATCAGGGGTTTTATAGATAATATAGATATAGAGCCATCATGGACTCAAAACAGATTCATATATTGGTAAAAATTTTTTAATGGCATCATTGTGTACGATCTATACGGCACTGCTGCCTTACATTGGTACCATATAGAACGTACCTCTCTACCACATGAATAGAATTAGAAATATCATATTGTATTAATGGCCTTCTTGGACGTGAATTGGGTAGAGCCCCGACTTTTTCCCACAGTGTCCTGTTGAAGGCCTGTTGTGTTTCTTCCTCTCTGCCTTCATGATTTCTGCTTCTAGTTAAGGTAGCTCCTGTGCTTTGTCACTGTCACCTTTTTAAAGTCATCTTTAGCTCATCACTGCCATGTGCGTCGTTTGTACCTGGTTAGGTATGCCGAAATAAAACAGTTGGCCAAGACAAATGATTTTTTACAGTTAGTTCCAAAGCCCAGTAGAAATGTCAGGCAGCTTCTGGTTTAAACATATTATCATTGCACTGCTTACTGATAGCTCAGTGAAATTCAGCCTCTTGATTAATTAGTTGATTTCTCAGTTCTTTTAAAACAGATGTTTAACGCTAATGCTAACACAATAATACTACACTCCAAATAAAGATAGCAAGACATTTACAGATAGGAGGAAAAGAGCTGCAATCTATGAAGCTTGCATTCATAATATTCCAGATACTATTCCGGAGCTTAGGCACTATAAAAAAGGTTCATCCACCAGCTGAGCTGTAAGTGAGGCTAAGACTTTGACCGAACAGTGCTTCAACAGATCGGTAAGATATGTTGGAGGTAGATCGTTAGGGGCTTTAAATGACATAAGCAGGATATTGTTCTTACAAAGCAGACCTGAATTAAAAGGGACATTTTACCAATAACTAATTTATCAGTGGTGTGTATTGTGGCTCACTTTTATCTCTGTATCTCACTCATATGTCACATGTCCCCTTTCACACCTTGTGTAGATATGATACTGATGAAGTGTGCGATGGCCAGTGTGACTTCCTGCACAAGGTGCATTTTCATTGCCTAGTGGAGGACTGCGGCGCTCTCTTCAGCACTGTGGATGGAGCAATCAAGCATGCCAAGTGAGATTATATTTATTCTCATACAAACTAAAAGAAATGTGCAGCAGCCTGCATGCTTCTTACTGTGCTGAACGAGTTTGCATATTTGTTTTCACTCTCTCTCATTTACACCGTTATCGTAAGGTAATGTTAATGACGTGCTATGTTTAGCAGCTATATCGTGGCCTCGTGTGTGGATTTAATTGGGTGTAATGATGTCTCTCTGTCTCCCATTAGCTTCCACTTCAGAGCCAACCTAAAGGTTAAACCAGAGCCCTCTTTCAATGAGGGCAAAGACTCCAATGAGGGTGCCCCCAATCAGCTCACTGCCCCCATCTCCATGGCCAGCTCTCCCCCCATGGAGGTGCCCAGTGTGGCTGCTTCAGGAGGCTACAGCTCATCCCCCTCCCTGCTGGCCTGGAAGCAGCTGACTGGCTCCATCCCACAGCTTCCTGCCACCATGCCCAACATGCCTGCCACTTCCCCACTGGCCACCACCTCACTGGAGAACGCCAAACCTCAAGTTAAACCTGGCTTCCTGCAGTTCCAAGACAAGTGAGTGTAGCTGAGATGTAAACAACTTGTCTTTTAGGAAAATCTGATGTGCATCGCTTGCATTTACAATGTACAGTTTTTTCTAATTTGATTTAATTTTCATTCATTGTGTTTTGCACTGGAGCTACAAGACTAATATTGCTAACACGTATTGCTAACGTACCCTATAATCATCACTCACTGGCCTCAAGTCTGTGAACTGGTAAGATAGAAGCTTGTCATATAGCTCCAGTGCAAAAAACATGTCTACATTTGATTTGAAATATGATCACATTAAATTTGAAATGTCTTTGGTTTTGTCTCATTTTGTTCCTTATCCAGTGACCCCTGTCTGGCCACCGACTGCAAATACTCCAATAAATTCCACTTCCATTGTTTGTTTGGCAACTGCAAGTATGTGTGCAAGACCTCTGGGAAGGCTGAGTCACATTGCCTGGACCACATCAATCCCAACAACAGCCTGGTGAACGTGCGAGACCAGTTCTCTTACTACTCCCTGCAGTGTCTCTGTCCCAACCAGGTAAGCCCAGGCCTACCAGTGCCACAGCAGCAGCACCCAAGCTTTAAAACTGCAGAAGTGTCTGCGCTCAGATATCAAAGAAAATACATACATGAAGGCAGGAAAAAGAAAACAGATGCAATTGTATAATTAAAACAAGATATTTATGTGATCTGGTTAACTCATGGTTTAGGAATTAAGATGAAAAATACTTAAATACTCCAAAGAGGGGAGGGGAAAAAAAAGTCTAGGCTTTTCATCAAAAATGTCATCATTAATAGAACAAAGCTTTGCTCTTCTTTCCCATGCCCTTATTTGGAACCAAACCTGTTTAAATGCATTCATTTATGCGCCCCGGCCCCTCTCTCCTAAACCCCCCTCCTCTCCTGAGCAGAGTAGATCCTGTTTGTCGTCTCCTGAGGGAGATGCCTCTCAGCAAACAGATGGTGGTTTGGAAGCAGGTTACAATGCGAAGGGGAATGCTCTTACCTAAATAAGTCGATGACAGGCCGTATGAAGCATGGGAGTCTCCAAGTGATCTAAACGAGGAGCTTGTGGTGGGGTCAGTGACCGGCCCTGGAGCCTAAAATTTCTAATCGAGCTGGTCAGTTGGACGGCCCTTGTAATGTGGCCTGAAAAAGAGTTAAGAGAAGGACTTAATGAGAGGGTATAACCTACTTCCTGTTCTTTCAGAAGGATAGTAGTGACAGCTCAAAAGGGCAAGTGACAGCTTATCAGAACAATTGTCATTGTTCATTTTTGGCTCAAAAGATGGTCAGTTAAGTAGTCCTTACAGATGAATGTACTGTCTAGTAATTAGCCTGACGATACATTCGGAGACTTTCGCCAGTGCTCCTTTTACTTGTTCAAATCTACCCCTAGAGTAGCTGGTGCATGTTCATATCCACATACTGGAACGGATCAGCATAAGGTATTGGAAATACCCCAGGTTCTTTCACCATGTAAAAGAAGCACCGTGCTGCCTGTATTGTTGTATGTACTGTGCTAGTTTCTGAGCACGTGTGCAAATGCAGATCACTAAGGAAATGCCTATTTTGGATTTATTTGTCTGATTAAAAAAGGCCACAAAAATGTAAAGAAAGTTCCCATTCATTTGTTAGTTTGCTGAAAAAGGTAGAAAGCTCGATGAATTTTCATCTTTGTTAATGCATGTTTGTTTAATCAACCAAAATGCAACAACTTCATTGAGAAATCAATAAATTAACAAAAAGCTTTACTGAGAAACCATTCACAAAAAGCAGTAGATTAAAAGCCATAAAAAGACACTTTCTTGTATTGAAATGAAAAGGTTAAGAGGGTCAGCAGCGTGATACATGAATGAATGAGTTAGTGATGTTTCCGTCTTGTTTTCCAGCACTGTGAGTTCAGGATGAGGGGCCATTACCACTGTCTGAGACCTGGCTGCTTCTTTGTCACCAACATCACCACCAAGCTGCCCTGGCACATCAAAAAGCATGAGAAAGCCGAGAGACGCGCAGCCAACGGCTTCAAATATTTCACCAAGAGAGAGGAATGCGGTCGTCTCGGTAGGTGTAAAATCTGGCGAATGCTATACATACCAGAGAAATCAGAGATATCGTCATTTAGTGCTTTTAACATTGGTCATTCTATTCCCTTACGTATTTGGGATTAAAAACCAAGCATAAGATCACAACACAGGCCTCCTACACACCTCATTATTTCAGTCATTGTCTTCTCATTAAAGATCAATATTTCCAGACACCCTCTCTCTTTATCTGAGCCCCCACTTCATTCCAGCGGTGCACTCACAGACGGCAGCCTGGAAGGATGGAGGAGAGAAGGTGTGAAATCAGATCAGTGATGATGTAATAGTAATTCCGCATCAATACGGTCGCCTGCTGTGAACACACTGTTTCCACACACTCCAGCAGGCAGAGGAAAAGTGCTGTTCCCTCCACTGACATGCTAATTGTCACACCATCACAGCGCAATGCACATGGCACGAAAGCAGCGTGCCTCACACCTTTTCACTGAATTCTGCAGAGCTTTCTCAGTAACTGTTAGTATCCCCATTAGTATCAACTCACTGCTGTAGTCTTGTGTGGATGTCTTGTAATAGCTAACATGATACAGTCAAAGCACCGGCGATTAAACCCCCAGGATAAAAACACCCAGTACCCATTTCACGACAAATGTTTCAGCCTGTGTTAAAAACTCTGGTGCAGCGATTGTAAAGCTGGGGATGTTTCATCTAGATTGAAATCGGCCCAAGAAAAATGGTGTCTGCCTTATTGTCATACATTAATACCTCAGTATTTATAGTAAGCAATCAAACGGAGGCTGTTTTCTTGGGTATATTTAACCTGTCAGGAATGAGCAATTACACATGTTTGTTAATTACTGTGCCTGTCTAGCTCGGTCTGTTTGTGTTGCTCTTTTTCAAGCCTCGATCATCATCGCACACAGGCAAATTGAAAGTTTTTTTTTTTCTTCTTCTTCTTCTCCCCCTCTCCTCCCCTCCTCTGCGGAGAAGGAAAAGAGAAACTTTGCGGTAGAGAGGAAACTAAGCCAAAAGTGACACCAAACTCCCCTGGTTTGTAGCATCTCTGTTCCCCGCTGCATCACTGTTTAGCAGGTTAGAAAAAAAAGAAGCGCATTACAAAAGCAAGCAGTGGAGTCATAAAAAATTGATGGTTCAGCTGGACTGGGAGAGTTGTATCCATGGCAGCAGCATTAAACACGGCGCTGGTGATGATGTTACCAGGATGCGGTGGCACAAAAGAGCCTTGATATTTTAGCATGTCATTCTTATTTGCTCAACTCCCTCTGTTTAAAGTATCAGCCTTGTGTACAAAAGCAATCTGACGACAAGCGGGTTGTTGTGCTGCACCACGGAAGCCATGGTAACGGACAAGTCGGCACCTGCCCTGCATGTTACTCATTCAATTATTTTTTTTTTGTGTGGGTTATTCACAATAAAATTAATATTAGCGTCCTACGTTATTTGATTAGCCCACAAAAGCAGTGATTTAATTTGAAAACATATAGCAATTAAAATCTGTAGGGCCTCTGTATAAAAAAAAGAGGAGGCGTAACAAAAAAATGGAGGACTGAATAGATACAATAACAACAGATAGGTTGTGAAAAATGAATTTAATATGGAAATAATTGTGTGTTTACTTTGGTTTGCAGGGTTGTGCATTATTGCCTCGCCAAATGCTGAATGTATTTATGTAAATTCCAAATTGAATAAAAGATGTCATTGTAATAAAGAGCACCACAGGTCTAATCTTCAAAAGCTCCACTTTCTCAGTGTGACACTCTGGAGAAAGTAATAAGGACTGGACTCATCTGCTGTGGCTTACCAAATGCTCATCATCACCTTATTGAGAATCAGGGCTAGATGTGGTGTCTGAGGCAGGAGTTTGGCCGTTGATGGGTTTCGCTAATAGGAAGTAATGCTTTCCTCCCTGTTGTGCAGGCTGCAAATACAACCAGGTGAACAGCCACTTCCACTGCATCCGCGAGGGCTGCATGTTCTCCTTCCTGCTCAAGCACCAGATGACCTCCCATGCCCGCAAGCACATGAGGAGGATGCTGGGGAAGAACTTTGACCGAGTTCCCTCTCAGGTGTGAAAATTTACAGATCAATATTCCGTCTTCACTGACATTCGTGGAGACACTTCTCAGTGGAATGCTGTAAAGGCTTGTGACATGCTCATAAAAGCTGCTTTGCTGTGACGCACAAAAAGGAAGTAAACACCAGGCTGATTGAGGCGTTTGATAAGTTGCTGTTGCTTTTCATGCACAGAAAACTGCTTTGCAAAAAAGCCTTTGATCAGTCTGACCCAAAAAAGCAACAACAGCTACTGGTCAATGCACCTGCTTGCACCTGCATTGCTTGCTGCACTCTTCTTTGTAGCTGAATGCTGGGTTTACTGTGTTGTAGGTGGTCCCTCATGGCCACCAGTCAGAGGAGATGCAGCACATGGCCAGCCTGGCCTCGTCTGGTGCCATGGCCAACCACCCAAGCCTGACCTCCAGCTTCTCCGGGATGATGGAGGAGAATGATGACTACATGGACTACATGGGCGGAGGAAGCCCGCTAGGCCTTTCCTCAGAGTCCTCTAACCAGGACCGCAGCTGCACCAGTACCCCAGTGGGTAACGACAGCTCCCCTGCAGGTGAGGAGGTTCCTCCATTACCATCATCATTAATATTCAGATTTAGTTTCACCTTGAAGAAGAATATTAAAGTGCATGACATAACAGAGGCTGATGTATTTCTTGCAAATGAGTGAGAAAATTATGTGCAAAAGTTTGGGTACCCCTGGTCAAGCAACATGCTGTTCTGTATCTTTAATGAACGAGTACTGCTGCAAAATTAAAACACTGGGGGAAAAAAACATAAAATAAAATGTGGCCGGGGCAAAAGTCATTTTATATTTTTAAATAACAGTTTATATTTCATAGGTTTTATTTTTTTAGACATGTTTAAAACATACATTTTTTTTCAACATGTAAATAAATAGATATTGTGCACAGAAATATTTAAAAAAAAAACTATTGTTCAAGTTTGTACCCTGTAGAGGATGTGTTAGGATGTCACTAATTTGCCTGGGGGAGTTAAAACCTTTGCATACCACAAATATATATCAGTTGTCATGTCTTATTTGGCTATAAACTATTAATCAGTATAGCATCTCCATCCAGTTGTAATCGTCAAACATTATTATACATTACTGTTATGAAGATTATAATGGGAATAACTTTCAAAGTAAAGGACAATCAGTATTTGCTATACCAGTGTTCTTTATAAGTTTTCCATATCAGTGCATCTGTATTATAAACCATATGCCACTATTCCACTATTCAGTGGAATAAACAGTGGAATATGCGAGTGTCAGTTAATCAGTTGAGCTGTGCAGACCTAACAGCATCACTGTTTATTGTCCTTTGGGCCGTATGCCCCTGATGAGAAGTGGGCAAAAAAAAAAAAAGAAAAGAAAGAGAGAAAACTGCCCCCACTGTACTTTTCCACTGTCGCTCATCCTGCTTGTAGTTGTGTCTCATAAATGCAACAACTTGTCCATGAAGCATCAGAGCCGGCAAATGTTTTCCACAGTAATGACACTTATCAAATTATGGAGCAGTAAATTTATTATATAGTCCTCCACGCACCCTCCTCACATTAATGCCATCCCTGTGGCAACTCCATAACAGAGGCATCACACTCTCATAATATCCACCTACACCATGCACTTGATGTCATTCTGGGACAAGCACACGGTTTCTCTGGGCTTATATCTGGGCTCTTTGCTATGGGGGTCTAGCCTTTCCTGCATTGGAATGATTTAAATGTTTCTCACCGTTTGGTTTCAAAATATTATCTTTCATGCTCATCACTGTGGCTTTTGGCTGTTTGATTTTATTTCTTTTGTTGTCGTCATTTGGCTTTTGGTATTTCATTATTTGATCTCTTCCCTTTCTACCTCCCATTCCCTGTGTGTGTGGATGTGTCTGTGTCTGTATTCGTATGCACCCGTCTGTCTGTCTATCTGTCTGTCTGTCTGTCCACACCTCCTTTTACCCCTTCCGCTTCCCCTTGGCACCTTGTCTCTATAGGACCAGGCTGTCAGCTCCCTACTCCTGCCTCCACACCCTCTACTGAAACTCCTCCCACTTCTCAGTCTGCACCTCCTCCTCCACCTCCTCCCCCCCAGCCTCAGGCTCCGCTCCAGTCCCAGCCTCCGTCTTTCCCTCCGACTCTCCTGCGGCCTCCTCTCCCCTCGCTCCCATACCTCCTCTCTCCATCCTGTGTCTCATACTCTCTGCTCAGCGCCTCTCTTGGAGCCACTCGGAGTGTTGTCATGCCAACCAACACACCAGCTTTCAGCCCCATCATTGCCACTCCGTCTCCGGTTAAAAATGACGTCCCTATAGTGCAGGACGCTGCAGGTACCTATCCCACCTCCAACAGAACTCTGCAGCTTTAGAGTAGGCTGGCTTAGGCCTAAACCAACGATGGTGTCTGTGTGTATGTCTATAACATGCCAAACCTTGCAACATAGTTCAGTATCATTAGACCAAAGTCATTCACGTAAAACAGCAACTTCTTAACCTCTAAACCTTAAAAAATAATTGACCTTGATACGTTAATGGTTGACCTGTTTGTAATGATTTCTGTAACCTCATGGTCAGTGTTATACAAAAAGACCTCAAGTCAAGATTTCATTTTGGGCCATTTTTTTTAAAGTTATGGGGTTTTCATGTGACATTATGTCGCATTCGGTAACCCTCTTATCCAGATGCTTTTTCCCTTTGGGCAACATTAGTTAAACAAATCCCTTATTCCTAGTTTTTAGAATGCGTGTATTGTATATTCCACACTGTGAACCGTCCTGTCTGTGAGGTATTCCTTTAGCGGGCAGTGTTAAAACTCCCTTCTTAATTGTGCCAGGGTTTTATGGAGGCCCTACTCCTCTGGACAGGTATCATGCCATTAGCTGTGACCCCGGGCTGCTCACTAAAGCATGCCATCTGCACAAAGAAACATATAGACTCATTGCGCCTCATTCACCAGCGTCTTCTCAGTTTTGAAGAAAAAGTCTATATCGGATTCATGATTCACGTGTTCTTAACCTGTTGCTGTTGTTCGCACATGGTGCTCTTGAGTTGTCCACAAATAAGGGACCATTGGTGAAGGTCAGCTCAAGTGTGTTTTAAGAAGAATGGTTGGTGAATGAGGCCCATTGTCTGTGCACCTCCACTACACAGAAAACATCATAATCTCCTGTCATTATAATAGAAATCAATATTGCAGGCTGAAACAGTAACTGGACAGCAGAAGGAAGAACATTCCTAATCTATAAGAATCTGTCAGAGATTATCCTTCACAGGCAAAGTAAACAGTGGCTAGCAATGTGAAATGCTCTAGTTGATTAGCTTACAACGTTTTCTCATAGTAGCATCGTTAGACCATCGTTTAGAACCACATGCTAGTTACAACAAACAGTATGAGTATGTTCTTTTAGTCATGACTATAGCCAAGACTTCTTTGTCTTCATTCCACCTCTGCAGTGTTGTATTCATAGACAGAAATTGTAGTTTCATAGGCGCTTCAGTACAACAGGCCTAACGAGTCACTTCTCTCTGTTTTTCTCTTCTTCAGGAAACACCATCTCCATCCCCACAGCGACTGGCGCCAAGAAGCGTTTCTGGATCATCGAGGACATGTCACCCTTCGGCAAGCGTCGCAAGACGGCCTCGTCTCGTAAGATGCTGGACGAGGGCATGATGCTGGAGGGCTTCCGCCGCTACGACCTGTACGAGGATTGCAAGGACACAGCTTGCCAGTTCTCACTGAAGGTCACCCACTACCACTGCACGCGCGAGAACTGTGGCTACAAGTTCTGCGGCCGCACACACATGTACAAACACGCACAGCACCATGACCGTGTAGACAACCTGGTGCTGGACGACTTCAAGCGTTTCAAGTCGTCGCTCAGCTGCGGCTTCGCCGACTGCCAGTTTTCAGGCAACAGCACACACTTCCACTGCCTGCGCTGCGGCTTCCGCTGCACGGACAGCACCAAGGTGACGGCGCACCGCAAACACCACGGCAAGCAGGATGTGATCAGCGCCGCCGGCTTCTGCCAGTTCAGCTCCAGCACGGACTGCGAAGTGCCCGACTGCAAGTACAAACTCAAGTGCTCCCACTTCCACTGCACCTACCCTGAGTGCAAGCATACAGTGGTTGGTATGTCCCAGATGGACTCCCACAAACGCAAGCATGAAAAGCAAGAAAGAGGTGAGCCTCCCTCTGTCTCGCCCAACCAAGAAGGCCACCACCCCATGGGACTTGCCCCACCTCCCTTGTCCATGAACCTGCCCCCGACCTCTCCCGGGGTGGCTCATGGGCTGGCCCACAACAGTGGGCCAACCATCTACCTTCCTCCAGGAGCGGCTGAGTACCCTGAGCATCATCGCCCCATGGTCAACCTAGACAGCTCCCTAAACCTGGGCACAGACACCAGCAGCTCGCTCTACTTCCTGAAGAACGCGGCCGGCCTGGGCCTGGCTGACTCCCTGGACCTTAGCAAGAAGCTCCAGAGGGAGGCCCTGGCCTCCATCCCTGGCTCCACACCCAGTGCTTCCATCATGAGCCTGGGACACTCCCGAGACGACACCACAAGAACATCTGGCGAGCCTGAGGATGAGCTGTCGCCTGAAGAGGAGCCCACTGCGCCTGAAGAAGAGGAGGACGAAGAGGATGAAGAAGAGGAGCCAGAAGAAGATTTGAACACAGACTCGTACGACGACTCCATGCCCGAGCCGGATGGCGAAAAAGACAACGGCGAGAGTTTCAATGCTTCCATGAACCACGCTGACGCTTCCCAACTGGACAAAGAGGAACCCGAGGCTGACCTGTGATTGACGCTGTATAGGAACTCCAACAGGAAGAAACAATCCCTGTACGCTATGAACAAACCCAGAGTTTTGAGTGGCCTCGTTTATCATGCTTAGAGACCTGGTGGATGACAAGAAAACAACAATTACGCAAGAAAAGTGAAGGCCCAAAATGATTTATTATGATGTTTACACGATGACCAACATTATTAATTTAATTATGCATTAAAAAGATGAACAGTGAACTAGACAGGCGCGGCCGTCTTTTACACATGGGTGGCAATGTAAACATTTTCCTACACATCAGTCTTTTTTGTGTGTGCGTGCATGTTTGACTTTAATTTATTCTATTTTGTTTGTTACTTTTTTGTGTGTGGAAAAAAATAACAAGGAAAAAAATCTATATATATGAATATCTATATACAGTAGATGTGTGTGGATGTTAATATACATTTTAAGTGCAGTCACTGAACTGCAGAACCCTTTTACCAGTTGACAGAAGTGGCACGCTTTGAATACAAAGAGGAGGAGTTTTTTTTTTTTAAACGAATGTGCTAAAACAACAGATTCATAACATCCTGTATTATTATTATTATTATTATTATTATTATTATTATTAATATTATTATTATTATTATTAGTGCAGGGGCCTGCGTCAGTGCTTTGGCTTTTATGCTTTTCCGTTTAACACTTGATTCTTTTTTTTTTTTTTTTAATGCTGATTTTTCGATAATCACAGTTCTCACGTACATGTTCTCTCATGGTCAGTTGTGTCATAGGCTCCATTCCATGTGGACAGTTCAGCTCTGTCTCTTCGGGACAAATCGGTGACCAGTGACTGCAAGCTTTAGGCCATGAAACGTCTCTCTCAGCGAACGCACCACACCAAAAGCTAGCTCTCACTCGATTTTTTTTCCTTCTCTCTTTTGAAATGTGGACCCTTTTGGCATTGCATATTGATAGTGCACTTTTGTATAGAGTTTAGATACTCGAGCCTCTATTTAAGACGTTTTGTTACCGTTTGCATCATTGCATTATTATTGCTTTTCTTTTTCTTTCTTTTTTTTGTCGTTGTTGCTGTTGCTGTCGTCATTGCATTACTGTCCGATTGCAGAGGCGTGACCAGTGGACGCTGGTGTTTGTCACTGCGGAAGAAATGGACTGGGGAGGATCGTGAACACTTGCTGGTGCTGCTGTCCGGGGGGGTGGGGTTGGGGTTGGGTAAGGGAATCAACGACAGCTCCTCTGCTTTCTAAGGACTAAACAAACGCACTCAAGTATCCATCACACGACAGATTACGTGTCTCTGAGCGTAGGGAAGATCTAGTAGCTTGTAGGTAATTTTGTTCTTTTTTTTTTTTTGGATTATAAATTGCATAGCATGAAAAAAATGTTGTGAGGAAATTTCACGGTTGGAGTCTACGGTTGAGGCTTCGTTTTTGAGAAGCCTCGTATATCTGCTATATAAAGGAGAGACTTTCTTGGACGGATGGGAAAAAAAAATGGAGGAGAGCGTCTTAGAAGAGATGCTGAAGCTATGCTCCGGAAGTGTGTGCTCGTTTGAACGATACAGACAGAAAACAATGTTTCAGGCTTTGTTTTCTCTTTCTAAAAGCTGTGGTTGAGCTCCAGTTCTGACAGTTTATTTAATATTTATGTGACCTTGCAAAGAGAAAAAAAAAATTTAGGGTGTTTTTGCACTTTTTAGATTCATTTTTACCTTATTGAAATATAATGGCATATATCTTTTAACAGGGAAATTGCTTTACAATGTTGTTTTGTTCACTTTGCTTTGATGCACAAATAATTGTCGGTGTGACGAAGACCTGTTGTTCTGTGTTTTATTTAAAAGGAAAAAAAAAAGGACTGATTTTCTTTGCTTCCGAGATTGGATGATTTCAATATGAAACCGGCATGCCAGAACCTGGCCTGCCTAACGAGTAACACTAATGATGACTGTAATTTAAATGAATTCTATACAGAGGAAATTACTGCAGTGCTCCGCTCCAAATTACAAAGAAAAGAAAACAATAAATTTTGTTTGCCTGGCTTCAGCTGAAAATGAGCGACTGTGTAGTGGGGGGAAAAAACTGAGGCAAGGAAATTACAATTATTTCTTAAACATGGCTTTGAAAGAACTATCATAATATAGGTAATTAAATGTGTAGATGATTATCTTCAAAATATTGTTCCAGGAGGGAAAAGGTTGTATAGTATTTTCTTCTGTAAAAACTATATATGAACAAAATGCTCTTTGATTAAAAGCTTCCTTTAAAAAGAAACCAATAAAAAGGAGAAATAAAGAATAAAAAGGTTAATTATTGAAATAACAAGAATAGTTTGCTTATCTGTGTGAATTTTTTTTTGTTTTTTTTTTTTATGATCCTAAATCTCATGCTTTCCCCTTAGACAGTAGCCAGTTAGCGGTAAAGCAGATGTTTCATTCTCATTGTAGCACTGAGAAACAGTGAAGCTCCATTTCTACCATCCACGTTTGCATTAGCTGATTCTTAGTTTTTTGAGACCTGCAACATACAGAAGAACACAGCGACAATGCTCATCATCCGATATCTGGGTCATTTAACACCATATTTTCATTCAGTTTTGTTTGTCATTCTTTTTTGTGTGATTTTTTTTTTTTTTTGGTTAATTTAATGGATTTGTTGACTTGTGTTCTGCTTCCAGCCTCTCTGACAGGCTCTCTGATTTCAAGTGCAAGCCGGACTCACACACTCATGTCCACTCTCATTGTTTCCTGATGAAAAAAACAAACAAACAAAAAAAAAAGAAAGCAAAATGTTAAAACGGCTCGTTGGCTGGGAAGATAATACTGTGCACTTGAATACATTTTATGTGTGTAAAATAGACAGATTTGTAAAAAGTAAAAAAAAAAAAAATAAAGAAAATATAATTATTATAACAATGCAAATGTGCTACGCGATGTTTCAGCTTGTGCTTGCTGTGTTTCGTGTAGAGCTGCTGGGTCACTTGCCTTTCCCAGTATGCCGAGCGCCACGTAATGGAGGTATTACAGGACCTGGAGAGTGCCATTAGCATTAGCACCTGTTCATTTCATTTCAGTAGGATTTGCTCAGTGGTACATGTGTCTCATACGCTGCCGTCGTTTCTTAATGGGGACTTGGGCACCAAACTTTGAGTCAATGCCACCCATCCAAAATCTAACGCGAGAAGTGACTGATGCCATCATCCTCAACTCCGGGATGATCCTGTAAAGCCGGGAAGCAATAAAACTCTGCATTTTTGATGTTTTTGTGTAGTTGCAGAACGAGTGTTTTAGGCATCTTGTAGCAGCATAGCAGCAACCTTACAATCTTTGAATTGTGACAGTGATATTTCTCAACTTTTCCACCTGAAGAGTTTTAAACACAGTAACTCAGAATACAAAACACAGATATGACTTCAAAACACAGCCTCGTTCTCAAAAAGTTGGGACTATGTGCAAACAGTGAATAAAAACAGAATGCACTGATGTGCAAATCATTTAAACCACACATTAAAATATAAAAAAACAAGATACCAAATGTTGAAACCATAAAATTTGAATGTTTTTTTTTAATTCTAGGCTCTTTTGAATTTGATGCCAGTAACACATTTCAAATAAAGCTGGGACAAAAGCAACAAAGAAAAAAAAACACCTGGAGGAACATCTCACTATTAATAAGGTCAATTGTCCACACGTCAGTAACATGACTAGGTATTAAAAGAGCATCCTAGAGAGGCGATGGGGACGGGGTTCACCACTCTGTGAAAGACTGCACTGGCAAAGAGTGCAACAGTCCAAGAACAACATCTCAACCTATCACAGAACTGTGGGATTTCATCATCACAGTACATAATGTCATTAAAAGATTCAGAGATTCCAGAGAAAACTCTGTATGCAAGGGACAAGGGCCCAAACCAGTGCTGTACCAGACGGCTCAGGAACACTTCTGAAAGCCACTGTCTGTGAACAGTTTGCCACTGCATCCACAAATACAGGTTAAACTCTGACAGTGTCCTGTGAGCCGACGACCCGATATCTGAAATCCTTTCTGAATCTGAATCATTGACACCATGTCCTCAGGGCTAAAGCATGGGTGTCTTGCATGTGTCATCTATGAAGACTCCATTAATGCTGAAAGATATATACAGGATGTGCTGCCGTCCAGACAACGTCTTTTTTGGGGAATGTCTTGATTACAAACATAAATATGACAAACTGCAGATCAGCTGAAATCCTATAGCTACTGTAAGAACGGAAAACATTTTACTTTCAAAACTATGGCAGTCTCCTCAGTTCCCAAACGCTTACAGTCTGAAAAGTGTTAATAGCATCAAATTCAGATTTCCGTATCCTCGGTATGTTGTCTTTGAACTGTTTCCAATTACATACAGGGTTTAAATGATTCGCACATCATTACATGTTGCACGCCTTTTTTTGGAAAGGAGGCTGCCAGTTTCGAAAATAGATATTTTACTGTATGTATTTAACACATTGTAGAACTGTATTAGATTAATCGCATTCAGGTCAATTTCTCAGACATTTTAGAAACTTGTACAACTAGCCCATTAGTCCGGTACAGTTAACCCTGCCTGTGGGGGCACATACAGTTTCACATCACGTCACATCATTTGTAAGTGGACCTCCACACACTGTAATATCACTGAAGGACTGGCCTAGAACAATACGTCCAAGCCAAGGAGCCTTTAGGCCCTAACTGGGACCTTCCATCATGGTCTTAAGATGGTCTTCATCGGGCTGGTCGTTGGCCTCACGTATGAATCTTTTATAGCTGTGATGTAACGTTTATGGTTTTATTTGCACCACTTTCATTCATGGTTTTCTATTAATCTTGCTCAAAGGTCTGTAATATTATTAGGCCAAAGCCAAAGTGCATTGTGCACCCCGAGAGAATGTACAGACAGTCGAAACCAAACTGGTACAAAGCACCCAGAGAACCTACATCACAACAGAAGAGCTACATCATATAGCTTGATCTAAAGACAAGTGTCGTTGAGAAATGAAGTGCACGGTTTGTTTTCTATGAATAAGTGAGCAGTAAACGCAGTGAGCAGTAAACGCAGAGCCTGTTGGAGAGAACATGATGCATTGTCTCTCTGTGGAACCCTGGAACACAGCACAGCAGTGGGAGGGATGGCCATAATTGGGGTCAAGTCATCATAACGTGGCGTATAGATGCTCTCAGGTGGATGGTGTTTTGTTTTTTTTGGTCCTGGCTGGTCTGATCTGAGGCCTCACAATGGCCAGACTGCTGGCCGCTCCTCCTCCAGCTGTTCTCTCCTCTCCCCTCCTTTTCCTTCTGATGTTTCTTTAAATAAAACGAGTTGAAGCCACCACCATCTGTCTGCCAGCTGGCATCCTGTATATAATCTTGGAAAAAAAAAATATAATAATAATAAACATGAAAATTATATTACACAAAAACCAGACGGAAGCAACCTACAAATCCCGCAAAGGCTGCTGCCGAAATGACAGATCATTTCACTGTTTTAATTAAGAAATAAAGAGAAGAGCAGGGAGTAAGTGGATTACACGTCTGCTTTCTGTAATATACGGGGAAAACTTGCTGCAAAAAAAAGGGAAACAGTAAGAGAACAGGTTGATATTTGTGCTGTCTAAAGCCTGAAGCGATACATAACTCAGAGTCGAGTGGGAGTAGGCTGAAAATGAAATGCATATGTTCAGCTTCTTCTGCGGTACTTTGCTAAAGTCAACATTTATTTGTTCAATTCACAGTCTGAACGGCTAAGTTCATTTTTCAGTGTCAGAAAAAGGCAGGAAGCTCATTTAACAGGAAATTACACAGTGACCCAAACAAAAATAATAGGTTTTCAGTAGTGTGTTCACACATTACCTTTATTACAGAGTCCGGGATGTTTTTCCACACCTCCACAGATCAGTCAGCTGCTTCTCATAATCCGACTAATCCCAAACACATTCAGTGATATTGAGGTCTGGATTGGTCTGGGGTGGTCAGTCCAGTTGTCCTAAGAACGCCTGCAGCTTCTTTGTTGGATGTGTCTGTCTCCTTTTCGCAGTAAGGAGCTTCTAGAACAGCTACACAGCCTTTCAGACCCATAGTGTTGAGTGTCTTCTCACAGTGGAAGGATGAACAGAAACACCTGTGGATGTTCTCAGGTCTGAATCAAGAGTAGAGCTTGATTTTCTCCTCTCTCTCTCAAAGATAAAAGCGTGCAGTGGTGTTCATGTGATGGGGACAGTATTGATGGTCTACCAGGTGTTGCAGGTGGTTGGAATCTCACTTTTCTCCTTTTTTTCTTTCTTTCTTTCTTTTTTTACTCCAGTTTTGTAAACTTTTAACTTATTTTTCTTGGACTTTCTCCTTCCATATGCCACCGTATTAAACTGTATCTGGCCTAATATCTCCTTAAAATTAATAATGTTTACTGAATGGGTCTTTTGTCTAGGGGTGCGCCAATACGATACTCAGTATCAGTATCGGCCGAATACCGGCCAAAATCACGGAACTGGATATTGGAAGAAAAAAAAGGTAGCACTTCCCTGTAGGGTACTGTTCATAAGGCTACATAACGCCTACATAAGCTTGTCATGACAACTTACAGTAAAGTGCTACTGAAAGGAAGTAAACCACAGTGTTGCAGAACTGAGTCATGTTCTAGGTGTTTTGTCCTTTAGGGTGGTTATTTAGATATCCGGTTAAGCAAAGTGTATTAACAGCTTAGTTGTGTAAGAGAGGATTAAAAGGCGGTTTCGGATCGGTATCGGCAGATACTCACGCTTGCAGCGTCAGTATTAATAACGGACATGAAAAAGTGGTATCGAGCCATCCCTAGTTTTGACTGCTAACGAATGAAGGGTGACCTCTGACCGCACATGAACACAACCTTTCAGAAATCCAGTGACAAAAGGTCAGGTGGAGCATGTGTGAATGTGTGTGCTGGTTGCTGGTGCAGTGTGTAGATGTTCTTGGAACAGTTTGTGTGCGGAACAGTTGTGTGAGTAGATCTGGTGACAGGTGTGCTGTACATATGTCTGGAGCTACAGCAGCTCCACATGACACCAGCACACGAACAGATGAAGCTCTATTCAATGGCCTCTATTATTCACCTCACTGAGCAAAAATACTTCAAATACAGCACAGTTTTAGCAGAGACAGCAGCTACGCTCTGACTGCAGACTAATGCACATGACAACCATGTACCAACACAACGATGCTGCTTTCAGTCATTTTAGAGAATGACATACTGGAAGGTTAATCAATGACTTGGCTTATGACTGCATAATGTGCAGATTATCTGGACTCGGACTTTACAGGTTTACTACCCTTATTCAAAACAGGCTGGTCAAGGTCCCAGCCAGGCCGTGCTCATTGCTAGATATTTAAAAACTCCATAGAAGAACCACTTATAGGTTCCCTAAGAACTCTTTGTCTTTAAACTGCTCTAAACTATTTTTGTACATGAGAAATGAAGAACCTTTTTAATAGAAAGCTTGTTTTATACATCCCAGTTAGTTTATGAGGAGCTGCCTAGCTTTCCTACATCCAGTGGGGACTCCTGTTCCCTCACTGATCCCCATCTGAGTAGGCCCAGTCTTAAAGGTGCAGTAACAAGAGAGCTACCTTCCTGTAGGACAAAACAAGTTCCAATCACAATTTGCCAGACCTGTTCCAGCTAATCAGCCTCTTCCCAAGTCCCTGATTGGCTGGATCAGATGTATTAGAGATGGTGGGTAATACATACACTATCACATCACATCATTTGTAAGTGGACCTTCACACACTGTAAAGATTCCATATCACTGAAGGACTGGCCTAGAACAATACATCCAGGCCAAGGAGCCTTTAGGTCCTAACTGGGACCTTCAATCAAGTCCTAAGATGGTCTTTATCAGGCTGTTCCTTGGACAACATACATGGCCTCATGTATGAATTTTTCATAGCTATGTAAACTATCTACGTATAGACACTTCCTTCTGGTTAAATGTAAACACAAAAGTATTAAAGGCCCCATAAACTACATTTTTTATATTTTATTTTTTTCCCTTGAGCTCCACTCACAACATTTGTGTGGTTTATTTATGCACCAAACAGAATCGTTTTACATGACCATATTCCAGCCCCTCCTAATCTTTCAGAATGAACAGGCTGTTTTGTTACCGTCTCTTTAAGACTGACATAAGTAAATTAAGCTCTGATCTGTTTGGCTGTAAATCATTCAGGAAAAGGACTCAGAGCTGAAACATCCCTTAGATTAGAACTTGGTGGGTGGGGCCACACTGCTGTAGACTGAATAGGTCTATGTATACATGTATATATGGGTTGGTTTCTGTGACATCACAAAAACAACAAATTCAAAACAGGCTGTTTTTTGCAGCTTCGTTTCTGTACATGGACTGTATGGGATTCTTACTGCAGACCCCTTTACTTGAAAGAGTTTTCCATGATATGGGCCCTTTAATGATCTGATGCATTTGTGCTTCTAATGCTGTTTTTATTGGTGATGAACTGAGAGACAAATATCAGCTTTTTCCTCAGGTCCACTTTAGTCCATGATTCAGTTCCTAATTCCTTTTTGGGTGTAATTTCACTGTTTTGTTTTTTTTTGTTTGTTTGTTTGGTTTTTTTTGTTGGTTCAAAATTAGACCAAAGGATCCAAAATGGGGAAGAAAAGCACCTGATAAACTTCAGTTCCTGTGCTGGTGGATGCTGCTGTTCCACCACAGTTCAACAGAGAGTTTAGTACCTGAAGCGTTTTCAGTGAAGTAGCAAGACCTCTGCTTAGGTTTAGGTTACTGTAGCTACATCTGTTTATTGTACTGTTGCAATGTGCCTTATATTACTCTCAACTGAGCTAGAATAACACCCCTGTGTTAATAATCACATCAGAGTGTCTGTTTACTTTTGATCATCACTTTGTTCTTTACAGTCTGGACCTGTGGAAAGATGCTGTGTATGAGAGCATGTGCTAAATGCCCAAATGTAAACCTAAATTAATGTTAAACTGTCACAAGCATCCTAGTAATTTCTGCTGTGAGTAGCCGTTTTGGAGTGACAGTTTTTAAGGCGGTGCCTCCACTTTATTCCCACTGTTAAGGGCTTTTATTTCAGGGGACCCTTGGTCACGGATTAAAAAAAGGATCCATCAGGAGGCCGCTGTGCCTTTGGTAGCAGCTGTTACGCGTGTGTGAAAAATTAAGTCTCAAGACCCTAAAGGGGAAAGAGAATTGGAAGCACATTCAGACAATTGAACATTTATAAGGCCTTATTGGAATCAGCGTCACATGCCAGCTTTGCACAAATGCTATTCCTCTCCCTCTTCAGATGTTGACACATTATGAATCTTGGTGGGGGCATATTGTTTAATATGTCTATAGGCTCAATGAGAGACTTCAGCACAAATATGTTCAGAGTTTTAAACGTAACTCCACGTAATTGTAAACATTGGTTCATTCGACAAACTTTGTCTCAGCTTCTGGCAAATGTGTAACAAAAGTCGGCATGCAGAGCCAGATTACTCAATGACTTCTAAGCTCAATGCCAAGCAAATGCACACCTGTCAAAACCATGCAGGTTTTTGCTTGAAGCTGCGCAGCTGTGCATCAACAAGTGAAGAATTTCATTTTGGGAAGCTGACACATGGACACACTTACTACAACTCTTCGTGACGTGTTCCCATAAGAAAGGAGTAGTAGTTTAATTCTAGAGGAAACGTTTCACATATTTTTATGGGTTTACGCAGGATTTGCAGTGTTTAGTGGGTGTGAAAAGTATTCTCTAAAGTTTGGGGGGAGCAGAGGACAACCTGACATGGGGGGGATTATAAAAGTAACGAGGAGGAACAATTTTTAGTTTAAAACATTCCAATATTAACTAAAATTATCAACAGAATGTGATGAAATAACAGTAGATGCAGAGATATCTGCTGAAGTTAGCATGCTAACCAGCTAGCCCCGGCTTGTCCAGTCTTGTAATACCACTTTGTACCTGTAATATCAGCCCTTCATGAGAGGATGAAGAAGTAGCACTGCTGCCCCAGCAGATGTATTCTAACCTCCTGTCAATCATGTTGAAGGTGCTGCTCCCAGTAAATGCAACAATGGCTGTCGCCTCCCGCTCTCAGCAAGAAACCATGTTCAGCAGCAAAAAACAAAGCTGTATAAAAACCAAAGAGCAAAACTTATGGTGGGGTTGGACCCCACATCTTTTAGGTGATATTATCCCCCTGTTGTTTTGAGTATGAATTCGACAGGTTGCATAATCTTATAACAGCATAATCTACTAACTGCTTCTGGCCATCCTCTCATATTCCAACAGCAATTTCACCAGCAACCTGCCAGATATCTCTAAAGATTCCTTTGCAGAACTTTTTGTTTACTGTGTGTACAAGACACAAAATCCACACCGACACTCGAGAATTATTACTGTTTGCTTTCAGAAACATATGAGGCAAAATTATTTGCACCCCAAATGAAAAGCATGGGACAGTTAAAAAACTTGCCAGGATGAGGACTTGTGTCACAGACAGTTAGGAAGTGAAGAGGAACCCAAAGATCAAAGTTGCAGAGCTGCACGGTTCAGTTGAATTTTGGGGTTTTCAAATTGCTAAATCCGCTGTCAGGCTCCACCTCCATGACCAGAAGGGATCAAAAAAGAAGCATTTGCTAAGACAAACCCATAAAATGCAGAGCCTGAACTTCACAAAATGTCACTGGAGCTACAAATGGAAGTGTGTGGTGGGGTCTTTCTGGTCATGTTTGGTAAAAAAACAGGGACTGGATATAACGAAGAGCTCCTGAAACCCACTGTGACATATGGTGGTGGATCACTGATGCTTTGGCGTTTTGTGATTGTTCCTTTCACTGGCTACCTGTCCTTAAATGATCTAACCGGGAGCAGTACCTTCAACGTGATTAGCCGTCAGGTTGGTTCTCTCTCTCTGTGGTTCATGTAGGCCTTTCAGATCCTTCATGTCACTGGTGCCTGCCTTCTTCTATCCACTGCTGCCAACAGTGTGCTATGTTAATATCCGCACGGCCAGTATGGCACACAATATGTCTATAAGACCATCTTGCCTCCCGAAGCCCTACAATGCGACCTCTCTCCAACTGCTCAAATTGCTTTCGAGCTCTTCTCTGAGGCATACTCCACTTGGAAAGGATGCTACCAACACAACAGCACAAGTCAGGATCGTAACACAATGACCGTATATAGTCAGTCAGATACAGTGATAAGGCCCGTTCTTGCTTACGTCACATGCATGACCGTGAAACCGTGTCTCATGATTTGAAACCTACCCACCAAGTTTCAGTCCTGTCAGTTGATTCTTTCTGAGTGCCATTTTTTTTTTTTTTTTTTTTTTGATGTTGAGTTTACATATTTTGGGTCATATATTTGTATGTGTTTAAGCTAGAAAGCTGACTTAATTTGAACTACATACAACTACAGTTCATTCATTTGTGACAGCATGCTCCACACTCTTCTAGCCTGTTTTAATTCTGTCGGCTCTGACTTTTTCATTTGTAGCAGAGACGTGCGTGTAGTTTGTAATAAACAACTATTGATCTTGCTCAGATACCCCTAAAATTATTTAGCAAACACCAAAATACATTAGGTTGTGTCCCACTCTGCCTTACTGTACATAGCAGTATTCACACACTGTCATACGTGACAGATACATTGATTGTTCATTTATTTATTATCTGAATGTATTAATATTGAGTAACGCAAACATTTAACTAATATAAAACAAACGAAGCGGCTTAGTGCTGACTTGTTGCGCCTCAGAGGCACTTTGCTCTATTAAAGTTCATGGAGAAACACCCATCACTGCCTTTTATGCATTCGAGGGACCCTTGCAGATTACTCACACAGAGTGGGCCTGTGGCCTGCCAGAAGTGAACAAACAACAAGTTGCAAGTGGCAACAAGAAAGAAGCACATAAAACTGTTAATCTGCTCTGGCTCTCAGCCAAGAAGCCATTACATTTGAAGTAGTTTGCTTAAAACCAAGCAGCCGTCTCTGGAGAAAGAGGGGGGAAGGAGGAAAAAAAAGCTTCAGCACTTTATAACTCCATCCAAAAAGAGAGGGCTGGGAGCAACAAGGCAATACGCTGAGCTCAAGAGGAGCCAGAGCAATTCGGCTGCTGTGGGCACACACTCACACACAGGCTGGGCCCATTTTCTTGGCAACTGAAGAGATTCTTAAGTGCTAAGCCATAAATTGGGTTAATTTGACACGATTCCATAGAGAATTGGGTGGGTTTTTTCAGCGGGCCAAGGCCCAGTAGACTGGCTGGGAATGAGCTGAAATGGTGTGATGTGATCTTTAACGCTATGATCATGGCAGGAACACGGAGCTGACAGCATGTGACGGAGCTATAAAGCAGAGGCGTTTTTGGCAGCGGAGAACAAAGAGCCACAAAGCAAACACTGCTCAAATTTTAATCCAATCAGCACAAATGGAGAAAACACCACGAAGCAATGAAAAGGCTCTGTGTGCTACCGGAATGGCTCGAAAGTGCTGAATGAAAAGCAACTTGAAGAATGTAACTGTACCCTGCAGTCATGTTATTCAACAACAGCTGTACCGAGGCAAAGCAAAAACAGAGCCCATAAGCAGCCTCAGCAGCCCAAAATTTCCACACTGGCATAATCACAACACGCATTATCCTCTCGGCCAGGAAATGCACCTGCAACCTGATAGAAACCAGAGCAGATCCAGACAGACACTGATAGAATCAAAACAGAAGTCATTGTGGAAATGATGAAAATAAGCATAACACAATACTACGGTAATTACAAGCCAGCTTCAACAATTCCGTCCATTTATCTAAGTCTCAAACCACGGCCGTAACAGGGACGACGGAGGGGATGGGCTCCGCCTTCTGCCACTCACCGAGATGTTTATGACTTCTGCCCATGAAGCCCTCCAAACCCCCCCTCACCCAACCTCTCTCCTTTTCTGACACCACTAATACCAACTATATGAGCCAAAGCCAATGACAATCTCCAAATGCATCCTTGCGAGCAGGGCCGAGCTAAATAAGGAGAGAGAGAGACGTTTAAAATGCCCTGTTTGGTGCCACAGCTGCGCCCTTCGTGAAAAGGAGAGTGAAAACAGGTGGGACGGGGCCTGCTGGTAATCTTTCACATTATAGTTGTTGATAACACACAGCCTTCCTCTCTCCGCTCACTTAAAACGCTGTAATTTAATATGGAATACATCAGCAATGTGACATTTGCAGCATGGAAGAACTGGAGGTTGGGGAGATTCTACTGATGCTAATAATAGCGATTGTACACCAATGACTGGGGTTTTTGTTACCAGAGGCATTCTGTTAGTGCCATGATCCTTCCAAAAGAAGCGGTTGGAAGTCCGACGTGGGATTTTGGGATCGCTTTTTATTTTGTCCTCTCCGAAGGCTCAAAAAATTTGGATTGTATTTCCAAGGACAATCCGGGCCGAGTTTAAAGGAAAGGTCAGCAGTATAGATGCACCAGTATGGGAACTCTGGGCTGATGCCACTATATCTGATATTTTTCATGTACAATGCTGGAAATGTAAATTGCTTAATCTGGCAATGCTGATCATCACCATTACAACCAAGTAAAAAAATAGATTCACCTGGATCAGCATTACGGAGAACTTTTTGGAAAGTGACAAATGAAATCAACTGAACAAAATCGATTTTGGGGGTTACCTTACATTTCCCTGAATCATGCCTTGTCCAACACTTGCATTGGCTAGCATTGCCCTGAGTGTTGGCAGAGAGGGAGGGCCATCCTGCCCACTCAGAAAGAGAGCAAAGGTCATTTCTGCCCTCTGGGATTCCTCCGCCTTGCAGGGCATCAAAGATGCAAGACGTTTTTGCATAAAAACCCAGTGTCACCAAAACGTTCTGCTTTTCTGAAGTATAACGAATAAGTCGTCAAATATTGGTCTGAATTATCAGCCATGTCAGCGAACGCTATTGGTCAAGTCAGCAAACGTCAGTTGGATACCAATCAAAACTCTTGTGGTCACCAAACACATTAACAAGAGTATACATCTGAGAGCAACCTGTTATACTACAGGTACTGGATTGGGGTAAAATCTGCATCCGCTGAATGTTTCCTCTGGAAATTTCACTCTTTTAACGTCCGGAGATCAGCCATGCCGAAAGACTAATGACAGGCCTGTTGTCCGTCGAACAACACTGATGAGTGCCATCTTCACAAGCCGTTAGACTGGTTTAGAAATTTTACACCCACTCTAATGAGTCTACGTTACCACCCACATTTAGCCCACAATTTCTCATGGGTGTCAAGAGACGTTTCTTGTCACGAGATCACGTCTGGGCCTGCAAGACTACCACTTACAGAGCCTATTACTAGCAATGGCACGTATAAAGGCATTTCAGGAAAGAACGAAATACGATTACAAATTCTGACCAGAGAACAGATCCCGGTAATCTGCACTTGGTCTCTTAAAGAACTCTGTCTTTTAATAGCATCTTAGGTTCAGATCACTCAGCGTTTTAGGCAAGCAGGCACATTACAACACACCCGAATCCTTGCTTCAATAAACGCTTTAATGACCGAGCACTGCTCCAGCAAGGCGAGAAGACGTGGTTTGTTCTCCAGGCATCAAACATTTTACTTATTCCACAGTCATTAAGAGCAGGGCTGGAGGATACAGCGAGCTTGGTGTAATTACACAGGTAGCGTAAAACGGAGGCAGTAGCTAGTGGTATTCATCGTCTTAATTAAGGCATAAACTGTAAACGCTCAGAGCTAAAAGCAGTTCTGTTGACTTAGGAGTATGGTGTCTTATCAGTGTGGGCTGCTCTGTGCTTGTCGCTCGCATCCAGAGCAAACACACAGGGGAGCACTGCATTTGCATGTGTGTGAGTGGAAAAAGGAAGCCACAGAGAAATGTGGAAAGAGGTAGAGAGGGCCTGTTTGGGCCGGCTGCTCGGCCTGTGTCAGTCTCAGACCACCATTTCCCACTCCACCTCCCTCCCTCCTTCTTTCTCCTCCCTCCCTTCGTTTCTCTCTGGGCCTCTGGCATGCTTCAGGTGCTGCATGCATGGTTCTATATGATTTGTCTAATTTGCAAGCCTCGGCGAGGGCCGCACCTGTTGCCCCGCCACTGCCTGCAGTCGTGGGTTCTCAACAGGCTTGACAAGCGGCCCTGGATAATCCATTCTGCTCACAATAGCACGGCCACTCTCCCCAGCAGTGTAGGGACAAGGGCATTTTTCTCTCGCCCAGGCGCTCATATCCGCCATGCCGCTGATGGCTCATTACAGGCCAATTCATAAATATTGTCTCCAGTATTACCACTTCCAGGCCCTCTCGGCTCCCCTGAGATTTATTCCCCTCTTTTACAGCCTGCTATTGTTTTTTTTTTCTCACTCTTTTCTGTTTTTCAGCCCCCCCCTTTCGCCTTCTCCTCCTCCTCCTCTTCGTTTACCTCTTCTCAGCCCTCCCGGTAGCTTTTTTTTTTTTCACTGAGCTGCCAATAACGAAAGCCCCTCACAGCTCTGGCCACTGGAGGCCCAGAAAACTCCCCACACGAGCTCAGCAGGCTCAAATTTGTTCCGTTTGAAGTTGAAACAGGGCCAGGGGAACATCGAGTGACCCTGAGCTCGAAAGGGAGGGGAAACGTGATCCTGTATGATTGTTGAGAATTTATATAACAAGTGATGACAAAGTGCTTCACGGCACCGCAGGCCTCGAGGGTGGCTGCCGTTAAGATGCGGCCTCCCGTGACCTTGGCTGGGCGAGCTCAACTATTCGCACCTTTGAGGTTTCTGCACTGCTTCGACGCAAAACAGCACAGCACTTTCAGACAGTCCAAGTGCCGGAGAAACAGATAAGCTTTTAATGTGAAATTAAGCCCACCTCTTCTTGACAGGCAAAAACAGCTTTTACTGAACATAAACACATTCTTTCCCTGCTATGCCACTAGCTGCCAAATGCAAGAGGGGGGAAAAAAACAGAGGATATAAATATCTTACTAGGCCCAAACTGATAAACTGCCATGTCATGTCTAGAAGTAGAAATGGCAGTTTCCAACTCACAGAGGCCAAGCAAAACACAGGACAAGGACGGCATGCTCCGAGCCAAAGCGCGAGCGCGTCCTGTGGTGCCCGATACCATCTGTCCACCAGCGGATTCCCTTTGAGTGAAGGATACCCAGTGGTGTTCCACAGGCCTGGATCCATATGAGCACAAGAACAAATAGGCTCCCTCAAACACAGCCAGGTCTGCATGTGCCGAAACTCGGCCTATTGTAGGGGGAAGGAGGAAGCATCCTTGACTATTCCATCTCTGCAGTATTAGCCTTGACCTTTCTTATGCAAAGCTGGGTGAACATGGAGAGGATTTCCTTGCTCTGTAACTGGGTGTTTTCACGAGTGTTGAAAAACACCATCATGTCCATTAAAGCTGTGGAGAATATTTGCAAATATATGAATCAGCATGAAAATATTGTTTTAATCCCAGTGTTGAAATGGATAGCACCTTTATTTTAACAGGTGCTTTTCCAGACGCTTTTAAAACTGCCTTGGTGAAACCTCTCCGAAAAAGAAAAGAGTTGCACAGATCCTTCTATACTAAATAGTTCTAGATTAATTTCAGGTCTTTCAGAAAAAGCCATCTGATATAAAAAGGTGTTCTCACACAACGAAATGTGTTTTTAATTCAAACAATGTATATGAGAAATTTTCTAATCCACGATCTTAAATGCTGGGTAGGCCTCAGGCACACTTCTAGAACAGAAAAGTTTAAATCATATTTAATGAATCCTTTCTCGTGGAGTACCACAAGGTTCAGTTTTAGGGCCTTGGCTTTTCTTTTTGTCTGTTACCTCTAGGTGATGTCTTTAGGGAACATGATATCAATTTTCATAGCTGTGCTGATGACACACATTCATACATTTCCATTCTTCCTTATAATCCACAGGCCATTGAGGGGTTTACCAACTATGCACGTGATATTTCTTTTCTACAATTTATAACTGAACCAAATTAAGAAAAAACACTGACTTACAGATCCTAGGTACCAAAACAGTACCAAGTCAGCACCGAGACAGCAGAGTATGCTTAATGAGGAGAAAAGTTCTTTAGCTTCACATACCAGACCTGGGTAGGAAACCTAGGTGTAAACTTAGACTCTGAGCTCTGCTTTATCCCATATGTAAACACAGTCAGTGGAGCACCATTTTTATCGTTTGAGAAACATCGCTAAAGTTCAGTCTTTTCCATCTCTGAGCAGCGCAGGGAAACTTGTTCACGCATTTGTTATCAGCAGTGTTAATCACTGTAATCCTCTTTATACTGGACTTCTTAAGAAAACAATCCATCCCCTACGACCGAAACGCATCAGCACCAATCCTAACAACAGCTCATATCACTGCACTGGCTACCTGTATCTTTTAGCTGTAAAATGACACCTGCTTACATCACAGCATGTCTGTCTGTTTATGTTCCAACATGTGATTGTAGACCTGGAGATACTGGCCTTCTGCAAACACCACCTGTAATATACAGCAAACACACAGAGGCCTCTTTGGGCGACTCTGCTGCTGAACTGGGGAGCTCAGTTCCACCTTTTATTAGACAGTCAAGCTCAGTGCACACTTGATCCGTCATTCACTCATATGATTTAAAATAAACACTCATAGTTTCTTCTATCACTGTGAGCTGCCACCAGTATGCTCTATGAATTATTAGCATTATTATTATTATTATTATTATTACTACTACTACTACTATTATTATTATTATTATTATATGGACAGACAGACAGACAGACAGACAGATAGATAGATAGATAGCCAGTAGCAGTTATACAATACAGCACAGTAATACAATACACAAAAGGGTTATAACTATTATTATTATTATTATTATTATTATTATTACTACTACTGGTAACACATTACATTAAGTATTGAATACGTAATAAGTGTTACATGTTTACTTAATATTAATTAACCATTGTTAATGTGTTACTTCATGCTAACTAATGCATTCCTTCATGTTAATCAACACCTATTATTATTATTATTATTATTATTAAAATGCAGACACAAAAATGAAGGTTCAAAGGTATAGAAGGTTCAAAGTAGCTGCTGTGTTGAACTCGGAACAGTATTTCTGTAAAATATATATTTTTTGATTCATCCCAACTTTCAACACAGGGATACAGCAAAAATGTAGAAAGCCTAGGGGGTATGAGGACCAGTTTGAGAACCACTGCCCTAACGAGCCGTGGAAACATTAATAATTATTATTAATCCAGAACCAAAAGTGGTTCATCTATGGTACCACTCCAAAAAGCCCTTTTGGAAGTTTTATTCTTAAGAATGCTCAATTAAATAAACTTCACCTTGGCCTTGACCTTATGCTCCAATGGGCGTTTTAGTGCTTGGCCCACTAGTCATTACTAAAAGCCACATAGATTAGCACCATATAGCAGAATCCCCGATATGTAGGTCATAGGTAAAATGGAGTGTCCGGTTAAGGACTCCAGCGGAAGTGTCTCTGTGGTAATCCCTCCATAAGGACCCTGGCGCTGTGAGCATAGTCCTCCAGCGTTGGCCCTCCTGGGGCAGGAAGGGCTAACAACCCTCCCATTGATCCAAGGAGACACTCAGCCTTCTAACCTGCTGAGTGCTCAGTTCAGGAGAACAATGGAGTTCAGGCCACATCAATACACTCCTCTATTGAGTGGTCCCCGTTTAGCACAGCTCCACTGATGAGGTTAAAGCTCCTACCTCTGGCAAAAGCCAGCCAGACACCTCCACCAGCTAAATAAAGCTTCCCTCCTGCACAGTGGCCAGATATAGCAGCCTCGGGCCTGCTTATCTGCTTCGGCTTTTTAACATCTTCCTCTGTTTAAGTGTTCAGCGAGAGGTGGTCCAGCCCAGACAGCCAGCCGGCCACGCGGCCCCCCTCTCTCAAACGAAGATAAGAATTGGAGATTAGGAACGCAGGAGGCTTTCTGGGCAGGAATGCACTGCTGCTCCCATAAGACACTAAATGATGTACAAGTGCATTTATTACAGCAGCCTCTATAAATCTGAGCCCGGCCTGAACTCCAGGGAGAGGTTAATGGATTACAAAGGGATGCGGTATCGAACCTTCAAGAAGTTTATACACCACATCAATATGTGCAATGCTATTGATCATTTAGACCTTGACAGACAAATTAAATTCATAAACTTGATAATGCACTGGAATATTCGTATTGCTTACGATAGTGGAATGAGCATTTTTTTTTTCCTCCTCTCTTTTTAAGAACGCTGTTTTAAGATCACAGGTTATTGATTGAACCCACTTAATAGAGACCTCATTGAAAACAGCCAGAAGAGTGCTGATCTCGTGAAAAAATCCCAGAGTGAAGCGCCAAAGTCCCCATTAAAACCCATGAGGCAAATGGACCCTTACATGAAATTCAATTCTGGGATCGGTGAACATCTTGTTCTCACTGGTGCCATACAAAGTGACATGCATTATTTTAACTTTCTTTTTTTCCCTCCTCAAATCCATCTAGAGCACATATTAAGACATTAAAGATTCATGAATACTAATGCGCAGTCCAAAGCAAAGTTTCCTTTATATGTACAGCACGACACTACAGTAGTTCTAATGGTGATGTGAACAGATACGATAACACAGTTCTGATGCTCTTACGAAGGGCTAATCAATTTAAGCTTTGCAGTATCTGCAACATTAATTCAAGCAAGAAAACAAATACGGATCTGGTGTTAAATCAAATTTATTACAAATATTTACATTTCCTTTGATATCATAATTCCACGCTCATACCAACATACCATTGCGCTCCCATCTGGGGGCCCTACAGTAAGACTGCAATGGGAGGAAGGCCATGGCACATATTTGAAGGATTATCTACTCACGACTCAGTACCAACATTCATAAATACTCCATACAGAAATGTTCAAATACAAACGCATACATGTGTGCACACACTGTGATGCTATTTGCCACTAGTGTCCAGGCCTTCCTGACCCCCAGTATCAGTGAGTATCAACTGCTCAAATAAATTACCCTGGAGTTAAAGGAATTACTCCAGCGCTTTTCAACCTGAGGGGAACCCTCAGAGCCTTCTAGGCCTTCAGAGAAAGCTGACTGACGGGGGAAAGAAAACTGAGTCTGTAATTTCTAGCATAATGTTAATTAAAATGTAATTGTCATGGTCATAGTTCAAAATTTAAATGTTCAATTATGCAATATTGTTGCAAGTGTATCTGTTTTTATCATTGGGTCATGAGACAATCATGGCACTTTTAATACTTATCAAATAACATATACACTCATCATCAAAAGCAGCTGCACAAACAGTTGAACCCAGAAGAAATGAACCGACAGGAATGAAACTTGGTGGGCAGGGCTGCCATTGTGAGACATGTGAATGATTCCAGTTTCATGCTCGGGTGCACATGGGATGTAAGCAAGGACGGGCCTTATTGCTGCCTTATTGCCACGAATGCAGACATTCAGTGAGCAGTGATGCCCTCCATGAGTCATCCTGTTAGTGCCAGCACCATTATGACGACTGCAATGGTGACGTGCCTGACTTTCATGGAGTGACTCAGAACGGCATGGAGTCATCTTCAGTGACTAGTCGAATCTGTGTGTGGGATGGATTATCGCAGGACACCATCAGGAACCTATACAACTCCATGCCAAGACGTCTGGCGTGTTGCGTTAACCATACTGAGAGACACTACTTCTGTAGGTGTAGCTCAATAAATATTGATCATATCAGTCTAAATTTATCATCATTTATTGTTCCTGGCAACTTTTATCTTCCTTCCCAATAGCACTGCACTCCCACACTTCCTTCTGGGTGCAGCTATACTTTTGATGATGAGTGTATTTTCACTACACAAAGAATAATAGCTCCGATTTACAGCTGCTAAAATTACAAAATGAAGAAAACCTTCAGGGCAGCTACACTGGATAGGCCACCAAGCAAAGCTGCTTACATTGTCTGCTCAGCGTTTTGGTTCTGTCATCAGTGCTCACGTCGGGTTGTTTGCTGGTGTTAATAAGTTCTTTTCAGAGCGCCTGATACTTTTAAGTTGTAAGTTGTCTGTGATGTTTTAATGACAGCTCTATGCCAGGGCTCTTTACCGAAAGTGTGACTGTAAAACTGCAACATACAAGACGAACCTGTCAGTATATGTTACAAACGTTATATTAAACTTGTAACGTCTTTTTACAAGCTGCTGAGTTTAATTTGAGTTTAAATTGAATATCCAAAATAGGTTCATGTGAACAGCTGTTAGCTTAGCTCTAACATACAGTACTATCAGAACCCCACAGGGACTTCAGCAGAAATTAGCCTTTACATGCAGGTGTTTTTATCTCCGATTTGACTTTTACAGCTGTAACGGAAGAGCTCTAATGATCTAATGGCCACGGCCAATCTCTATATGCCACGTCTGTGGTACATACCATTACTACAAAAGTTTTCCTGCACAGATAACTCGCTGACTCTGTGCATTATGCGTACGTAGCAGATAGAAACTAGGTTGAACAACACTGGAATGCTCCTTTAATATCTTCTTTTTTTCCCCCCATTTTAGTCATTTTTGTAAGAAGCCGAGCTCTGTATTACAGTAAACGATGTATACATGTTCATATTTACTAGTATATAACATGAATTGCTTTTCTTAGTGTGTGTCAGCTGTAATCTAGACAGTAAGGATCCTCCATAGCGTAGAGGCACAGAGACCGCTGCCACAAACGCTTCACCTGCTTGGGCCATAATCACGTTACTCTGAAGGCCATTTGTTAAAAGTGAAAATGTCAGAGCGGAGCTGACACTCTAATTCTTCTCTCCGGGATCTTTCTGGCTTTTTTTCTCGTCAGCTGGCGAGTGAGTAATTCCATTAGTTAAGTATTCATACGTTACTCTCCATTTGCATCAGGGGTGTTTTTTTTTTCTTTTCTTTTTCTTCTCTTTTCTTTTCTTTTCTTCTCTCTCCCTCAGGACTCAAGAAAGAAAAGCCCCACAAAGAGAGAAGCACAACTGTCAGCACCTCTGCTGAAGCATCCATTGTTTTACATGGTTTAATTACAAAAAACCCCGGCACCGTTTCATGTTAAGATTATTCACTGTAGGAGGCCGGCATAATTTGGACTGGAGGCTTTGTGGTGTAATATAATACAATAGAACCGGCTTTGAGTATTAGATTTCCGATTTTAGCCTCCTTGACATTTCAAGCTGCATGAGATAATACATCTGTTATTTGTTGATCATTTGATTATTAACATACTTCATAAACCAAATCAGCTGCCCTGCTGGAGACGCGAGAGATGCAACTGAGCAGGCAGTGCACTTTTTTGTTTTCCACCATCCATCCCTCCCTCCCTCCCTCTCTCGCTCGCTTGCTCGCACGCTCACTCACTCACTCACTCACACAGAGAGCATTAAAAACAGTGTTTATTTGCCTCTTCAGCGCTCTCCAATTCTCAGCACCACCAGGAAGCCAAACCCATCATCACTTTAATCGGAAATTACAAGGACTTGTTCTTCCGCAGACGTATGAGCTGCTGTGCCATGTTCTGCTGAGAGTGCACAGCGAATGGGAACAGTCCTGGCGAGAGCTCGTCCACCAGGATCACAGACAATACGGAGGACGGGTCTCTCTGCGTTTGCGTACCACGCGGCGCGAGCACAGGAGATCAGGTCACGTGACCTGCAAACCACACTTAAAACAAAAGTGGAACATTGTGATTCTTTGGTGTCCATGGTTTGTTGTCGTAGGCCCTTGTTTGCATGTAGATACAGTAACTTTAACTGGTAGATATACAGTATGTTTATAGTAGGTTGACTATGCAATCAGAAACTACAGTCACTAATGTCAAGTGAAACGACTAGTATTTGAGACGTCTGGGCACAGAATGGTTGATAAATGTTATGAAACAAAAACAATAAAAGATTGCAATCCTCTCGTTGTCTAGCTCGCACTGCTCGTTATTGTGCTTGCCTGGGCATGCAAGAACAACTGCGCTGTTACTTCAGTTCAAACAAAAGAAAAAAAAACCTCACGTCACGAGAACACGGAAACGCAAACGATGAACCTCACCTGTTGCTTATTTCACAGTGCAACGCAGACTGCATAAGGGGAGCGATGCTGGAACTCAATTACAGAAAGTGTTGGGTGATGGCTGGATTAAACTAAAGCGGACAGAGACGATAGAGCTCGGCCTAATCCACCTCGCTTTCGTTGCTGGCCCCTTCAGGACGCCGCAACTTTTCCACCTGCTCATTAAACTGTCCATCCCCTCCTCTTCTGTCCTCTGTCTGGACACTCAGGTGCTCCTCTTCGTCAACGTGAGTCACGTCGTCATCCTCCTCCTCCTCCTCCTCCTCCTCCTCGTCATCTTCTTCCTTCCTCTCCTCTTCCCCCTGCACCTCCATGCGCACCTGGTCCTTCAGGTCCAGAGGCAGCATGGCCCCCAATCCCGCCTCTCCGTTCAGGCTGTGTGCGCTGGATGGGGTCACCTGTGAGCTGTGGCCTTCTTTGATGGGCGAGGAGCTGGCTGACTCGTTGCTGACGGGTGAGATGTCACTGCTGCTGTTGGTGTGGTTGACCGAGGGGGAGTTGGACAGCGTGCCAGGTTTCAGAGGAATCTGCCAGGCAGGGATTTTGGGGAGCGACGGAGAGGCAGGGAACTGTCTCCTGTAAAAGAGAGAGAGAGAGAGACATTCGTTATAACCCAATTTGGACATCCTTCTCAAATATCTATCAGGGTCATGTTAGGGTGTCTTCTAACTCATTTTAGCCTGCATTTATCCCCACTTTCGTCCTTCTTCCTACTTTCATCACGGAAAAACATTTACCAATTTTTAAACAATCGGATACTCTGAAGTCACTGCTGGGGCAACAAAGTCCACTGAGGCCAGCATGAAAAAACAGACTAGCCTACAGCGGTTCCCAAAAGTATTTGTATAACTGTGCCATATTTAAATATGTAGAGGATCATTGTGCGTGGAAATAAAATGTCAAACAATTAAGCATCAATTTGAAACAGATTTTCCAAGACTTTCGAAAGTGGGCAGGTGTGTGTTCAGATGGTTATCATTTGTTTCATCAGTTTCTTTGCAGACTTCTGCAGGTTTGCATCTAAAACGCTTTCGAGAATCCATCAATGAGCTTGATCTCACAGACACCACAGAAAACACCCACTGACTTTCACCTCTCTGCTTAACAGCAGCATTAGTGCAGGCGGGTTGGAATTCTTCTCCAGGCTGTCTCCACACAGAGTCAGTTTGATAAAGTGCTAAATGTGTTTAATATGATTCTTCTTAGTAACCTAAAGAACCACAATCACATCTATCAAATGTACTGTGTCCAAATACTTTTTGTGACCGCTCTACAGTGGTTATATGGTGTTTGAAAGCACTGACTCAATAAAGGAGCAATATGCACAATTTTTAATTTACAACATTCTAAAATGAACTAATATCAACAGAATGTGAACAAATAACAGTTTTGACAGTGTGTCAATGACATCTATGAACTGTGGTTAGGGACAAACTGATGCTGTTTCTTCTAGACTGGTAAGAACTGAAGAGGGAGGTGGACTGATTTTTCTGGAGTTTTCTGGAGATATGGTGCCCTCTATTTCTTTGGAGTATGAATTTAACAGTTGCGTTATCTTACCAATTAGCCCTTTAAAACCATTGTTAACATGCAGGTAAAAACAATTTTTAATTTGATGAATATTTACAGTTTTTCTCCCTTTTTTGGGTAATTTAACGCTTTCACATGATGCAATAGTGAGATCTGCTCTTTTTTGGTCTTCTCAGTGCTCTTACATAAGGACACTAGCTACGTTTGTGCGAACTATTCACATAATTCTGTCCAAAACAACTTCATATCAAATGGAAACTCGTTACACTGAATCCATGTGTATCAGCTTGGACAGCACTACTGAGTCTCACTATTCAGATTTCTGACTTCAGTAAAAGAGGCAAAATTAAGTCACTAAAGTAACTCAGCAGCTGACATACTTAGAAACGTGGGGTTTTATTCAGTGTGGTTTGGTTCAGGTTAGGTTTGGACAGAGCTTTGTCTGGCTGTAGTTAGGTTTGGATTTGGATTTAAACTTGGTGCTCTAGGTTGGGTTGGGTTGGAAATAGCTGAATCTTTTCTGGTTATATTCGGGTTAGGCCCAAAACCATCTGGCCTGATTCAAAAGCCAGACTGTAATCTTTGTGATAATGTCTGTTGTAAAAACTTAGAATGGAACTGGAAACTGGACCAAACTGAAATGAAAAAGTTTTACAACAAGTTTTGTAACAACAAATGGCATATATTCCAAATTTGCTGGCAACGCCAAACATGGAAGCCATATAATTTCACGGTACATTAAAAGGTAAATTGATGTTTGCTTCATTATGAAAAGGCATCATAAACCAACTCAGCTGCCATGTCGGAGATTGGAGAGATGCAATAGAATCTCCGGGAAATCCCGGAAACTTTCATATGCTTTGAGAGACAAAAAGAGAATTCATGTTTATGGTATATCCGAATATTCCCGAAGATAATGATACAATCATGATGGCTGATCGTAAGTTAAGAACCTTGGGAATCACCAGAAGCTTTCAAATTGAGTAGCAGGCGATAAAGTTGCAGAGCGCGGGATTTCCCGGAGTTAAGCTTGCTACCACTTTTAAGTGGCTTAGCAAACAAACAGTGATGTAATAGTCCAGTTATTTGTCGTATAAGCCAGAGTTCTGAGCTCTGCTCTGAACTCTTTTTTAAGTCTTCTCAAAGCTTTTACAGAAGGACATCATGTACTTGGTGACCAAAGTCCACAAAGTGAACACTAGCTAACGTTTGTACAAACTATCCACAAAATTCTGGCTACATTCGTCCAAAACAACTTCATATCAAATGGAAAATCCTCTTTACAATGAATCCATGTGCATCAACCTGGACAGCACTGATGAGTCAGACCATTCAGATTTCTCACTTCAGTAAAAGAGGCACAATTACTTGTGCAAAGACATTTCACTGTAATGCTTCACAGACCTGCAAGGTGCATGCAGTTATCAGAGACTATAGCTTTAGCCACATGTCTTCCACACCTGGCACATATGCAAGTATAGCAAGGAAAACGTCTTCAAGAGAAAGATACTGCTACTCCAACAAAGACATCAAATAATCCCTGCTACATATCTGAGTAGCCAGAAAGGCAATATTAGCAGCAGATGGCGAAGTCACGTTTGTGTTGGCATTAAGCTCTTTCATGAAGACATCTTGTGAAAGTCAGACAGACATTTGTTTAATTAAGAAAATAAATAAATAAACAAATGAAAAAGCACTCTGAGAATAAAACGTTATACAAGAACAACTGATCAGACAAACTGAAAGCTTTAATGTGTGGGAATTTCAGGTGTACAAGAACATTCTGATCTTTATTTGCATGACACATAATCAAGCCACCATAAATGAAAGTGAGAAAGCTCCATCATGAAGTAGTGGAGGAACCTGCTGGAAGCATCAGGCCTCATTAAGCAGCAAAAGCCACTTCCGCTGACATGCCCCGCTGCAGAGGAGGATGGGACACATCACATTATTTCACACATCATCTGTGCTGGATACAAATAGTTCTGTATAGTGGTGGCTCTGGTCAGGGAACCCCTGTCCCACACATTTTGGTGTTTTCCCTGCTCTAACACACCCACTTCAACTCAAGAGGGGGAAATACGCAGGGTAGGGTTACTCCAGGGCCAGGGTTTGAAATCACTGGTTAAAACTGTAGTGCTTGGTTCAAATAACACACAAAACACGTTACTTCTGTACTTTCTGGCTCCTGTACACGCATGTATCTCAACAACAAAGAGGAGCAATTCCCGCTTAAGGTTTAACCAGCAAGCTAGTTGGATCTTTTTATTGAGAGCAAAGATTTTCGCTGTTCACAGATGGCATGTTGAACGTTACGAGATCCCCCATTCATTTTCCATCCAGTGACCAGTCTCTGGTATCGGCCGGTACTGATCTTGGTAATTTCCTAGTCTAGTTAAAATAAGTTAACTAGTTCAAGTGTAAAATACATAATTTTATAGTGTTTATACCGAAAATATTATGATTTCATATTCCTCCCTTTCTCCTGATTCTATTCTACTAATGCTGGTTAAAACCAGATGCAGCATTCCAGGTAAAGCAGAAAGTTGAACAAGAAGGTCGCCTTGAAGCGTGATAGACACTGGCTCCCGTTTTACATACTGGTGTTCAGACAAATATGCCAGTTCAAAGACAGTCAAAACACATGTACCGCAGGCATAGTAAAACATTTTCAAATTTCCCAGCACAATAGCTTCACAATGGAGATATCTAGATCTCTTAGCGGATAATGCCTTTCAATATAACATCTATGACAGCAGTATAAGCAGAACGCAAAAACAATGGTAACATGACTGTAGGGCAGTTTTCCTAAGGCTTGAGTTCTATTTGGACAAGCTAAGTTTTACATGGGGAGGTGGAGTAAAGCAGGTTTATTACAGGAAGCCTGTAATGCTTATGGCCAATTCGCATGGTGATAAGAAATCTCGCTATCCATGACAGATGTGAGTGGCTACTCCATTCACACCCTGCCTTCACTCCAGAACAGAGTAGAAAACACATTAATTGTTATTTCATTTACCCCAAACATTTGTCTTGCTGTCTTAAGTGAATTCACTGTGTCATTAACATTGCCAATAACTTGGGAATAAGTGGGACCACAGTGTAATTTAACTGCAGATAACACATGTAAACGCTTCTTTGAGGGCCTCAGTTCTAAAAAAAATTCCTTGTCAACAGAATATGATGATGTTTTTACTGTTGGTCACTACAGTCTGGGGTTATTTCCCTGGAATCTTTACTGATGGACTAAAATCACTGAGCTGACATTACATTAAAAAACATGACCCCACTGCCCCATGTAAAACTGATGCTGTCTGAACAGGGCTCATGACACCGATGAGCTAACTCACTCGCCGTAGCAGTGCTGACGCTGGCTTTAAAGGCAATCTAGAAATGCTCTTTGGTAGTTTGGTAATGAGCACTTCCACAGATCTTATACGTCTCCTCATTTGTTTTCAGTTTCAGAAATGAGTAACAATTCAGTCTTTCCATCAACCTCTTGGGAAACTAGGCCAGTTTTCAAGGCTTGGTTTACAAATACGCAACAGAATATGGTAACACATTTTTTAGAAGTATCGTGGACATTGTTACAGTTGCTAGACCACCAGGGTGAAGCAATCTGCTACAGTGCCACCCTAAGGCTAACCATTGTTGGATCTCTTGTAAGAATTCTGATTCTGATTCTGAATACTAAAGACAGCTGTGCGTGAAGCAGGTTAATATAGACCTTGCCCTGAATTTGTATGAGAGTGTAGAGAACAAAAAAGTTTATTTTAAGGGACCCCCAGGATTCGCAATTGCAATTCAGTGTATATCTCACTACTGAGACTATGATGCAGCTTGCCAAGTGGGCATTTTCTATAGCACCTGTGGAAAGTGGCATAGAAAGTTTTTTCCTGTATTTGTCACATCATGTCATATAATGTAGTCATTTCACCCAAAGAGGTGCCATGACGGAGAGGTTATGTCAACTTGACATCAATGTTGACCAATAGAGCCTGTATGACAAATAACGCCTACTTAGATGAGCCTTCATATACGTTTATGCAGGCTTATTTCCGCTGACATCACAACCTTTATGTAGGTCTCTTGCAAACTTATGAGCACCATAAAAGGTTGCCAAAGTAAGAAACAGGGGATCAGAACTGGATGAGACCAGGACATCCTAGTACTGAAATTTAAACCAGATAATCTCTAATTTGCCAGTCAACAGAGAACAAGCTGTTTGTTCTTGACGTGAATGACAGTTGGTGGGTAAGCCTAATCATATATTTGGCTGGCTCGAGGTACTTTCTGTGATAACATCAGTACATAGGTCAGTCAAAATAAAAACGCAATGGTCATACGATGGCTCGATGTTACAAGCAACTAATAACTGATTAGAATCCTTCACACCTTAAAACACATACTGAAGAAACCAACGCTGCTGGTAAAGTTTGTGTCCCTTCACTGGGTGAAAATTCGGCTGTAGCGTACATACTGTGAATGCATCATGGGAAATGGCTGCTCATTATCTGTTAGACCCGGTGCAAGTGAATGAGGGGAGCTTTTACCTGCTGAGCAAAAGCCCCTTCAGAGAAGCGATCTCAGCCTTTAGTTCACTGATGCTTTGAGACTCCAGCATGCGGTTGGTGGTGGTGGAGGCCTGCAGATAAAACAGAAAGATGAGTCACAAACAAACCTGTTCCCATAATGCCACAACGATTTTAGCTATTTTGCACACTCATAAACGAGTCCTGCATTTCATGGTATTAGGTCATACGCAGGAAAACCTCTGGGTATGCAGCATATGCAAAACCTCTAGAGTTGCTCAGTGTCCTGGCTCAAAGGGTACATTCTCTTATCGCTCAGTAGATCAGTACACATACGGTACAAAGATTTTGATAATAGATCTACGGCCACAGTGAATAGCAGGAAATCATCTCTCTAAACTCCATCGGATCCACCTGCACGAACATTCTGGGAAAAGGGGAAAGAGTTCATGGGATCAGGATCTTCTGAAAAAAGGCAAAGAGAATTAATCGCACCATTTTTACATATTTTTCCATATTTCCGACTGCTGATTTGAGCAGGACAGAGGTGCTTGATAAGAGGTCTCAAGCACAACAATGGCAGCATTCATCAGGCGGCCACAAGTCAGAGGGGTTTTTATTAAAAGGAGCGTTATCACCTACTGCTTGGCAAGGGATGAATTGCAGCACGGAATGATGGCCAATTGAAATGGCCTGCAAACATTTGAATAGCAAATGACTTCTGAAAAAAAAGAAAAGAAAATCATCCATCTTTTTTTTTTCCTTTTTAAATGGACAGGTGGCTGATGATACCATTTCACGTAAGGAATGTCTCTTGCAGAGGTAAAAGGAACTGTAAAGTGCATACATTTCCCGCTGACTAAAGGCCTCCGGTACAGTGTTTTCATACAGCGCTGGGCTTCCAGTTCCACTGTGCCTTCTCCAAGCTCTCACCACAATCACAATTTTGAAGAACAAACCCCTCTTCAATGCCCAAAGTGGGGCAGTTTGTGTACCCGGCCTCAAATTCAAGCGGATTAAGCGGGGCTCCCGAGCCCTGTTCAGAGGAGGAAATAAAAGTCTTGTAAACTTACACCGAGTCACAGGGGTACCTGAAGCTTTGAACCGTTTGCAAACAAACAGCCCTCATCCATCGCCTAATCCCCCTGTCCTCCTGCCCTCCGAGGAGAAGAGAGAGAAAGAGAGAGGTGTGGAAATGAAGCAAAAAGGGCTGGGGGGAAAAGAAAACTAAAAGTAATTAAGAATGCCTGACTCACCGGGGGCTGCTAGTTAGGAAGCAGAGACCCCCTGTCGAGCGAAGAGGGATAACTTCGACTCTTTCACTTGTAATTACATCTAAAGGAAATTAATTGAATCACATCTGAAAAGGATCAGACTCATTTACAGTGTGGGGTAAGGAGGGAGGGGCGGTCGAGGTTCGGGTGGGTTTGCTTCTATCTGCTCCTAAAGCCCCCTCAGATAAAGTGCGGTGTTTTCGGAGGGCACATCTGATCCGGGCTGAGCGCATTAAACCTGGCGAAGACACTCTTATTACAGGCCTCACCTCATTACGACCATCATAATCCCCAACTCCCCATGGCACCCACATAATAAGGCTGGAATGTGCCTCTCGCTCATTTTACCTGTGGAAAAAAAAATTAATTGCTTCGGCGGCTGAGCTTACACTTCCCAGACATAAAATCTAAATAGCGTTTTTCAAACAGGAGCTTCCACGCACTTCGCCGCAGACTCTACTTGAAGTCCCGCGACCTGCCTTTCTGCTCCGAGCAGAGGTCGCGTCAACCAAAAAAAATGGATGGAAGTCGTTTGCAGATGACAACCTGACTGCTGTCAAATGCTTGTACTCAGCAAGCCAGACACTGCTCCACAGGTAATCCTGCTTCTGCTCCCATTCTGGATCACTGCCTTTACAGTAAAGGTAATCCTCATGGAGAATATCATGGCCCTCAGAGAGGTTAACCCGCACGCAGAACAGCAGTGAAAACACTGAATACATTAGTAAATGCCTGCAGACCATTAGCACTGGATAATATCTTAACAAGGACAGTTTAAAAACGTCTGAATGCAAATTAACTCGCAGCTTCTCTCCATGATAATATTTTCCTCGTGTAATGCATGTATATTTATGGTGGAATCAGCTTGAAACTAAATCCCTCAGGAGTGTTTCCAATGAAAGCACTGGTACAATTCATTTCAGCCTGTTTATGCACTATCCCAGTGGCGAGCACTCTGGCTACAAGCTGAACAGCTCCTAATCTTCCACGTGCAGCCACTAATAAGGGAAATGTCTCCCATTTTAAAACGGGGGCGCACTGATATGAAAATTCGCAGCTTACGTCGATAATTTCCGTATCTGCCGATGCTGGTGAAGATAGGCCCGAGGTGCCCCAACACACGTGAAAAAAAATTAACTTTGAGCAATTATCTGCTGATACCAATACAAGTGTGGATATCTGCTCTTTAACAGGGCACATTTCTACCCACTTGATTTAGTTTTATTATTCTGCAACAGAAGACATGAACAAACATGTACACAGAAACCTCAACAAAATAAATAAATAAATAAATAAATAAATAAAACATAAAAAAATCGTGTTACTGCTTCCAATATTCCACTTGCTTTCAGTTATTTTAACATCTCCATTCTGCAGACTGGGGTTTGATTCCACACCTGGGAAACCACCCAACACTACACCAATAAGAGTCTTTGGGCAAGACTACCTTCGCCTACCTGTGTAAATGTAGAACTGTAAGTCGCTCTGGACAAGAGCGTCTGCCAAATGCCTTAAATGTAAATGTAAATGAAGGAAACCTGAGTTAATATGGTTTCCACATCTCCAAAGTTCAGTCTTAGAAGTTGGTTGTGTTTTTTTTGCTTCTCACGATTCAACTGATGATATACATTAAATGTAGAAGACAGTACATATGCCAGTGGATGAATAAGTTTGTTAGAGTTGAAAACAGGACGAAAGCCCTGCGGATACACTCCAGTTCAATTTACCCACCTTCTATTTCTATAGGCTATTCCCTCAAAGGTGACATGACGAGCAGTGCTTATCTGCTGTAGGGAGCAGTGTGTAAACTCAAGCAGTGAGGTAGTGTATTGCGACCTACTGACCCCTGTCCCTCTTCCCTTGAAGCTCCAGTTGCCATCAGGATATATGCTGGATTCTTCATCATGTCATGTTTTTGTTTCTCCCTCACCCTCCTTGGTGTTTTCTTCTGGTTTTTTTTTGTGTTAAACAATACGTACAATCCTAAATTTGGCAAATGTGGAGTTCTCAGACTTCTTAGAGCACAAAATGTTTGCTAGCACTGATGAGCAGGAGTTTACTCTACCCATCCTACCAAGCATGCTTATATCAACATGGCAGTAACTCAGTGTTTCAATTTTCAATGTTTTACTCAATTTTCAATGTTTTACTGTGTTTTAATGCTAATTCAGTACAGAGTCTACTTCTTCCCTGATAAGCTAATTAAAACTGTCAAAACATCTTAATCATTCTTTTCAATGCTGGCAACATTTTGCGATAAGAATATTTATATATACACACACACACACACACACACACACACACACACACACATATATATATATATACATTATCTAATTATCTAATCTCAGAAATATCTCCTTTTGCCTTTTAAATCCGCATGAGAAAGAACATTGTACGCCATATAATGTGAGTAAGGGTCAATGACACCTTTAGAAACAGTATTTGTTCAGAGGACACAGCTATAAGTGGCTACTTTCAAGACTTTAAGAATGAAAGAGGTACAGAAGCATCCGGGCCCTCACATCCAGACTGTGCAACAGCTTCTTTCCCCAAGCCATCAGATTCCTTAACAACCAGAGTCTGGTCTGAAAAATTGCACACATTTCAGTGACTGGACTGAACGCACACACACAATCTTATCTGTCTACACATAAACTTAAGGAGCACAATGTTTACATTTATACCAAAATATGGACATAACTGCTGTTCAATGTTCATCTAAAAAAATGGACATAACTGCACTTTACTGCTCCCACTACCAGTGGGCTATCTGCCCCCTCCCTGTATTTATTGTTTGCTGTTTTGTATATTGTAAATTGTCTTGTAAATCTATTGTATTTATTGTTCTATGTAGCACCTTGGTCCTGGAGGAATGTTCGTTTCACTGTGTACTGTACACCACTGTATATGGCTGAAATGACAATAAAAAACTACTTGACTTGACTTGAAAGAGTTAAAGGATTTAGACATGATAAATGAGATTATATACTTTTGTGTAACTGCCGGTCCTGCCTTTTTTTCATAACAGAATAATGAATAACTTGTAATTAATGGTTGTTTAGGCGGGAAAGAAAACAAAAGGGTTTTCTCTGATGCCTGTTCAGATTGACTGATTGACAGCTCTGAATTCAGCCTCATTCAAAAAACACTCCAGGCTGAAATCCATCTTATAACTTCATCTTATGGCTTACAGCAAAACTGTTGTAGAAGGGTTATATGTAAATGTCTCGCAAACATTCAAAACATTATGCTTTCTTTTGTCCCCATACGGTGACTGTATGGCACGTGGAATGAACTGTTGCACTGTTGTGAGAATAATTAATGTTCACTTACAACAACAAAGTTTATGCAAGTTCAGTCTGCCGTGACGGGTGCCTTTAAGGCCAATTCAGCAATGCGTGCGTGCTGGCGAGCTGAGAATGCAGCCATATGCAAAATGATTTTTGACACGTCGTTACTGTATAATACTGTAATAAAGTTTCAAGAAAAGCCTCAGCATGTTAAAAAAGATTGCACACTGTAATCCAGTTTACTTAGCAGCTGAGGAAACAAGAGTTGCCATGTGTTTTAGGTTAAAAGCCCATTTCCGTGTTAAAGAGTTTTAATTGCCAAGGCTGCCGCATTCTGCTCGGCATAGAGAAGCCCAGAAAGGCAGGCCAGAAAACCGCAAAGTAAAAAAGATAACTAGCTCAGCGGCTCAACATGTGTTCTTAATCACACGCTCCGGACCTGAAAACAATTTTCACAATTTCCCATATGGTTGGAGACAACAGGGCCGGCGTCCCGCGAAAGAGAATTTAAGATCAACACTTCGGCTATAAAGCAGAGTTTATGATTTGTTTAATGGGTGTTTTGATGTGAAATATACTTTTTATACACTGCTGTCTTCCAAAAAGGCACTCACGGTAAATGACGACAACACCTTTCAATTCAATTTAGATTTTTAACAGGAATCTATTTCTGCCTCTATTTGGCTTCGGCCACGTGCCGTCTATAAGTGCACTGAACAGAGAGCTTATGAAAGGAGCGCGCTTAGCTCGGTGGTAGTTCAGCTTATTTGCACTGTCCAAGCCAGTTCAGGGTGTGTAGTGACAAACTTTGGGAGGACACTGGGGGGTGGGAGTCGGGTGGGGGGGAGACACTAAGAGAGACCAAGAAAAAAAAAGGAGAAGGAGAAGTGGTGAGTCTGCAGTTGTGATGAACTTCAGAGGGGTGAGAGGTTCATATTTTTCTCTGGGATTTGTACAGGGCCAGATGCGTTCGCATATGTTTTCCTGTGGGATCCAGATGCTACATTCAAACACCCATGTGCTTAACAAGCTGTGGACATAAAACATCGGCTCAATCGCGATTCCAAAGCACTTTTTGGCGCCTTCTACCAGATGATTTATCATAGCATCATGAGATACAAAGCGAGTAGAGTTTCATATTCGAGGTATGGAGATGCGTTTTTAAACAGGGAGCTCGTTCTAAACGCCAGCCATTTCCCTCAGATGAGCAGGAGACTTTATGGATCGTAAGCATATGTCTTCAAAAGTGAACGGGAACAACGCAGTCATGATGAGCAGTCTACTGAAGGATAACGACTCCGTGGTGCAATAAATTAGCATGTGATTAAAAAAAAAATAATAAAAAACGCACTCATGACATAGCTGCCACACGGCAGAAGATGATGTTTGAGTTCCATCAGTTTATTCTAGCTTCCTTCCAGAGCTGCATTTCCAAGAATGCAAGTCATTCAGCCCACATTCCCCATGTATCTCAAGATAACGCTGCTCATTTATGTCATTTATGACCACAGAGTTGGGCTGCAGCAAATCTCTGTCGTAAGCTTAGTGGTTCATAACTTTCTGGGCATAAAATTAAGACCAGCGTAATCTGAACTTTCACTAAAACCTTACTACAACAGTGTTGCCAAGTGTTTTGGACTATATCGTTCATTTATAAGTTCCAATGTTCAGTGAGTACATTTAGGGTCTGACTGAGTCTCATTTTAAAACCATTACCTCATCTGAAGTGCCATTCTGTTCCTCACCAGCAAGTCAGTTAGACGGTCAGTCAGTCTGTCATTCAGCCACTCGCTCAGTCACTCACTGAGTCAGTCAGTCAGTCTCTCACTGAGTAACTCGCTCAGTCACTTACTAAGCCAGTCAGTCACTCTCTCATTCACTTAGTCAGTCAGTCACCCACTCACTGAGTATCTCACTCAGTCACTGAGTCAGTCAGTGTCAGTTACTCACTCTCTCATTCAGTCAGTCACATTCACCTAGTCAGTCGTTCACTCAGTCAGTCACTCCGAGTCACTCACTCACTACGTCAGTCATTCACTCCCTGAGTCAGTCACTCACTCACCGAGTCAGTCAGTCACTCACTCACCGAGTCAGTCTGTCACTCCCTCACCGAGTCAGCCACTCACTCACTCCCTCACCGAGTCAGCCACTCACTCACTCCCTCACTGAGTCAGCCACTCACTCACTCCCTCACTGAGTCAGCCACTCCCTCCCTCCCTCCCTCACTGGGTCAGCCACTCACCCACTCACTGAGTCAGCCACTCACTCAGTCACTCACTGAGTCAGCCACTCACTCACTGAGTCAGTCGGTCAGTCAGTCAGTCAGTCAGTCAGTCAGAACACAGAGATTTACAGTTGTGGGGCGGATGCGTTGTGCAGCAGGCAGACAAATAGCAGACTGAAAAATGTATTTGTACAGCACTTAATGAGTTTAACTCGCGATGTTCATGCATTATTCATGGTATTATTCATAGGATGAAGAAAAATGAAGAAACAAACAAAATAACCCAGACACATATCAAAATCAAAAGGTTTTAAACCCACCCCCCAAAAATGACAAGATAAAACATTTTCTCATTAAGACAAAATCTGCCTCAAACAAGGGTGCACAGTCTCCAAACCCACCCTCACATCCCTCCGGTGTGTGCATTTAAAAAAAGCAATATGTAAGATGACACATCCCACCCCCGACACCAGCCAACACAATGTGGCTTATCTGGTGTGTGACAGCCCTTAGCTGCTTCTAGGTGTAACTTTGGTTATTGCAAAGGGAGCAAAGCCCTCCTAAAAAATCACCTACATACAGTCCTCATGGACCCCAAGACAGTCCACATGTTTTCTCCATCCCATCTTGCACCACAAAAATAGAGCAAAAACATGGACCATTTGGTGGTCCCTGAGGGCAGATCTGAGGACCACTTCTTTAACCTTCAAAGTGACTTCCTATGGCACTACTCCAAAAAACTCTTTAGGCAGCTTTATTTTTAAGAGCGCACCCAAATTTAAATGTTTCTGCCTTTCAGATGGCATCTGGGAGGGGTTTAAATGAGGTCTCTAGTCAACTGAAAATAGGTGAGGTGATGACGAGCGGCTCTTGTAGCCGTCCCTGGCAGGCTTGCTTTAGCCTTCTGCTGATGCCCTTACATGCACTTTATTGGGCACCTCCAATATACACTCAGGCCTGTTTATGCACACTTCTGATTTCGGCAGCATATGAGCCATGTCGACACTAATATTTTCATCAGGGCAAGGTACCCATATCAAAGAGAATGATAAATGTCAGGTGTTGTTTTAAGCTAAAATGGCCTTGTTTTATAGAGGCCGCACCCTTGAGAAAGAGAAAGAGAAGAGAGTGAGAGAGCCTGACTAAAACACCAACGAGGAACTTTATTCACACCACAAGGACCAACACTACAAGTCCCTGCTATTCATGATATCTTGGTGAGAAATTACCACTTGGGGAAGGAATGTGACCTCTTTTTCTACCCAGAAGACAGCTGGATTCTCTGTCTTTTTCCCCTCTTGTGCACCCTCCTGTTAACCCATTCCTCTAGCACAGAAAATGATGGTGACAGTATTCACTGAAAGGGATTCCTTGCATTCCATGCTGAGGACTGCCATTTGAAAATGCCTTTGCCAACAGAACACAGACATAATGACATAATGAATGACTGATGTATAAATCATGATAATCCAGTTACAGAAAAACAATGTTTGGGTCTGTTTACCAACGACGAAAAGTCTGGGTCACATACAAGGTAGGGGGATGGGTATTTTGACTAACTGTGATATTCCAGTAAGCCTTAATGAATGGCAGGTTTTGAAGTTGGATGACTGACTAAGTTCTTTGTATACTTTGTATACTTGAATTACACTCATCGACAAAAGAGTACTTGCACAAATAGTTGCACCTAAAAGGAATCAACCGACAGGAATCAAACTTGGTGGGTAGGTTTGACAGTGCAAGACATGCGAATGATTCAAGTTTCACGCTCAGCTGCACATGTTACGTAAGCAAGCCTTATCGCGGTACCTGACTGACCCAACAGCCACGATTGCAGACACTCAGTGAGCAGTGATGCCCTCCATGAGTCACCCGGATGGCTGCACAACGCAAGACTACATGCATGCAGACCGTTACGATGACTGCCCTTAACACCACGTCAACGTCGCCAAAACATGCAAAGGTGTCGTGCCAGACTGTCATGTAGTGACTCAGAACGGCAGCGGGTCATCTTCAGTGACGTGTCCCGCGTTTGTCTTGGTGGAGGCGATCACTGAATCTGTGTGTGGAGGCACTGTGGTCAGTGCCAAGACGAATGGTTTGTTCTCACGCGTCACACGTCTAGAAGGCCTGGTGTCACTTCACGTCCACCCCTACCGCAACATCTGCAGGAGCTGTGTGAGAATATTCAAGCTGCATGGGATGGATTATCACAGGACACCATTAGGAACCTCTACAACTCCATGCTGAGACTTATGCATGTTGCATTAGCAAACATGGCGGCCCGACGCCATACTGAGAGACACTACTTCTGTATGTGTAGCTCAGTAAATATTGCCCATAACAAACTAAATTTATCATCATTTATTGTTCCTGGTAACCTTTATCTTCCTTCCCGATAGCACTGCAATCCAAAACCTCCATCTGGGTGCAACTGTTCTTTTGACAATGAGCGTATTTTCTTCGCTCATTGTTTGTTAAAAAATTAACACTCTGAAATGTCCTTTTCCAGTCTAGCTTGGGAATGTGGATCTACCAACTTGTTTTACCTGACATTCAGCTTCAGACTCTGGCTCGTACAGATAAAGCAGAATCAAGTGTGGTGGCAGAACTTGTGCCAGAGCAGAATGTCGCTCTGGCACAAGTGCAATCAGAACAGAGTGGGCAAACTGATCTATCAGAGCACACTGGGCTCATTGGGAGGCGGGTCTTAAAGACACAGGACTTCTAACAGAGCGTTTCGAACAGAAGGTGAATGAAGATCATGAAAAGTATTGTGCTTTGGGAAAATTCATGTAAATCTATTCTAGTAGATCCCAAATATAACATTATGAACATTACAGTACAAAAAATTAGGTCCCTTTCAACAACAAGTACCTGGCAAAGTGCTAACGTTAAGAGGCCCATGATTTATAGAAGCCAAGTGTATTATAATATTTACACTCAAAAATATGAGCAAAACTGTCACATTTTACAGTCCCATTTAAAAGTGCTGAATTATGGTGTGTGCGTGAGTATGGGGGATCACCTGAGAGTTCGCCAGCTCCTGAGACAGCTCCTGTATTCTCTTCTGCTGCTGGACCAACAGCTCCTGCACTGAGGCTAAAGTAGTCTGCAACTGGGTCACTGCAGACAGACAGACAGACAGAGGCCTTGGCATCAGTCATTCCATACACGTTTAGTGCAAATTAATAACTATCATAATAAATAATGTGCAGTTTCTATATGTAGCAACTTTCTCATTACTGAGGATGCAACACAGAAGCATCATGCACGAAACCAAAACAAAAACATCATTAACAATAACAACAATTATATAATCAACCCAAAACAGAGGCATTCATAACAACATAAACAAGACCAAGGTCAACCGGAGTGAGAGAAAGTGTCAGAGGGTTAAGCCTGGCCCACATTGCAAGACTAACGGATGTGGAACACGTGAGAGACCCCACACATTATGACACGTTTCACTGATATTTCTGTCCTTGTTAGTCATCAAAGGCCCCACACAACACGACCTGCCCTGAATGAAACACCACACACTTTTTAGACATGCCCGATCGAGCACTCCGATCCTCAGTGCTACATCGCGAGAGCAAGCTGGAGTTTCTCACATACCAGATGAAAACATACATGGCGGATGAGAGTGCCACCACTGCTATACTAGTGCTGAGATCTTTCTGCTCAGAACAAGCCAAGAAAAGAAAAGAAAAGAAAAGGATGTGAATGAAGCACACAGCGCACATTATAAAGACACTCATGCTGCTGGACAGCTCCACAAGTTTATCCTCTTTCTCAGTCATCCACCTGGTTAACGACTTAGCTGATACGCTTTTAACTCCTTCCATACACACAGACAAGTTCCACTCAGCCTGGCTCTCATTGGTTGATGGTCTTTACAGGCATGACGTCAACACTGCGTTTCACATCAGAGTATTGGTAGGACACCATGTTGTCCAGTCGACACTTCAGAACACCGAGTCATCCACCCCACATTACAGGACACTGAGTCATCCACCCCACACTACAGGACACTGAGTCGTCCACCCCACACTACAGGACACTGAGTCGTCCACCCCACACTACAGGACACTGAGTCATCCACCACACTCCACAGGACACTACGTCGTCCACCCCTCACTACAGGACACAGAGTCATCCACCCCGCATTACAGGACACTGTGTCATCCACCCCAGACAACAGGATACTGGGTCATAAATATTGAACATGTTTAATATAATTACGAGTCACGTTTGGGGCGGCCACGACTGCACAGGGAGAATATTGGACGACTAAAGATTGGATTATAGACACCTCCCCCACTACAGGATAATCTGGGAAGACAGATGTTTAAAGATCAACCGGATATCGGAAAGTTTTCTGCAATTGTCGGAAAAGGCAATTTGCCTAAACGTTGGCCCGACTATCCTATCCTCCAGGCTTTACACTGTTTGTGGTATAATTTAAATAAATCTCCGACCCCGGTAATATCCAATCTGAATTTAGGCACAAAAAAATAAAACAGCAAACCAAATTAAAATATGTTCAAATATTCCCCATCCCAGAAATGTTTGCTCACGTTGCCTGCAGATTTCTGTCTGGCTCCGCTTTCCCCTCAGTCAGTAATAGAAGACGACTACATTTGTTCATGATTAATCACCAGTGTCTGATCTTGTATCAGCCCACCGTCTCTAAACCTCCATTAGCATGGGTTAGTCTCTCTCAAACTCTCCAAACAATCAACAAGACAGAGAAAAAAAATCCCCTCATTTGGGAGCCTGCGGAGGAGGCTAGACAAAGTGTCCTCACTAATCTGAGTAAATATAGCTCATTTTCCATCGACTCCGAAGATTGTATTATTGCCAGGTTGAGACGGTCCCGAGGATCAGAGAAAGCCCAGGAAAAACAGCGCTAACAGGCCAAGAGTTGGTGTTATTAATGGGGGTATCATTTCAAATAACCCAGAGCACAAGTTGCTCTCCCCCTGCTTCCAGTCACACATGCATTCCCAAACAATGCATTAAGTTTCCAAACTGATTATGTTACAGAAAACCAATAAACGCCTCTATAAATCATGCTCTGTAAAGTGTTAAATCAACTCTAATTGGATTAACATCAACAGATATTATTAGCTGCCGACTGTTGGCTCTCCGCTGCACGGTTATAGGGCTTTCCTTTCACAGAAACAGCTTTTCAACACACAAGTCGGGGCACATTACATGTGTTCCTTCTCTGCTACTTGCTCCACGACATGGCTCAGCCACTGACGTGCGACAAGAATGAAGATAGGAACAAAAGGCCATTAATGCACAGGAGTCTGCAAGTCTCACAGACAACTCTAGAAGGAGACCCTTTAGACGCTTATGAGAGTAAATTAGCTAGCATATCACCAGACCACGCCGGACAGCAATCTCCTGATTGCAAACCAAATGACGGGTCAACTCAACCTACTTATCACAGAGAGTGAGCATTATTGTTGATGAATTCGTGTGAGTATTTATTGTATAGAGGATAATGGACTTTCTCTGTATATCAATATGAGTTTAGTACCTTGTGGCTGCCAACAGTTTAAGACTTTATAATATGGGCGCTAGGGTAAAAACATAAAAGGGCAATAGGCAAAGACATGCATCACTGTGATATGCATTATTATATTAAAGTTTTCTGAGGACGGAATGAAGAAAACGTACCTGAATAACAGAACGTCCACAGTTTAAATATGGATGGGCATTTCAGTCAAATGTGATGCTAATAAATTACATCTGCATCAGGTGGAGAGGTGCAGTAGCCAAACTCGGAATCTCACTATTATTGTGCTTTATTAAACTCGGACCACATATGCACAGGAGATGAAATGTGGCTTGAAGTGTACACCGAGAAAGCCAGACACTCTAAAGCCTTCAAGACGCAGACAAGTGCTAATCCCCAGCTAACCCACTAGCTCTAATTCTCACCTGCTGTCAATAGTCAGTGTATAGGTAGTGATGTAGTCAATAAATAATCTTGAAAGTTTCATTCCATTAAATATATACGAGTAGAGTGTAAAATGAACCTGAGCTTGTTGTTTATCAGCGCTGTTAGACGGCTGGTCTTTCAATGCTTTCGTCCCTGAATAAAATGTACAATACATCTCTGGTGAAGATGGAGAGAGTTTGGGTTTCTCACAGCCCTTACAGAGCCAGGGAACTTAAATCTGTATTTCTAATAGGGTTAATCTTGTTCCTCTGGGCCACGATATACATGAACAGTAGTAAGTGGACACCTTCCCAAAGTCTAATAAACGTCTCCTGTACTCCACCATATTTCTCTCCTCTCCATGTAAACTGGGCAGTTCTAGTTTTGGGTAACACCTCAGTAAGCATTTCCTAACCAGTCGGAGAAGCTTAGCGAACTAAGGCTAACCAGCATAACCAAAAGCTAGCATGCTAGACTATCAGTCTGCAGCTCCCTGCCCCCCCATTCATTCCTCAATCCACACACCAACATTGCTCATTCGTCCATTCCTTCATTCAGGGTTTGCTTCATCCATCTGTCCATCTGCACGTCTGTTCATCTGCTCCTTTGCCCACTCCTTCCACACATCTGTTAGTCCCAGACCTTTTCTATCTAGTTAGCATCACATACAACCTGCATAATGCTGTTAGTTCTGCATGAGAGGCAGAGCAGGCTAGGAGTGTTGGACAGAGAGCTGTCAATCAAGCTGCCAATTAGCCACACCCACACAGTTCTCAGACAGGTCTGATGGGCAGATTTGAAACTGTGTTTTATCATGTCTATATTTTTAGCTTCGCTGGATGTTTATTATAACACTCAAGTTCAGTATCATACAAACATTCAGAATAATTCACTCTGTGTTTGTTGGGGCTTTAAGTATGACAGTGTATCACCAGAATGTAACTGTGGGACCATTTAAGGTGGAATGGACAATTCATGGAAACAAGGTTGCGAATTAGCTCCCACGCCTCCAACAGGATCTTGGACATCTTCAGAGTTGTTAGTTTGCTCTGCACAATTTGCTCCAGATAGATCCTTGAACCTTGGACAATATCGAAACGCAGCGTTTAACACTGAAGAGACTGAAGAGATGAGCAGCTCCACCTTTATTTGCATCACAACCACAAAAGCAACCTGTAAGTAGCAGCCATGCTGTGTGATTGTATCAGTGTTTGCTGGCTTAAGCAGATCATCTTAAATTGAACGTTTCATAGTGAGTAACAGCTTTAGTTTACTCTTTGTTGATGTTGAGCTTGAAAGCAAGTTGCTAACATTAGCTACTAGCAAGTTCCAAGTAAGTAGTCAAGTCAAGGTTTATTTATATAGCGCCTTTTACAACAGACGTTATCACAAAGCAGCTTTACAGAGAATCCCGGTCCAAGCCCCCAAGAAGCAAACCTAAAGGCGACAGTGGAAGGAAAGCTCCCTCAGAGCAAGAAGAGGAAACCCTGAAAGGAACCAAGACTCATCCTCCTTGGGTCAACCCCGGATAGCAAGACAAGCACAAAAGCAACATAACAAGGATAAGAACTTACAATTACATGCTATATGGAATAGAACAACGATTACTCCATTACTGCTGCTAAAAGCCTACGGTGATGATTTATTATTAAGATTATGAGAAGCGTTCAGTGTTTTGTGGGGCAGAGGAAGAAATATCTTATTAGCCTGTGAAGCAGGAAAAGAAAAATGTCTGTGATTAAATTGCAGGATCTTCGTATGGGTCAGCGGGATGCAGGCAAAGCTTCCACATAGCATGGGACAGCATGAATCTCCATGGTAGGTAAACTGGCCAAAAATGTAGACAAGCCGTGGACACCCAGTCAAGGCAGATAAAGCAGCAGCAACAAACCGCACAGGATGGGCAGTTGTTCTGCATCAAAGTAGCATAGCAAACTAAATTATAGGATGATCTAGCTTATTTACACCAGAGTGGATCCCAGAAGCCTCATATTCAATATTTGTCTACACAAGTTTAACAATTTGTTTACATACTACTTTCATTAACATAAGAAGAGTCAAGAAACGTAATGAAATGAGCTCTTAGAATTTTGATTTAATTATTACATCGTCCAAAAAATAAAAAAGACAACAGCATAACTGGCTGACAATTAATTAGTTGCTTGTTATCATGCTGTTTATGTAGTCACAGGCACTATGTAATTGTTCTAAATCCCTTTTTATGATGCGTGCAATTTTTAGGGTGTTCTAGAAATACCAACAAAATGGCCATGATATACTCAAAAAAGTGTGTCCTGATCCTCATTTATCATGATAATGGTGGCATACTGTCGTATTCCCCACCCATACTAGCGACGCTACCGGACACATCACTCGCCGGTCCACGTTTTACTTTGATGACAAGTGGCAACTGCTCAGAAACTGCCTACACTGTGAGCTCAGAAGTGAGAGATGTGAGTGATAATTCTGCCATTCACACCGGCTCGCTCGAGACAAGCCCTGTCTTTGTAGAAAGTGAGTGGGTGAATCTGAGAAGCTGCAAGTGGTCTCCCAGCTGGTGCGAGGAACCGCACAGTGTGTGTTGTGTAAATTATTCAGTAAATGCCTCCATATACTGTAAACTACACATGTCCAGGCCTCTCTGTTTCTTTAATGGCCAGCTGGTCACCAATATGCTCTCGACTGACAAAGAGGCCAAACAGGCAGCACAATTCCATTACAGCCTCCCTCTCCCTCTCTCTCTCTCTCTCTCTCTCTGCTGCATCCAAGATCCATTCATTAATTGTCTGTGCAAAAGTTGCAGGGAAATCATAATAGGAGTCAAGGCCTACTCAGAGGTAGAGAGAGAGAAAGGACAGAAACACACAGAGAGAGAGGGAGAGAGAGAGAGAGAGAGAGAGAGAGATAGAGAGAGAGAGTAATGCAGTCGCATTCGAAGGGACACATCACTTCATCGCGCTCAGTACCGGAGAAATACATGAACTTTAACAAAGGGTGCGGGCAATTGGCAAGAGAGGCAGTCAGTTGCTATTACTCATGTTGTGAGGAGAGGGGGGAAACTCACTCTGTAATTGCAACCCTCTCCCAACTGTTAACTGAAACAGTCATTAACTACAATAGCAGCTTGGCTACTGCAGCCACAGCAAATTAGATCAGCAGCGTGACTGACTGACTAACTGAGGAAAGGTGGGCTATTCTGAAAGAGAGAGAGGGGGAGAGAGAGAGCATGAAAGAGAAAGAAAAAAGAAAGAAAGGAGAAGAAAAACAGATAGAGAGAGGGAGAGAGAGAATGAAAGAGAAAGAAAAAGAGATATAGAAAAAAGAAAGAAAGGAAAAGAAAAAACAGATAGAGAGGGAAAGACAACAATGACAACTTTAAGACAAAAGAAGGAGAGTGACAGACAAAAAATAAAAAGAAAGAATGTGACAGAGTCTGACAAAAAAGAATGGGACGGAGAGAGAGGAAGAACAGTGAGAGAAAGATAA
>CM067492.1:25449509-25465127 GCA_034552555.1 Semaprochilodus insignis
GAAAGAGAGAGAGAGCATGAGAGCAAGGAAGAGAGAGTGAAATGCAGAGAGAGAGAAAGACAAGAAAGAGAAAGACAATAAGAACAAAAGGGATGAGTGCAAGAAGGAGCAAAAGAGAAAGAAAGAGTAGCAAAAAGTAAAGAAAAGAGACTAAACAAAAACAGAAGTGCAAGAAGGACAGAGACGGTACAGGGAAAGATGGAGAGGTGGACGGGTGGTGGGGTGGAGGGGTGGTGGGTGATGAAAGGGGATGCTTTTTAAAATTAAGAGGAAATTCGACATCAGAGCGCTCCTTATCTCTGACATCTCCAACGTGACCCTAAACAAAGCAGGAATGATGGTAAACCCAAACACAACAATGACCAGACGCGTACCAGAACCAAGGAAGCATTTTCTTTGCATATATGAACCAAAATGACAATGAAAGAGCTCATTTGTTAATCAGATAATGGAAACCACACTAAGCTTGCACGCCATGGCTCACAACTCAGAAGGCTTCCTCAGGCACTCCCCCAGCCAAGCTACGGCAACAGAGATGCATGGAAAGATTAAAATCCACAGCTACTAAAAATCAACCAAAACAATATCTCGATTAATAAACACATGATCAGTTTAGCCGAGCTGAAAGCCGGCCTGCCCGACATAACGTTTGTAACTGGTAACATCCTCTTTTGGGGAACCCCATTTGCGTATTTTGATCTGCAAGATCATAAAACAATAGCAGGGATGAGAGCCCACAGCAACCGACAGCAGGGCCTGTTTGTCCGGATACAAATATCATATTTGTTTTCACTCTTCAAAATGCCAAAAATCAATACTGCACAGAAACACTCTCAAACAAACTCACCCTGGACAAAAACAAGAACAACTTATGTAAAGCTGCCAAAACCGGTTTTGTCAATTTTTTTATCTCGCAAACAGAAACTCATCAAATTGATATGTAAACACACATACCCACAACCCCTTAATGCAGAGACATATTTATCTCATAGTCTTTTAGTCCAGCTCACACACACACACACACACACACACACACACACACACACACACACACACACACACACACACACAAACAAACAAACAAACAAACACACACACACTTACACCCTTACACATTCACACAGACAGACAGACAGTTCAAACTGTTCAAAAGTCTATAACATAAATAACACAACAACAACAACGACAACTACTTCACAGGCCTCTAACAATTATCTGTACATATTAATATAGCAATGTTATATGTGTTCAACATACTGAACAGAACTGTATATGATTCTACAATGTGCAGCAACAGGAATTAACTAATAATACCAGTCATATCCATATCTCATTCCAATAGTGGAGATTAAATCTCAAGTCAAAAAAACCTACAACAATATGAATATAATCAGATCATTACAATAATAGAAAAATGACATAAGAACTTTGCCCATTTACTGTAAAGCTAAACAGGGTGATGATGCAGGAACCTACGCACAGTTAGAGGAAATAAACTAGAACAGCAGTGAGTTTTGTTTTTCTGGCTTTATCTTGTTGCTGGGGTAAAAACGTATAGGGCTATAGAGCTAGAACTATATACACACGCGCACACACACACACACACACACACACACACTTACTTTCTGCATTTTCTAACTAACAATAAAGACAACAAAGATCAATACCTTAGAATTAAACATTCACTGTTAATAATGAACTTGATCCTGAAATGAACTTTCCTGCTATCTAAGAGATTCATCTTAGATATTCCTGTCTAAATTTAAAATCCAGTACGTGCAAAGCAGTAGCACCAAAATATGACATAACTAAATGAGTTTTCCTTTAATCAAGTGAATCAAAAAAACTAAATATATATTATAATGTAAACAGTGTGTTCTGTGCTTTATGTGTTCTGTTGTTTGTCTACACTCCGTTCCACCTAAATTCTACAATCACAGATCTCTGCTGATACAGAGGACATGACATCACCAACTAAATGTCTTTAGCCATCGAATTTAGTCATGGATTTTAGTCGACCAGATCGACCCCTACTTTCCAGAAGTCATCTACGGGGAGCTTCGCAGATTTTTCCAATTAAATCTTTGAGACGTAAGCAAAGTCACCACTGTTCCGGAAAAACTGAACGAGTCAGAATCGTTCACAGTGGTGGTGATAGGAACCAGACGTCTGAGGGGTTTAACACCTCTAAAAGCTCCCTCAAGGAAAGTTATTACTGATATCATTACTAATGTTTTAAGTATGTGTTTGATGACTTCTAAGACTTTAATACCTCTAAAAGGGAAAAATAACACCATTACTGTGGCAAAGAAATCTACCAATTAGACTATAGTACACGTTATATACCGTACATATGTTACTGAGCTTCACTGAACCTGAATAACAGAAACATTAAGAGCACATTGGCTAAAATAACCACCTTCAGTCATAAGACTGCATGGTGGTAGACCCAGTCCATATTCACAGTATATCAGCCATCTCTAACCCTGCATTCACACCAGCAATGACTTTTCACCTCTTGTTGCCTATGAGAGGTTTTAAAAGCATTGGCTAGAGTGGCCAGTGACACTCCTGAAATCTGGACAATGTGGGAATGATCAATGGGGTACCCCGATCACCATCACCATTGTACAGCAAACAACATACAATCATAAAAACTGAAGAAAAGACACTGGCTGATTCAGCTCCAGATGAAATATAGCGCCTACCCTCCTATAACTCCAGATATCTGAAGACATTTTTGACCTAAATTAAAGCTAAACTTTTTAAGGATCCTCTGGGACTATGAAGACGTCTTTAATGATAGTTTTGAGATCACATTTTGGCTTAAAATCTACATTTTACAGGGTAAATTGGAAAATTTATTCAGGGTAAAGAGATACATGCAGGGCAGTGCAAGCCAATATAGACCCCCGGGCCCCCCAAAAAATAAATGTTTTGATTGACCAATATTTTACCAAAACTGTGTTTTCAGAAATCAGGCAATAAACTCTTTACCAGCCTTTGTTCTCATCATCACCACTGTGAATAGCTTCTCTACAACACTCAAAACAACTCTAAATAACTGTGTTACGCATTTAATATTGCATTAAATTCCAGAAACTCGCCGGAATTCCCCCTTCTTATTCACAAAATTTGTCAAATGTGAAATATCACCAAAAATTTGGCTTGGAATGGCTAAAATCCACACGGTACACGATTAATATTGTATATACAGCGATCATATTGCAAGCCTTCCCAACTTTTGAAGCCTCCCTTTACACACAAACGCGAAGCAGGGCTGCAGAGTGAACACCGCACTAACAAGCCTAAAGTTTCTGAGGGAGGCGTCCTGCTTTCATGGTTACTGGCTTGTTTAATTACGGCAGTGAGAAGCGAGTGAGTGGGGGGTGGGGTGGTGGGGGGGGGATCCCTCATTGACAGCCCAGCTCAGATTCCTCACCTGTCTAAGGCGCAGGACGCACCTGTCACTGCACACTTAATCACCGGCCCACTCGGGCTCCAGCCAGGGAGCCGCACCACCACGGCGAAAATTAAAATGAACTTTCTAACCACGGCAGTTACAAAGAAGAAAAAAAAAAAACATACAAAAAAAAGAAAAAGAAACGCTGTCATTCCCCTTCCCCTCATTAATATTCCGAGGTTAAGAGCTTTTCAGCGAAACGTAATTAATTGAGGCTGAGCTGACAGTAAACAAGCAATTTCAAATTAAAGCGAAATGACAGGACCGTCATTTGTAAAATGTGAGCAGATTTTGGCGACAGATAAATGAAGGAAAATGTTAAGGAGGAAAAAGTGATGAAGATATTAATCTTCACCTGTCTGTGTCAGCGTGCCACTCATCTCGATGATGCTGCTCTCGATCCTCTGCAGATGCTTCTTGTCCTCTTTGCTGCCCATAATGAGGGGAAGGATGTATTTCTGCAATTAAAAACATGACACGCTATTAGAATTCCTCTCAGGAACCGGGAAAACAGGGCCACGGGCGAGGGCATGTTTAGCAGCCACACGCCCACAAAGGGACACAGATCCGCTGCTTTTCACCAAATGGGAACAAACAGAAAACCAACACGGACTCTCGCCGGGTTCAGCAGCAAACCGGGCGGAACCCACGGCAGATTTACAATGTATGCATTAGTAAAACCAGTAAAACGAGGGGAAAAAAAGGATGTGAAACGTATATATTTCTAACACAGTGGTGCACAGGAGCATGTTAAGCTTCAGCTATGCATTGGGAAGCATAATTAACACACTTACGACAACATTTAAAAAAAAAAAAAAAGTGACTTTTTCCCCCCTCCTTTACTCTCTCCCTGTGGAAAGTCTTGTGGTTTACTCACTTCATCCAGTGCAATTTAGCTCAATAGCTGATGCACAGGCCAAGAATTAAGCAATGGGGCGTGACTTTGGGTTCAACTTCATTAAGCCTTTTTGCCCACAGCCTGGCTTCTCCATTCCAACATGTCACCTTCCGAGGACAATTGCCTGTCAGACTTAAGCCTTGTTCAACAACACGTTCGTACACACACACTGAGCAGCAAGGTCGGAGGGCTAACACGTCCTAAACCTGACACGCCGACAAGTTTTAAACGCACTGGTATATGTAAGGCTCTTTCCTAAGCAAACATGGCCTACTGAGTAACAATAGCCTCATCAGAGCTGGATACGCTACAAGGCAAAGGAAATCAACACTCATAAGTACACACAGCAATGATGCAGATAAAGTACAGTACAAAGGTCATAAGACCACATTTCAGTTACTTCATTTCCAGTAAAAATGTTGACTAAGCAAGTTACACTTGCGGGACACATATTCAGAAAATGACACAGAAGCCTCAAAAGCTCCTGTAGTGCAGCTTCCATTCTATTCAGAAGACTCACTTTCAGTATTTCAAAGAAATCTGCAGAGATATTCTTGCATGACCCTCAAGTTCAATCTCAGAAGTTGGTTGCATTTTCTGCTTCTCATGATCCTAATAACCTCAAACACATTTAGCAATGTTAGGGTCTGGACACTGGGCTGGTCAGTCCATTGTTTAGTAGTTAAATAACTAAGCATGGCCTCTGATTTTTGCACAGTATCGTATTTTACCACTGGTCCTGCATGCACATAAATTTGCATATTTACATACTCATCTCTTTTATTATAGTTTCTCTTATTTACTTATATATCCCAACTTTTCAGTTTGCTGTTTGGTGATAGTGTTTTTTGGTAACACTACATGAAGTGTTGACTAACTAACATGAAGTAATGCATTAGTTAACATGGGGGGATATATTAACAAAGTCACCTGACATTGTACTGACATTGAACTGTAACATATTTACGTAACATGTAAACATGGAGTTGACATGTAAACAGGAATCAAACCTGGCGACCCTCCAATCAAACTGGCAAACCTTCCAGTCACAAGTGTGGTTCCCTACCCTCCAGCCCACGACCGCCTCCTGGAATTCAAGTGTATCTAAATACAGGATATGAACTACTGAAACACTCCATTACAGCACATAAGAAATACGCTGATATGAGTGCAAATGTTTACTGATTAAATAGTTAATCACTGTTTATGTATTACTTCATGTTAACTAACGCATTACTTCACGTTAGTTAGTCAACACTCAATGTTGAGTGTTACCCACCTGTCTTCTTACTGAAACCTCACGTACTGGCCGATACTGCTGAATATCCACTAGTTTTTTTCTTTAATAACTTTTAAATGACTTATTTTTAATTGAAGCTCTTCACTTTCAGCAAATGTGAAACAGACACCATAAAGCATTTGGCAGGACTGGGTCAACTTTCTGAGTGAAGCACAGTATCGGGGAAGGTCTCAAAGCTGGTTTCTGCATTTATGCTCAGTGATCAGTTCGTCTGGTAGGAAGACAAACATAATATTCTCCATCAGAAGACTTTATGCAGATGTGCTACTCCACTTCTTGACACAAGCTAAAAGTGTGATGAACTAATAAAGTTCAGTTTGGGGTTGAATTAGAATTTAGAACAATTTGTTAATTGTGTGTGCACACCGAGGTATTAAAATACTGCATTTTACCTATCCAGGAAGTGAAACACCCACATAAACACACACTAGTGAACACACACACTAGGGGGCAGTGAGCACACTTGCCCGCAGCAGTGGACACCCCTTTCCACGGCGCCCGGGGAGCAGTTAAGGGGTTAGGTGCCTTGCTCAAGTCGTGTCCTGTCGGTTCAGGGAATCGAACCGACGACCTTCCAGTCACAGGGCTGGTTCCCTAAAATCCAGCGCACGACTGCCCCCTTAAATTAAAGTGCATCTGAAAACAGGATTTAAACTGATGAAACTCTCCACCACGCCAAGTAAGAAACACACTGACATCATATGCTATTTCAGATTAGACTTTTTACAGGACTGCATCATTCTTTATTTGCCCTCTCATATCGGAGCTTGTGTTTTCTGTTGATAGCAGCCTGATATCTGATCAGTAAGTATTTATCTGCTCAGAAAAACACTACAATTACAATAAATAGAACAAGCAGTGACTTTATGTCTGTCAATGTGTTGTTTAAACCATGTCCAAAGCTCTCCTTGTGGCAGCTCATATTACAGTATTTGTGGTTATCATAACAATATCTGGTTTGGCTAATCAGTACTTTGTTACAAGTGAGACCGGTTCTACTCTAAAGGAGAAATCTGGAACCAAACTGTTCTTTAAAAGAGCTCACAAGACATCCACTGCTTTCTCAGGAAAAGTTAGTTCTTGGTGCTTACTTTATTTATGTTAACTTCCATTCATTCTAATAATATACTGTGTTTTCACAGCACCAGCACACGTATTGCCAAGATAAATGGTTGTATTAATTTGCTTAAGTGCCTTTGACTTTAGCACAGTACTGTATTTACTGAAATCAAACTGATTCATGTTTAAAACCATCAAATATTGCATCAAATATTCACAAATATCTCCTTGTGTATAATTTGTACCATTTCAGTCCACACTGCATAAATTCATACCGAACAAAACAGCTCCTAATATAACTGCTGATTTCAAACGTTAGACAGGTACTATATATCTGCCTGTCAGGCTCTGTGTCCGGTGGAGAGGAACAGTTGGCCTGGCCAGATTTTCACAGCAGCACCAGCATTGTTGACACCAGTAGAAGTAATAAACACTTTTAAGTTGGAAAAAGATTAAATGGGTGTCAGTGGCGGGGTAATTAATAAGAGGGCTGCTGTGAGCGGTGTTTACTTCGTGCTCTATAGCATAAATAAAGGATGGGCCGAGCACGGGGCATATGGAGGCAGCTCCTGTGACATGACAGCAGTGAGAGCACTCGCACCAGGGAATAACACGCCTGCAGCCACACGCGCACCCACCCTGCATAGTCGAGAGACTGACAGCAGACAGCACAGCCACAAACTGAGAGAAGAGAGCAGAGGAGACAGGATGAGAAACTGAGAAGCAAATTATACCAGGCTGAAGTCACCGTTTCTACTAACTAATATATAATAATATAATATACATATATATATATATATATATATACATATATATATATATATATATATATATATAATGACTCTTATGATGCTAGTACTTTTCAGCGTCATAGATTATAAATAATAGGTAGTAAACTGTAAAGACATGATGAAGAAGCCGTAGAACAGTGAGAAATAAATGAGAATAAAATAAGAATCTCTCACCAGTTAAACCGCAGTGATAAGGCATTTGAGTAAGTTCACATGAATTTATTCTACACAAATAATCAACAGTAAATGTTTATGTAACCTCTCATTGTCCCCCTCAAAAAACTTCATTACATTTTCATTAAAAGTTAAAAAAATACTGTATATTTTAACAACAAATTTTGAATATTTCAAACAAAACTGTATAAGTTTTTGCTGAATAAAATAATTACTTTAAAGAATTATTAAAGAATTAAAGAATTCTACAGACTTCAAAATGTCAGAATATTTCAATCCTTATGACAACCAAGAATTAACTAAGTCATTCAGAGTGGTTTGATGTAAAACAACTCACTGTAAAGAAACTTTTTAGACGTGCCTTCAGAGTTTTTACATGTAATGTAAGAACAGTAAAATAGTGGTTAATTTAAAAAATAAAAGTTTTTCTTTGGGGGCTATTTTTCGTTACAGCACTGGGCATGTATGTTTCTGCCATGGATAGATTTCAAACTATCATAACACAACGTCTCAGAGCCATAATAAGAACCATTTAATGCAATAATTTATTAGAGACATTAAACACTTCAGATGCCTGGTTCCCATCACTGCCACTGTTTACAATTCTGACTGTGTGTGTTTCTTTAGAATGGAGCAAATAATACCCAGTGACTCTGTTTATATCTTAGTTAATTAACAATTTTTAAAATAATAATAGCAATAATAATAATAAAAAAAAAAATAATAATAATAATAATAATGTTGAAAAACTGGTGAAATTCTCTCTTTAATATGAACTCCAAATATATATACTTAATACGAACTGAATGTAAATGCTCACGTACAACAGCAACATAATATTACAGTGTATAAAAATAGAATTCATTAACAAAAAATAATAATAAGAGCCATTATTTATTTAATTACTACAATGGAATAAAAGTTTTTCAAGCTCTTTAAGGCCAATGCTAAAAGCTTTTTACTTAGTCTAATAAATCCAAACACTGTGATACAGTTTGCAAACACTACTGAACACCTGTTCTTTTCCTACAAACTCTCCTCCAGTTTGTTTTACATCCTAACTCATCCTCAGCTTCACTTTGTAGCTGGTCTCTAAATGAATTCAGTTTGATGCTATTCAACATTGGCTCTATTGTAGGTTCACTGCTCTAAGTTTACTCTGTCTCTTGGATGCCTTTTGAAAGATACTTCCTTTCTTGTCTTGCTTAAAAGGCAAAGATATATCTGTTTTGTTCGACACAGAGGGGGAAAGGTCCTCTTTCACCAAGTACGACACACCAAAGCCAGGAAAGCAGAAGGTTTCAGTGAGTGGAGGGAGTTTTTTCTGCATGCCTTTTGTGGCAAGCCAGTACAACAGGCCACACTGATCGACGCAGCAGCGAGCCAGTTGCTGCTTTAGGTCCAAGAGCTTCTTTAGAAGTTTTGGCATGTTGGGTTTCTTTGGCCGTTTGTGACTTGTTGTGACGATATGGTACAATCTACATCATCAGACATCACTTTTGCCGCAGTACACCTTCACCTCTTACAACAAGTGATTTCTGAACTTCTGGATGACACCGCAAGTAATGCTCTCAAAGCCGGCTGCGGAACTAGACAAGACTTCTGGTCGGAAAAACTGAAGATTTCCTGTGTCGTGTGGAAAAAGTGGCTTTTACTGTGGAGTCGTCCCCAAATGGAGTTTAACCCTCACATTAATAATGTGGGTGCTGTAGCTGCCGGGCCATGAGCACAGAACTTTATAGGGCTGTGTGTATGCTGACAGCAGCAGAGCGGCGGCTGACTGAAGTGGCCGTGCTGGAGGCAGCTCAGAGCAGTCGCTGCACAGACTGACGCCAAACCCACCCACTGGCCAGAACACAGCCGACCTGCCCTCTGGTTCCACACGCACACACACATACATAGACGTCTGTTTCTATACAGTGTCAGGACATGGGGTCTCGTGTATGTCCCATATGTATTGTGTATTGTATATGCACCACTCCTAAAACTCCAGGGATACTTTTCTTTTGTTGTCGGTTTCCTTTTCTTTTCTCACAGTAGAAGGGAGGAAGGATGGAAATACCACGACTGGGTTTTATTTTCTTCTGTCTCTTAACAATTAAAGCTTTATGTACTGTTTACCAGGTCTGCCATGGTAGCAGACATGCTATCTCTGTATCTTTTAAAGGTAAGGTTTAAGATTTAAATATCATTCATCATCAAAAGAATAGCTGAACAAATAGTTGCACCAGAAGGAATCAAAAGACAGGAATGAAACTTGGTGGGTAGGTTTGACATTGGGAGACATGCAAATGATTCAAGTTTCATGCTCAGCTGTGCTGTGACCTAAGCAAGGACGGGCCTTATCGCAGTACCTGACTGCCATGACTGCAGACATTCAACGAGCAGTGATGCCCTCCATGAATCATCCTGTTAGTGCCAGCACCATTAGCAGACGGCTGCACAACGCAGGACTACATGCATGTAGACCATTACGACAACTGCCCTTAACACCACGTTAACGTCGCCAAAGATTGCAATGGTGTCGTGCCAGACTGTCATGTGAATATTCAAGCTGCACCATTAGAACCTCTACAACTCCATGCCGAGAAGTCTGGCATGTTGTGTTGACGAACATGGCAGCCCGATGCCATACTGAGAGACACTAGTTCTGTATGTGTAGCTCAATAAATACTCAGTCTAAATTTATCACCATTTACTGTTCCTGTTAACTTTTATCATCCTTCCCAATAGCACTGCAATCCCAGACTTCCTTCTGGGTGTAATTATTTTTTTTGACGATGAGTGGGAATTTTTTTTTTTATTATTTCCCTCAAACCTCCACTCTCTTATGCCTGTAGGATTATCCTACATCTAATCTCATCAAGATAACTTGTTCTTAACAGCCATTTTGTCTGGCCATTAAATAAACTAACCGCAATTTCTGCCTTTCATAAAGTACTCTATGTACCTATGATTAATAGTATGTCTCACATCATAACAGAAATCAGTTTTAAATTCCAAAAGCATTTAGAACCATCTTGTTGGTTTTATCAAGGTAGGCTCCCCCTGTCTTCTTTCCCTGCATGTTGTCCTAACATCATACAAAAACAAGCATGCTCACACACACACACATACACCCACCCCAACATGCATAGAGTCATGCGCTCCTAAGCATGACATCATGGGAGTACTCCAACCTAGTGCTGCTCCCAGTGGAAGGGCCTGGGCCCTATGCTCCTCCACCTATAAAAGGCAGTAATGGAGTCCACATGCCCCTGCGGCCGGTGTGGGATTACGGTTCCTCGGTAACGGGGTCTCCCCTCAGCGAACAGGCCTGGGCCGGTGTTTTGAAAGGCTGAAATCAAAGAGCCTGGCTCCGGGTTTTTCCGAACAAGAAAAGTGAAATGAAGAGAAAAGGGCTGGAGATGAGCTCATGCTCATGATGCAGAGTAGACTGCCTTTAAGAAGACAGGGTGATCTACACACACAGCCCAGCCTCGCTGTAAAATAACCACAAACTCCACTAAAACAGGAGCTGCGCCAGAGACCCTTTGGCGCTATGTTTTCCGAAATGAAAAGAAAAGAAAAAAAAAGAAAAAGAAAAGAGAGAAACACAGAATCTGCAGACAGGGCGGATTAGATATGGGAAAAAAAAAAGCTCATAAACCGGGAAACATTTTAGGACATGCAGGAACTTACCCGGTACAGGTGATGGAAGCCAAAGGCCATTCCTGCCATGATGATGGCCAGGGCACCATAGTCTCTCCATCTGTAACCAGGGGGACCTGCAGAAACACACAAACACAGCAGACACTGACAAGAGCTGCCGTCATCATACAAATAGCAGTACAGGACTAGAAGCTCTGTGTGATACATCATGTCGGTAGAGGTTTACTAGTATTGATACATCAAGTAGAACTGACTTCCAATTGATACACAGCAAAAGTTACTTTAAAGGACTTTTCTATTGGCTGGGCAGTTGTGTGTTTCAAAAGTACAATTCAAAATGCCTGAAAACTACAAAAGTCAGACACACCCTTCATTTACCGCAATTACAGTCAAAAAGGCTATTAAAAATGCACGTTACTCATTTAGCATTAGGAAAACAGGAAGCACACATTTACCAGATTACACAGACCTAATTAACAACTACATATACATATATACATATGTATATATGAGAGAGAGAGAGAAAGAGAGAGGCAGAGAGAGAGAGAGAGAGAGAGAGAGAGAGAGAGAGAGAGGGAGAAAGTACAGTGTCTCAGTATAGTATATAGTTCAGTATATCGGTATTTAATGTGCCCATTTTTGCCTTTAAATCATTTTTGCCTCTAAATAATCTAGCACCTGCTTCCATCACAGATCGTCTCTATTTATGTTCCAACTCATGGTCTTAGATCTGCAGATACTGGCCTTCTGCACATACAGTCACAATAAGACATTCAAGCTCAGTGCACACTATTTTAAAATTATTATTATTTTAAATCGTATATCTTCAACTCAGCCTTTAGGTAAAACTACATTATCACGGTATCTAAAAATTGGATTTGCGTATTTGGCTCATTAAAACATAATTTCTGCTGTTACTGATGTTAACTGTCTGTAAAGTACTTTGAGCTGTCAACGACATAAAAAAGTGCTCTATAAAAAGTATTATTATTATCATTATTATCATTATTATTATTATTATTATTGTTGTTGTTAATTACAGACAGCTTTCTTTTTTGGGAGACTTGCTTCTGCAGGGATATTTTCCGCATCTCCAAACACATTCAGTGATGTTGAGATCTGGACTCTGGGGTGGTCAGTTTACTGTCCTGAGAACACCAGCAGCTTCCTTGTGGGGTTTACTAATTTCCTTTTCTCAAAAAAGGGCTTCTTTACAGCTACACACTGTTTCAGTGTAGAGATCTTCCCACAGTAGAAGGATGGACAGAAACACCTGTGGATCTCCAAGTACTAAGTACTAACGTCTGATGGAGTTTTGGTGCCTTGCACGGCTGTTAGGAGCTCCGTTTTCTCTCCATTTCTGAATAACTTTTGAACGACGGGTTTTCCCTTGTTTTCTGTTGACTTTCTCCTTCCCCATGAAAGTGGATTATCTTATAGATAATCTTCTCAGAACTATCTCCCGAAAAATGAAACTTTCCTTTTCGTAAGTGTGGTACTGTCTGGCAAGCATTTACTGCTCTGTGTAAAGTTCTCTTTGGTGTCATTTTCAGAGGAGTGACACTAAAACAGTGCAATCAAATCAGGCTATGTCAGGTTTGCATACAGTGCACATATAAAGCATGCTGTGTAAGCATGGATCAACTCCATTAATACAGACTTCATTTAATACCATAAAACTACGGTATACCTAAAAACCACTGTGGTATCAATACTGCCAGCAATACCAGCAGCAGTGCGTTGTACCGAGGAGCCCATTTCTATTTTTCATTTTACCTGCAAGAAATTGACCAGAAGTAGTGGCATCACTAAACGAAACACTGCATGAGTAACAATACAACCGAGATAAAAAGGCTAGTTTCGCTGAACTATGGGTGAAAAAGAGACATTCTCTTCAGCAGTGAGTAAGCATGGTGGAAAGTCCCTCTTAAAAACATGCCTGCAGACCACTTAAAACTGGTAAAACTGTTACAAACGTTTGATTATGAGAAATACGCAAAACAGCTCAGGAATAGTACATTTTCGTAACCAGCAGACACAAGCAGCATGGTGAAATGTGAACCTGCTTTGAGCACTATCTATCAGGAAACACACGCCACATCAATGACTCCCACATCACCTTCTACTCATTCTCAGAAAGACACAGATCTGACCCAAAAAGAAAAAAAAATGCTCATTGTAATTAAAAAAAAGAGGCTGTTTTGAGTAGGGCAGGACGACGCAGCCAACAACATATACAGGTATCTCGTTCGACACTGACTAATACATTCACTAAAGCTCGGTTTTAATGCTGAACCCAGAAGAAAACTAAAGGCCTCCTCTGACGCAGTATAGACAATTATTCATTATCTGTTAAGGCAGAACATAAAATACATACAGATAAATAAACCGTGCCCTTTATATTTCAACATGCACCATTAAAACTGCTGATCAAAGTTTTATTCATAACTTTATAGTACTGTTATATAAACATACATAATTTATAATGTATATTAGGATAAGAGAGATTTTGTGCTTAGTATTTGTGCTTAGTATTGTATATATTTATTGTCTAATGTATATTTTTTGTATTTAAGTACTGTAAAGGACTTCGCACCTAAGTTTTTCACTCACCTTCACACCTGTGAAAATGTGATGTGACAATAAAAGTGATTTGATTTGATTTGATTTGATTTGATTTGATACAGTTTACAGAACTAAAAGCTAAAGAGAAAATGGATATAACATCATATTTAACATGCCAATTTTTTTTTTCCCTAAAGTTTGCAAGCTCTACTGATCCCTTCATCCCTTGACTACTTTACTCATTTGTAATTCATTTATTACATTTAAAAAGAAATACAGTAGCCAGATAAACACATCCTGACTAGGACAAGAAGTTACTTAAAAGCACACAATGGTGTGAATTTATTTAAAGTTTTCAGGCCTGCTGATTTATTTTCATCTAAAAATAATTCCAGTTTTAAATTATTTTATTCATTTATTAAAATGTTTTTATACGTTTTCAGGCTTAAAGAGAAATAAAGACCTAGTTTTCCTGAAGAGGTGTCAGAGTAAAAAGCACTGCCATGAATTCATTATTTCAAACAGTATCATTTGTTTATTCATTTGCACGTCGTTTTTAAAGTCTGAAGTGAAATAAAAAAGACGTTAGACCATAAAAGCTTGATTTACAGAGAAATACATGCATCTCATATCCCAACAAATTTGTATAGTAGTCGGACATTACACGTAGGCCGCAATTCAAACCATACACAGCGTTTCTTTTATTGATTTTATTTTTGATGCTCAAAAATATGTTTCCATGACTCAGTTAACTATGCAGTTAACTATGTTAATGTGGTCCAAATCATCACTGGAATCCATGCCAGTGTTTTCTGATTGCTAGATAATATTTAAAAAACAAGAACGAACAGTTACATGTTTGTACTGAACAGCCAAATCTGTTTCAACTGACAACATTCAGCATGAGGTACATCTATACTGAATGGCTAGACTTCTGCTCTGTCCAAGACACTAAAGGGTGCACAGTCGGCCAGTGTACTGAAGTACTGTTCAAACCACTAATTTTGGACTACATGCTTATATGAACATACATATATATAAACAACTTGGATGTTTAGGGTGGTAGTAACAAATGCCATTGCACAAGGATGATGGGGCTATAAATACCTGCGGGGTGTGAGTGACAGGATTCACAGATTGAAGAGTGAATGCTTTGTTTCATGTGTGGAAAATGGGTCCAAAGCAGATGTTAATGATTGGCTAAAAGGAGTGATTGCATTTGGGCGTGCTGAATGAAAGTAGCTGAATATGCAGGTGTATGGAAGCATATATACATATATATATATATATATATATATATATATATATATATATATATATATATATGTGTGTGTGTGTGTGTGTGTGTGTGTGTGTGTGTGTGTGTGACTGAAATTTGATGACACATCTATTGTCCTACTAAAGCGCATGTTTGACTAACACCGGGGTACACTAACAGTGCATTTGTAACAATACACAAGTAAATGCTATATTTTTTGTTATATGTAATATTTTTCTATAATACTAATCCAGCTGGATGTAGCGCAAGTTTGTAAAAGTTTATTTATGAGCATCGTCAGAAATCCACACACAAAAACTCCCCATAGTGCCACTGACCCACAGTTCCCACATCGGTGCATCCCTACCATAACCTATGGTGCTCTAAAATAGGTCAAAGTGTGGTACGTGCTTTCACATCGGTCACATTTCAGCCAGAAGCAGTCCTTTCTGATCATGC
>CM067492.1:25469665-25485736 GCA_034552555.1 Semaprochilodus insignis
GGGGGGGGGGGGTGAAAAAAAATCTAATTTTAACACTTCCTTTTGTGGGGGGGAAAGAAAGAAAAAAAAAAAAAACGGAGGGGGTTTATTTCCAACACCTCATGCAGCCAGTGGTCTGTGTCTCGTCTTTATTAAGCAATTCCAAAGCAAACAAAGAGCCAAAACTGCACGCACCTATGTGGGAAAACGGGAAAAGCCTTGGGAGGCTGTCGATCCGTACAGCCGGGCTTTGGGCATTTAATGAACACATAAACGGGGCGAAAACATTATAGGCTGCCACCACAATTGGCACATAAAAAACAAAACGTCCCCATTTAGAGCTACTGGTTTTTAAAAGGATACAGCCCCCATCAAACCGCGAGTTAAACTATCGCTTTTATACACGCTCTGTATAATACTACATCCGCTCCCTCGGTGACCTTTGTTTGTCCACAGCAGACTGGTGAGTGTCATTTCTGTCATTGTGCGTTTAGCCACACATCTCTGTGATCTGCAGTCTCCCTCTCTCTCTCTCTCTCTCCATTTCTCTCTCTGCAGCCTTGGTACGAGTGTTGTTTACTGGAGACGTCCCCCTGGGCATTTCACCACTCTACTCCACATGCTTTCAAGCGACTCTGCTGCCTGCCAGGGAGCCAAAAGGCTGAGCTTTGCTCCAAATTGAGCTGTTTAAAGAGCAGACACTGAGCTGTTTTTGTGCTGTAATACACATATCATAAATGTGGCAAATGCCAGTGGCACATGTGCTTAAACAGCACACAAAGAGCTAAGAGCTTGGCAGCGAACAGAGACTCTGCCTGTTCGGCCCTGTCTACTGTCAACTGGGTATGGAATCCAAGGCCTGCGAGTGCACAGAGTCTTCCCAAATAGAGGGCTGAGGGCAATAAAAGCAACAGCATAATAAATAATGATGAATAATAAAAAGCATAGAAAAACAAATAAATAAATACAGGGTGGATTCAAATAACGACAAATAAAGTGGATACAGTTATCAGATTATATTTAAGTCTCTCTTAAGGATAAAAACTTAAGGAATGCCTTGGAACAGTGTACATGTCCAGTGCTGTTAGAATATGGCACATAAATCACATGGGATTTTTTTTTAATGTTTATCATGAAAAACATGACAAATAGACTAAGTTCCGAAACTAGTATGGCCACCACTGCTGCACTGTGATCAAGCAAAAACGTTTTCCTCGAGTGATGTCACACTGTAGCTAAAGCTAGAAATCCTGAATGACATACACCCATCAGCAAAAACACAGTTGCATCCAGAAGGAATCAACACACAGGAATGCAACTTGGTGGGTAGGTTTGGCATCATGAGACATGCGAATGATTGACCATATAAAGGCATCCTGTTTTGCGTTCTTTCCATTCTAACTTGTGCTGTTGTGCTGGTAGCATCCTTTACAAGTGAAGTATGCCTCAGTGAAGAGTTTGAAAGCAATTCAAGCGGTTTAAAGCGGGGTCGTGTCATAGGGCTCCGGAAAGCAGGATGGTCTTATCGACGTCCTACGTGCCATACCCATCATGCGGATACTACCACAGCATGCCGTAGGCGGCAGTGGATAGAAGGCGGCAAGCACCCGCGACATGAAGGATCTGGGAGACCTACACAAACCACGGAGAGATAGAAATGACTAATCGTCTGACAGGCGCGAGTGACCCAACAGCCACGATTGCAGACATTCAGGGAGCAGTGATGCCCTTCACGAGTCATCCTGCTAGTGGCAGCTCCATTAGCAGACGGCTGCACAACGCAGGACTACATGCACGCAGACCACTGCGACGACTGCCCTTAACACCACATCGTCCCAGGTCACTTGCGCGACCGAGCTTGAAACTTGAATCATTTGCATGTCTCACGATGTCAAACCTACCCACCAAGTTTCATTCCTGTCCATTGATTCCTTCTGGGTGTAACTGTTTGTACAACTATTCTTTCATGATGAGTGTACAATCAAAAACGGGTAACTTTTTGACGACTCATAACTTAAACTTAACCTGAAATTTACTTCATATCTAAAGAGATTTCAGCGCATCAACTTAACTCAGATTTCATTTTGCAGATGAGCAAAGAGCCCAGCATTCATCACAACTCCACAAACCTAAACTCATCAACCCAAACTGACCCAATGTAGCACAGGACCAAGATTCCGGGCCTAATTTTGTGAAGGCAGGAGCTCTGCGTATAGCTGTAGACTCATTGCCCGTCAGAGGGAGTATTAAGGAAATTTATACCTCCACCACTTTCATTAAAATGACCATTTACTCACTTTTATCACTCTTCCAGAAATCTCCAGGTTAAGGTCAAAGGCACGGGAGATTCTTTTCAAACCCACACAACACATGGGGGGAGGTGGGGTTGGGGGTTTTAGCTCTCAGGGCCTAAAACGGCCATGAAAATTGTTGAATAATTTAAGTCAAATATTGGCCATCCTGTCTTGCGTAGCAGTACGAGTGCCAGGAAGCTGCCGCAGCCATGTGCTGAGCTGGTGCAGTCAGTCTGCACTGTCCAATAAGCAATAATGTGTCCCTGGACTCGCCATTCATCTGACCACAGCAGACTGCATGGTGGCAGAGTATTGAATGAGACAGAGGCCCCCCCACTCCCCCACCCCCGCCCACACCCCCGGACTCTCCCTTCTCTCCCTGAGTCGGATCACCTACCGCAGGAGAGAGAGTGAGACAGAGACCCTCCTGGGAAGTTCATATATTAACCTTGGAGCGAGCGGCCCTATTTCTAAAGATATCGTAATAAACAAATATGTACATATCCGTAACGTCATTTGAATCCTTAAACAGCACCCTGCGCCAAACTACAAAGGCTTCTGTAGTGCGGCAAAATTAGATGCATGCAAATTCATTAGCACGTTCGCCTTTTCTTGTGGATTTTAAGCTCCGTCAGCTATTTTGTCGCCTCTGATGCCATTATTGTGAAGAAAATGGGACGACAAATAAAAAGGCCTTTGAGATCCTATTTGAAAAGAAAGACAACAAGGTGGGGATAAATTTTACATATAAAAGGAAAAGGAGGTAAATAGAAAAATCGGAAATTTATTACGGTTTCCCAAACCTGTAGAACGACCTCCCGGGTAGAACCCACCCCCCCCACCATTTCGGATCGACCTGCTGGGAGATGAATTTTTTTTTTAGACATAAATTACATCTAATGATGACACCGTAAAAAAGAACAATAATGGAAAGCTATTCTGTATTTCATTATACTGTATTATTTGGTGCACCTGATACACGCGCCGCCTGTTTATGAGTCACCGTATTAGCACATGCTCAGCCGAAGCATTTGCTTTGACCTTGCCATTCTCATTGGGGCATGAAATTACGGTGGTGGCACCTCGATATTACAGCTATAAATACTGTAAACTGCATATCTGGGCTACGTTTTCTATTGTCTTTCAACATAAACCTGATCGGTATTTATTTAAAGGAAAACCCATTGCTCGTCACATTATTTACAGCTCTATTTTCTGGGCTCTTATTTTTTTTCTTTTGTCCTGACTGTTTTTCCTTTTGCCCTCTTTCTCTTCTTATTTAAAGGTGAAGGGGGGGGGGGTAATGCGGCCAATCGTAAAAACCCAGTTCTCCGATTCTGGCACTTCTGAAATTTATAGGTTCGGAACGAGTTCGGACAGCCAATTATAAAATTGCTTACTAAAATATTTTGGGTGCTAAAAGGTGAAAGCTGTTTTATTGGTCTGCACGGCCCGAACGATCAAGTTGCCCTTGAGTGAGTAGTACTCACGTTTTGAATACGGGATCCCAAATGAGGGAAGGAAAAAAAAAAAAAAGTCACGGGTCATAAACAGATAGAGGTCAATAGGTTACAGACAGTCAGAGAGCGACTTCAACCTGTTCTGCACGCAGCTGTTCACACGACAGAAGTCGGCGCTCCAATCGCGTGCCCTAAATAATGACCGCTCTCATAGCGTATTCATTTATGTATTAAAAAAGGGGACTCTGCTCTCATTTCCCTGCTTTATCGCCCTCCGCTGATGACAAAGTGAGAGGGGACCGGGGCTAGGTGGCGCCGTGGAGTAATTTATAACCACATCAATCCCTTTGCCTTCTGCGCAGGCCTTGGTCATTGCCATTTTTGTCCAAGAGGTGAGTCGCATAACCTCACTTGCAAACACCGGCCTATTAATATCCAGAATGATGAACCATATCCTTTCCTTCATGGCATGAGGAGCATTATACCATGGGTGCTCCTGTGTCCCTTGTGACCCCTCGCCATAATGAAACGACTACAATGAAGAACACTAGAGAGGTCAGAGATCCAGCAGGCCTGCTAAAATGAAGCAGGCTGAACCTGCCGCACCAAAGTTCACACGGACAACCTTCACGAGAAGTCAACCTTCAAATGTGCGGAGCGTATGCCTGGCAGCATGAGCAAATCTGCAGCAACAACAAAGCCATCAGGGATGATCACGCACACAGTTCCTAAGAGCAAGCGTTTAATTTCACTTCCCATGCATGGTAAAAATAAAACCCTGAATACAATGTTTTTGCTCATCGTTTCGGCCAAGTCCAGATTTAGCAACGTGCTTCAACTGTTAGGAGCCATCAGTGCTGAGTGGATCAATATTGACTCCTCTTTCTGTAAAAGGCTTTCTGCACAAGAGTTCAGCATATAAAGAACTCAAGAATATCCCACGCTAAGTTCTGCTTGTTTAGTGATTTGTTGTTAAGGCCGTTAAAAGCTTAATGTTTTGCCATCCTGTGCTTGGACCATCGTTTGCACAGGAGTGTAGGCAAGATGTATACCGACAGTTCTACATGCATTAGAGAGATCCTCTCTTTCGATGGCGCACATAAAGGTGCTAACAGCGCCTCCTTGTTTAATCAAGTAATTGTGACAGAAGGAACCACCCGACAGGAATGAAACTTGGTGGGTAGGTTTGCCATTATGAGACATGCAAACGATTTAAGTTTCAGGTTCGGACGCGGATGTGATGTAAGCAAGAATGGGCCTTATCGCTGTACCCAACTGGCCATGATTGTGGATATTCAGCTTGCAGTAATGTCCTCCATGAGTCATCCTGTTACTGCCAGCACCATTGGCAGACAGCTGCACGTTGTAGGACTACATGCACGCAGACGGTTATGACGACTGCCCTTAACACCACGTCAACGCCGCCTGCAATGGTATCGTGCCAGACTGCCATACTGAGAGACACTTCTTCTATATGTGTAGCTTAATAAATATTGCCCATAATAGTCTAAATATATCATCATTTATTGTTCCTGGTAACCTTTATCTTCCTTCCGAATAAGGTTCAAACCCGACACTTCCTACTGGGTGTAAGTATTCTTTAGACAATGAGTGTATACTCTAAAATAAAGTTGCTATAAAGGGTTTCTTTGAAGCGATGCCTTTTGGTTCTACAAAGCACCGTTCTAAGGATGGTGTTAGTTAAATAACCTCAACACGATGTAAAAGTTCTATATCTTCCTAGAACTGAATGTTCAAGTCCAAAGTTCTGTAGGGACCCATGTTTAGTTGGTGATTTTACTAGGCATACGCTAGGCAGATATCTCAGTACAGATATCTGTTTTTTACATTTATTTTTGGAAAATGTTCCACATGACACTCATTCACGAGGACAAGCAGCATCCAAATATTCACAAACATCCTTTCCGGTGATGGTGCATGCATCGCCACTGAGACTTAACTTTAAGCTCTGCTGAATAACATTAAATCCAGAATTGATCACAACCAATCAGAACACAAAAAGCAACGGTAGGTGAAGTGGCTTCAAATTCACAATGAGAAAGACTATCTAAATCTAAAGTAAGCTAGACGGACAAATGTTAATCACTACCTCAGCTGCTGTCACTGGCCTAGCCACGTATTAGGGCTGCACGATACTGGGTATCTGAAACTGCAATATTTTTTTGATTTTATGATTTTAACAGCATTACTTAACACATTATTTATTGGAAAATGATTTTTGGGGGGGATAAAAGTAATAAAAACAATAAGCTGGGAAATGACTAACACACTTGTGAGCGTGTGTTTTCTGGAACTTCAATGCTCTATAATCGGTTTCAGCGCACCGAACACAAAAGCAGGTGAGCGCTGTGACTACTCTACTCTGTGTATCTGAGAAGCCTTAACTCAGAGTCCAGGAACCGGGCAGGTTTCTCTTTTGTATCAAGCAGCAAAAAAAAAAAACCCACCATGATGTGTTTCATTTAATTTGTCCTACTAGACATTGCACATCCTGCGAGGCACGTATTGCACATGTGCATATTGTGATGATGATGCTGAACTTATATATTGTGCAGCCATACGGCGTATTATGTACCTTTCAGCTTGTAAGGAGTTTGTAAAGTGATAGTTGTTATGAAACCTAATAAGCTCTTTTAATTATGCTAGTTATTTCATTAAATCTCTACAAGCACAACGTAAAATGATCTCGAGCTTGATGTTGGTGATGCTCCATATGTCTTAAAGCTGCACAATTGTACAATTCTACTTTGATGACTAGAGCACCACTCAAAAGTTTAGACACACCCAACTAAATAGATGTTGTTGGTGATCCTAAAGACTCTACAGGCTTACACTTAACAGTTCCAACTGATGAGATATCTGAAACAATACATATCCTGATCTACCACATATACTCCTGATGTATCACAGTATTACATTTCTATCATATCTCCACATCTAATATGTATTTAGTGGCACGAAAACATTTTTTTCTCTCTTTCTTGGCGAAGTTTAAAAGCTCTAGTTCCCCTTTCAGTTTAGTGAATATTCATGATGGAGAGACCAACAGAACGGGTCTAAATTTGCTTAGAAAAATAGCATTATATTTACCCCCACTTCAGGTTAAGAAAGCTGTTTTATCCTCCTGTACAGTTCCATTCTGAAGGCTTTTTAAGGTGGACTGCATAATTCTATGAGTGCTATTTTATAGTTTGATGTCTTCACTTTTATCCTAAAGTAAAGCATTAAGCTAAACATAAGGAGAACCTTTTACGAGTAGCCATGTCTAAACCTTTGACAGGTACTGTATTCCAATTCCAATTTTGACTCATTCCTACTTTGTGCCATACGCAGTAGCGTAGTTTCACTGCCACAATAAGCAATTGACAAAGCATGTGTGAGCTGGATGTTTGTAAGAGCTTGTTTGTGATGCTCCATACGTGCTAAAGCTGCATGGTGCTTCTTGCTCGTTGTGCAGTCGTCTTTAGGTGGCTGCAGTGGAACAGCAGTGCCTGAGCATCCAAGTCGCTCACCAAAAATCCCAAATCATAAGGAGAACCTTCTATGAGTAGCTGTGTCTAAACCTTTGACTGGTAACTGGTACTGTATTCAAAAATTCAGACTCCTTCCTACTTTTTGCCCTACACAGTAGAGTAGTTTAACTGCCACAATAAGCAACGGACAAGGCATCTAAATTAGAAATTAAAGATTAAATAATACAGACAACTTTAAAAGTGCATCTTTTATTTGCACTGACATTCCATATCTGCAGCTACCAAAACGCTCTCCACAGAAATCTCATTGAAACAGTAAAAACAATGGCCTAGTCTATATTCCACAGTGTGTGTCACAATTTAGATCAGCAAAACGATCTGTGTATGAAACATTAACACACATTTCCACACGCTTACTGAAACCTTGCTCACCTCTCCTCTGCACAGGGAAGGGGTATAAGCGCGGTATCCTTCAGTGCAGATTAGAGCGTTACAGTGCATGTAAATAACATGTAGAGGAGAGATTATTGTGTAAAGATCCTGCAACATGTAATCAAAGTGCTGCCTATTTTCCCCTTCATCAGCTTCCCGTCTCTATGGCTGCCTGCCGGAGGAATCCAATTTAAATCCCACTCCAGCAGGAGATGGTATTGTTTTATTTTATGTGAGCTTTGACATTTCTAGCTGTTAATACGGAGCAAAACTGGAAAATATTTACATAAATATGACATTAAACTGGATTAGAAATTAAGATGGACATATCTCTGTTATTTTGGGGATGTGATTGAGTTGAAGTGGGTTATATGGAGGGTGCTCAGAAGGTCAGGAGAACCGGTGGCGGCGGGGGTGGGGGGTGGTGGGGTTGTGCATCAAGCTGTAGAGGATATTTGAATGGAATAGGAGAGAAGTTTACAGGGTAAAACAATTCGGGCTGCTTTGCAAACACAGTAGACAAAAGAGTAACGTACACGTCTATAGATGCACGAACTTAGTGCGAACACATTAAGAGGCAAAAGAAGTAATCTACACGCACCATCTTTGCTTCCAGTGTAAGATCAAAATTTGGCTACAGGCCGATGTAGCCGCATCCTCAATATCAAACGATGCAAATCCGACTCCTAGGAACAAACTGCATGCGGGCCTGCAGTAACGGTAAGTCATGCATCAAAACTTACGAAGCATGCATAATTAAAACGAAGAACTTCCTCCATGGCTAATTCCATGTTTAGAGCGTATTGGGATGCCCTTGGCTTAACCCTAACCCTCATAAATGGGTTTTAGCTATAAACAGAGAAAATTAAAGGTCACTCTCAAGGTCACTAGCAAGCTGTCATTTCTGCTACCGTATTTAAGGTTAGTTTTAATATGAAGATGCCAATCAAACCGAATTTCTGCTTTCAGTGAAAATAAAGATTGAAAACTAACTTGTTGGAAAGGCTGCAGCAACAACCCTCGCTCGCTCGCTCGCTCACTCACTTAAATTGCTACCCCTGTGAACTCAGCAGGGCTCTGGGAATAAAACAAAAACAAAACAAAAAAAAAAAAAAAAGGAAATTTTGTGTGAAATTCAATAAAGTGAAATTGGCTTACCATTACTCAGCACTTTGCCTCCAGATTAGCCTCCCTCCCTCGTACCCTTCAAATTGCACAAGTCGCTTTCAAAGTGATACAACGTTGCGACATAATTACATTGTTCAAGGTGAGGCGCCGTAGAAATGGCCTTTTGCTGACACAAGGCGATTTTCCACAACATGCAAATTTACAGACAGCTCGCTCGTAAGCCAGCGCTATTCGGAGGCATAACTCGTGGTGAGAAGTCCTTATCCAAAGCCAAAGGAGGCTAATTGCCGATCTACAATCAAAATATAAGGGGTTACTGTGACACCATGACATCAGCCTGTGGCTGATTTACAAAACTCATCAAGAAGAAGCTGTGCAAATTGACACAGCAACGACTGCTCTATATATATACGTTTATTTATCTTGTCACAGCTGTTTGAACCATTTGAGTGGAAGTTACAGATGGCACGATACTACTTTTTACTATCTAAACCTACAGTATAATAAATAAATAAATAAATAAATAAACATATAAATAAATATGCTGTGACTTTTATTTTGGGGGGTTCGTTCTTTGTTAAGTAAGGTTACACACTCCCAACGCATGTATTACTAAAAGCTGCATGATTAGTTGTAATAATACACAATACATACTTTATTAAATTGCCCTGTTGTGCAAATTCCTACACATGAATCATATAATGTATAATTATTGCACAATTGGCAGCTTTTGATGCCTTTAGGTTCTAGGCAGGGTCACGTGGATTTCTATTACATAAGAGCTAATAAGAGATCAGTGAGTCATTTTAGATGCGTTATTAACAAGTTATTAAAGTGAAATTTATTTAACCCCCCCTCCATTTTCATGTTGAGCTACAGCACCAGAAACATCTATTACACAGAATGCTGAGAACACGTGAGTTTAAACCCCTTTTAATAAGTGAATTCAAGTATGGAACACGTATTATAGACAATGTATTTTTCATAAATTAGTAGAAAATTAATTGGGCCTCAATCATTTTTACAGAGACATGTATTCTTAAAAACCCAATTTTGCAGTTTTCTTACCTGGGCTTTGAAATAACAGAATCGATGTTCACACCCCAGCACAAATGTTCAGACATTTCGGCAGTCAGCATACCAAAATCTCACAAAAACTTTTTCTTAGAACCTTCTGAAAATATTGGTGAATGAGGCCCCATGTTTTATGGCAACCATAAACACCATAAACACCTAACTGTCTTACTTTAACAGCCTACAATTATAATATAAGTTCACATGGCAAAAAATTGCCACCTTGTGTGTTTAAGGTGGTAGTAACTTCAGGCTCTGAGGATGCACAAGGATGATGGAGCTACAAAGGTAATTTTTCATCCGGTGAGCTTATTAATTAACAAAATATTAAACTCTTGGTGGGTACAGTGTAGTGGGTAACACCTCCGCCTCCCACGCAATAGACTGGGGCACAATGAACTGCACTATAAAAGAGAGAAAGACTCCTAACACTACCCTCGCCTGCTGAAATGATCAAACTGTTAATTCGCTCTGGATAAGAGCGTCAATGCCAAATACCAAATACCATAAATGTAAATGTACTCGATTTAGAACTTATACATTTTTGATGTATAATTGTCAAATTCTGATTCCTATAACAATAATAATCTTGTATTCACTGTGCATTTTACACAACAGGCCTTCAGTTTAATAGTTTGTATTATGTAAAAATATCGTGTAACTTGGGCATTACTGAACAAAGACCTTCAAAAATCTCAGTGTTCCTGATCATAAATCTTCAAAATGAACCATTTTATCTGTAGTACTGACCACCATTTCATGTGACGGTGTGTTTTTCAGGGCAGATCTTTTGCAGGACTGGATCACATTCTGTCCCCCACAACCCTCCGATCCAGAATCTTCTTCTGATATTTGGCCAGTACTAATACACTACATCAAAACACGTACTGAACAAGTGAAACAGTGCTGCGCTAACACACAGTTGAGTAAATAACATCTTGTTTCCTAGAACTGCTGATCAGAAGGCAAGTGACCTGGAAACGGTGCCCTCATTCAAAGATATCCAAACGTCCTCACACACACACACACACACACACACACACACACACACACACACACACACACACACAAAATACAGCATCATCAGCTGAGAATAGCAACGTCATGTGGCCCAGTCTTCAAGCTTATAGATCTATTGAAGCTCAAGCATACCCTGGGGGCACATTGCTATGATAGTCCAGGATTCACTGTTTCCCATTAGGGTCCACCGCCGACTTTAAGAGAGGTCACTATCAAAGGGAAACACTAGCGCTGTGCACATTTAATACTACAAAGCCAAATCTATTTACTAGCACCAAATGAGAAGCCCACACAATGACATCCGCCTCTTTAAATGCTTTCCCTACCCAGGTCAGACTTACCGCAGTCCTTTCAGGGCAGGGCTGTAAAATTTGACATCGAAATGAAACACAGATCCAAAATGAGCGCTCAATTCTGACTTTAAGAATTAGTAACAGGACCATGACTTTCAACATCATGCATTTACCCCCTACATCAAATGAAATCATGTTTAAACTGGCTTCACCAAATGAAATAACGTAGTTCTAATCTAAACTAAATGAATGTAGGCTTTGTTTCAGCCCTCACTGGTAAAGTCAGGCTATCATTGCAGTTAATTAGCTGCTATTCTAAATATGATATTTGGTATTTGTAGAGATTAATATGTGTGAATTGAATATACTAAAAACAAAGGCGGGAGGGGGAGTTAAACTAGATAACTAACATGACGGTATGTAGTATTTAGTGCACTAAAATGGTCCTATGTGAAAAATATACATTTTGTTCATTTTATCACACACATTCTTTTTAGGGAACAAATTTTACACAATTTTAATGCACAATTATTGTTTATTTGCAGAATTTAATACATTGCAAAAATGAAATGTACTTATTTGGACATATTTTCACTTTTAAAAACAACAAAACTTGAAATTTGACCAAGTATTTTGGCATCCAACTGTAGATCCATTGTAATAAAATACTCCTGTCTAGGAGAGTCCCAATCGGACCACCTTAATTTGAGCCAGGTAATGCAGTTTTTAACCAGATGTGACTCTTTAACGGCTTGTTTAAACAGAGACAAAATATTTAAATGCAGTTATTACAAGTTGTCATTTCCTACTTTAAATTGGTTCCACACTAATGGCAAACTTTAACCTGCTATGTTAACTTCTGAAAGCGTGACTCAAGTGGACAGGCCTTGTTTTAGCCAAACCCAGTACCCAGTATCAGTTATGTCTGAATTGTCCCCATCATCACCACTACTGTCACTAAAATCCTATTCATTGAATTATTAGAAATACCAGCTAAATGGAATATAGATACGTACTGTATGGATATATGACTATAAATAAAAAGTCATTGTTTCATCTCAACATCATGTAAGAAGCAACTTTGAGTTATGAATTATGAATGAAGGGGAACTGCTGCTAACGAGAAGCACCGGTAAGGGGAAATTCTGGAGATACTAGGTAGTCATAATAGCCTAGCAATGTGAATAGGACCAGTTGGCAAATATAGATTTCGTCTCATGTTACCGCTTCTGGTCGTGGAGCTTTTAAGCTCAGTATGCACTGTCTTCTTCTGGCACGGAAAGAGCCCAAATCTTCCTGCTTTCACCATTAATTAGTCCCACAAGAACACAAGAATCTTAAGGCAGGAAATGAAAGGAAAAATATTTCACCAGAAAGCTATGATCTGTGTTACAACATGAAAGCTAAAAGCTGATGCTATAAAAGGATTAGCAAGTACAGTATTTGATGTGGCGATAGGTGTCTCCTGTACAGACAAACCACTAGCATGAGTCCAAAGAAAAACGTCTCAAGACAAGTTCAGAGCAAAAGCCAAAAACACGGAAAATTCCCTCAACATCTTCAAATATCATCAGTTTTTTCCCCCAGTCTGTTTGTTTTAGTCAGAACACATTTCCCTTCGGACAACAGCTTTGACATAAAAGTTTTAGCAGACTTGGAAAACTTTATGGAAAGGGTTTTTACACTGTAAGTGAATTCAGTTAAATTACAGTTATTTGGACTATCCAGGATTAACACAGGGGTCAATATACCTCTCAACATACACTCTTTACATTACACAAACAGAACAACATTTAGCTTTCTGTTTTCAATTACTCCCAGAATTCTTGCAGCACCGAAAAGCACCTCTAATATCATGGCAATGCCTGACATTGTAATTCAGAGCAAAGACTAGTGAATATTGGTTTGACGCGTGCTGTGGCATACATCAAATGCACATATTGATAAACACCTAAACAGCTCTGAATTTAGAGTGAATGCATATGTATGCTCACAACACATTGGTCGGCCGGTCGATAGAATGTTCCAGTGCTTTAATATTTATGATAACAGCTAAATTAAGTAAAAGCCTTAAAATGCTGGGAGGTAGCATAATTGACAATTCCATTGAAAGTACAGCAGAGTTTGTCAATATTAATTTTCTGGATCCCAAAGAAGCGTCCCAACTAGTAGGTCATTTATCCCCCACAGCTGGGATCAAGCTCTCTGCAGCAAAAAAAAAAAAAAAAAAAAATCGACCCCTACCTGACCCCTCGGGGCAGGCAACCATGGCATCGACCTTTCACCCTTAAAAGCAAATGACCTCAGCAGATGAGCATCTTAGTCCGGTGTCCAGCAGACATTACTCATTCTGGCCACAAATCGAGTGCCATAAACTAACGCATTTGTCATAACATACTTTACTTTCCGGAACATACATATATAAAACGCTACCCACCTTTTTTCTTCAAGAAAGCTTTTCTGGTAGCCAAGGGACTCTGGTGAACTTTTGGGTTCTGCAAGAACTTCACTGCCGTGGCAATCTGAAAAAGAGGCAAAGAGCTTAAAGCCAACATTTCACATTTTTCAACATGAAGGAAAAAAAAAATTCTTTTTACAGGACCACTTTCTTTCTCTTCTTTCTCTTTAAACCTCCTGAATGAAGCAGGCAGTTTCTGTTACTGTGCCTTTAAGACTCATGTAAATGACGTCTATTCTGACTAGCTGTCCTAAATTGGGGCTCATTCAAAAAGCAGTTTAGGCTTAAGCTCCCCTTTATAACTTCAGTGTGAATGTGCTGAATAGCTGCTAATACACATGTATGTATGCAGCTTTTGTTAAAAAATATTCAAAATATACTGTTTCTGCAGGTTAGTTTCTATCGCTCAATTAGGTTGGAACAAAACCTTGACTTAATCTTATTTTAGAGCAATTCTACTGATATTTTAACACAATGTAAAGACCATCCTAAAAAATACAAAAATAGTGATACAGAGTATAAGAGGGACTGTATGGGCTGTACACTGTATAACATTTGCAACATCCACATTTGATACCACTCTAATTATTCCTGATTTCCCATATTCCTATTTTCTTTCTTAGGAAAAAAAAGACTTAATTGGACATTGGAAATGAAGACTTGTCTAGGATAAAATCTGAAATGTTAGTGAACCATTACCACTGGGATTTTTTTAGCCTGGGATTAAGCTTAATCTGACTCCAGGCCCTGGACAGTACTGTTTACAACTTGCATTAACATGTGTTTTGTGTCCGGATCGTATCAGGATAAACTCTGGCATTACATTTATTCTTTTCGCCAAAAGGCATCTACAGTGTGACCAGACGAGACAGGATTGCAATTTTTCCCATCTAAACGGTGTGTCAGCACATGCACCTTTTCCTTTCTGTATTGGTTTACTATTTTCCCTGTTATGATACAACTGGAAAGGCTTGGTCTTTACTTGGGGCTAATTTGGGACTCACATAACTGTATACGGATAATAAAAACAGATTCCGTTTACACTCGTGTTAAATGTGGTTTGAGCGATCCGACCGTAATCTGCTCACAAGGCGTTTTATGCAGCCAGCTGAAATCTGAACATGACCCGATCACCAAAAACACATGTTAATGCAGGGTGTAAACAGGGCTAAACAGTGCTACCCAAATTCAAATCCAATACCAGTCCGTTTAGTTCTACCAGCTGTAATCATTTGTAGTTTACCGAATGGTTACTGTAACCAGTTGGCCACTATGTCATCATATCCAACACCTACGAAACAAAAGGCAAAGTAGAACATTTGCAGTATCTGCTCCACTAGATCTGTGAAATGCTTTACAGCCAAAGTAACCTACAATAAAAGTCCCTCTTGTAATAGCTTTTGAAACGCACTAAAGAAAAAGTGGAATAATTCTTGCATAGACAATTACTGGGCATGTCTCTTAGTCCATGGTACATCATCAGCCAACAGAAGCAACTTCAGAGGAACTAGCCCTCACTGTGCAGGCCAGACCACCAAACCACTTTAGAGATAAATCTAGGAAAGGAGTGAATCAGCAGTTATAAAATTATCCCATCAAGGTTTGCTGAATAAATGGGGTATGGAGTTTAATTTGCCATTATCCTCTTTAAGACAAACTCCAAGCCTTAAGTGTGCAGGGACTGAAAATCTATACTTAATGCTGAAGTGCCCATCTGTATCTAATAACTGCAGAATACCTGGCTGAAAACTTCAGCGATTCTTAAAGAAGAAAATGCATCGTGATCAAATAACCAGGGCTGCCTGTTGTAATGACTGCGTGTTAATGCACTAGAAAATTAAATATCATTGGGACATGTGTAGTTGTAAGTGCAGTGGGGTGTTGATCGATTCCATCATGTTGTCCTCCGAGATGCCCCTTAATTTGCCACTTTAGCATGCTTTCCGCGAGAATTAAAAAAGAGGCCTCCTTCCTTAAACGCCATTACAACATGAATTTGAAGTGGGCTCTCTGAAGTGGAGCTTTTAAAGAACAGATAAACATGAAATAACATCTGGAGATAGGTGGAAACGCACACTCAAGACCAGAGCTGAGCCGTCTCGTTATCGCACCTGTGGTCCCTGTGATTCAATTGTAAAAGTCATCCCTCTAATAGGTTGAAAGGTTTTGATTACTCTTCTTTTTCTTTAAGCGGCAAAAGATAAAAAGTGATTGAGCACGCTGTCGGCGGTAATTCATTTTAGGTAATGCATTGCATATACTAAAGACCTGGTCCGATTCAGAAGAATTGCATTTGGAAAACAGGCTGAGGACAATGTATAACGGTAAGGCGGGCTGAGAGTCCGCATTGCTCGCCAAAGACAAATCAAGACGGAGTGAAACAGGGACACAATTTTCCTATCAAAACTCTTCCTATTGATTTCAGCTTACATTTACAGC
>CM067492.1:25490725-25506794 GCA_034552555.1 Semaprochilodus insignis
ATGTATATGTGTGTGTATATATATATATATATATATATATATATATATGTCTCAAGTTAAAAAAAATATTGCAAAATGGTCATAAAACGATGTCTGTGGTATCAGATACATCAGCACAATTACAGCCAATTACTGCATTCATTTCTGTGACGCAGCTTTTAGAGGCATTAAATACTTCTGACGTCTGGTTTCCATCACCACCACAGTGAACAATTCTGATTCACCAAGCTGCTCTAGGAACAAACCAGCAAACCACTTTCCAAATCCCAAAAACGTTGTTTTCCATATAACTAGACAGAAATTTGGTGAAATTTATCTTCAATTTAAAAGCTGAACTAAGTGACTAACATGCAAAAACACTTGGGGACATTAAGGCACAAGACCACGCGAGATGAAAGTTCAGCATCACCTCTCCATCACCCCACTTGAAGCCATAAAAGGAATGATGAAGCACCCACCTCCACCAAGATTCACCTACGAGCCCTGCTGACCAAATCAGCACATTAACTGAACAAGAGCAAGTAAAAATGAAATTCATTACCAAAACGTGGAGCTACTTTTCTGACTGCAGTGGAACAAAGTTGTAAAAACACGGGTGCTTTTTTGAAGATAAGATCCGCAGGCCTACAGGAGCCACTTCAGACCTGCTTTTGTCCTTTTTCATGTGTTTATAACTGAAAACACTACCTGAAACTAGGTAAGGCAGACGAGATTCATTGCTGTATTTCCCGTAATGTGGAGAAAAGAGCGGAAAAAACCCTCCTTTGTTCATTTTACAGATATATGGTCATTACATACCAGCTGAAGACTGGAGTAAAATAAAAAGAAAACTGGTGTTGGTCACATACAAGCAACTTCAGTATAACAGAAATTACCTGTGAGTGAGTCTCTGTGCTTTCATTTAATGACTTCCTTTCTCTGTCAAGAGCATTTGAAGTTTCGCTGTTTGAATGTACAAACTGTAAAATACATTCTGAACCATAAAAGAGACGTTTTGCTTAGAAATGCTGCCATCTAACTACCACATATGAAAAGGAAGACTTCCTGTAGAGGTGCACGTTGGGGTTTCCAGGGCCAAGCAAAGCCAAGTGGGGAGTATTCATTTCAATTTTCTGCGGTAGAGGACAAAACGCATTTATATCAGCTGCGGAAATCTGACTTAAAGGAAGGGGAAAAAAGCTTTAGAAGGTCTACACATGCACTGCAGCTGAACAGGCTGAACACACACACTTCCAGTGAACATACAGGGTATATGTGAGCATATAACCATATATAACCATAAACAAAAACTTTTTTTGTATATGACTTTTTAACTTGAGGTTCACTTATGACATTCTGTGTCAATTTATGTACCTCAAACATCTTACATGATTCACTGATTACATGATACATTGCCACTTTCAAACAATCTGAGAATTCGGTGTTTGGTACCGTGCCTTTAAGACTGGTATATGTAAATTAGATCTGGTCTGGTTGGCTGTCCTGTACATAATGCTTTTAATGACATTGAAAACTGGCTGTTTTTAAGCTTAGTTTCAGTGTGAATGGGCCGAGCTGGGGAAAGAGCAGTGTGTTTTAGAACTTTACCAAGGTTTATGTGTGGAATATTATTTTTTTTTTTTTTTGGATTAGGTATAGCAGCAACATTGCTGATTGTGTGTTTGGATCAGAAATCATCATGTCATCATGTCATCATGTTTGGATCATGCATCACTGCTTAAAACAAAACAGAACGCAGACAAGAGAGTTATTTAACCCTGCTTCATTCAGATACCATTATAATAAACACAATTTCTTAGCCATGTACATGTACATTACTGCTTTCTGCAGTACCACACACACCTATTTGATGCTTGTATAATGTGTACTGTCTACAAATATTATGTACGTTGGCTGTATATTACTTGTCCTTAGATAATCTGCCTACTGCTTGTATACTGTGTATATAGTTTATTACCTGTATTTTGTGTATATTGTCGTATGTAAATTGAGCGCGCATATTATTGAAAAACATGTATCTCTGTTTTTGTCGATTTTTACCTTTAAGTAAATAATTTGAACACAGCAGCTGCTGTTTACACTGTGGGAAAATATCATGATAAATGAACCAACAGAAATGGTCCAAAACTGCTTTGAGAAAAGTCTGGTTCCATTGACTTGCATTAGAATTAAATTAGGTTTCTGCCTTCTCCTGTGAAGCTGTCATTTCAGAGTTGGTTGTTTTTCTATGGACAGCGACAATACCAGAGAGACACAAACTGCCAAAACTTCCTTGCGTCTGTGCCATTGGTCAATACATTTGATTCTGATACTATACATGTAACATTCTGGTTCTAAATGCAATTTTTCTAAATGACATTTAAATCACAGAGATGTAAACGAAACCATTCAGAGTTGGTTGAGGTGAAAAGGTTCACTATATAAAACCTCAGATTTTGCTGATTGTGTGTTTGGATCAGAAGTTATCATGTCATCATGTTTGGATCATGCATCACTGTTTAAAACAAAACAGAACGCAGACAAGAGAGTTATTTAACCCTGCTTCATTCACATACCATTATAATATACACAGAACCTCAGATTTTTATTATAATGGGGTGACAGGAACCAGGGGTCACAACGTCTACTACACCAATATAGCCATTCTGTTCACTATCCAAACAACCTACATGTCTGCACTGAGTTTTCAGACCTCACACAGTACCAGTCAAAAGTTCAGACACAGCTACTCACTGAAGGTTCTCCTTGTTTTTAGCTTAATGTTTTACTTCAGAATAAAGTGAAGACATCAAACTATAAGATAGCACTCATGGAATCATGCAGTCCACCTTAAAAACCTCCAAAATGGAACTTTACAGGCGGATAAAACAGCTTTCTTAACTTGTAATAGAGATTACCATTTTTTCGAAGCAGTTTTGGACCAATTCTATTGGTCTGTCCATCATGAATATTCATTAAACTGAAAGGGTAACTACAGCTTTTAAACTGTGCAAAAACAAAAAGATATAAAAGTTTTTTGTGCAACAAAATATTATATACATATATATTAGAGGTGGAGATATGGCAGAAATATAACACTGTGATACATCAACAGTATATGTGGTATATCAGGATATGTATTGTTTCAGACATCTCATCAGCTGGAACTGTTAAGAACTGTTAAGACCCGTAGAGTCTTTAAGATGACCCACAACATCCATTTAAATGTAGTAATGTAGTAATTAGTAATGTTGATAATGATAAAATAGCGATGTAGGTACTATGTAGGCACTATTTTGCCATACAACACCCTGAATGTACATCTCTGCCATGAATGAAACAATATCGCCCATTATCAGACAATGCATTCTTATTCAATGCATTCCATTCAATACACGCATTCATGTACCTCGTCTCGTTCCCATCACCACCACTGTGAAGAATTCTGAAAGCTTCACTAGAACAGACTATTTCTCAGCAAACCACTCTGAATGACTTTGTTTACATTTTAACCATTTAACTACGCAGAACATAATGCAGAAAAACCGGCGGAGTTCCTTTTTAAGTCCATTCATTCATCCATTCAGTCTTTGTCAGAGTGCAAAACTGCAAAGTACTTAAAGCAGGAAATGCTTGGTTTCTGGCAGACTTGACTAGAGCACATACACAAACTAGGGCTGTTGACAGTAATTACTTCTGCTTAGACAGGACAGCGGTGCGGACAGTGAGTGGGGGCCATCAGCGGAGCTAAGAGGAAATGGTAAGAGAAGCTAAAAGGAAATCATTATCAGACCTTGGGATCCAGTCTAGGTGTGAATCAATTCATTTCAAATTTGCCATGTACATCTGCGCAGAAGCAGCCTTGATATAATAAAAGGCTAATAGAGACAGGTGGAATTGTGTTAGGGTGGTCTCGAATTTCTCCAAAACAGTGGCTAAAAGAAAGAGAGAGAGAGAGAGAGAGAGAGAGAGAGAGAGAGAGAGAGAGAGAGAGAGAGACAGGGAAAGGAAGAGAGGATAGCTGACTTTCAATATTAATTAAGCTCTCTCATATATTACAGTGATGCTGTCTAGGCTGCTCTCAGGGCAGACCCTCTTTCCAAATCCTTTCTGTGGAGAAAAAAAAAAGAAGAAGAGAAAACTGGAATGGGATTTTGATGTAATTATACATTCCTTCCATCTTCTAACTGGTTGACGCTCTAAATGGTGTTTTTAATCATTTAAAGGAACATCTCTAAATGCCCTTCTAATTATGGCATCTTTTTCAGTTAAACTGACCTTTAGCAGGCATGGAGGCCCACTTGGGAGCAGTGAAGAGAAATGACACCTGACTGAGTGTCTGTGCGTCTAGGTGTGAGTGAGAGACAAAGGGAGAGAGAGAGAGAGAGTAATAACCTTTCAATTTGTGTGATACAAAGTCGTATCTATGGCACTGCGTAAAAATCAGACCACCATTCACTCACTTCATTTCCAGCCAAAGTGGCCTTTAAAGGGGGCATCCGTTATTCCTTGTGCTCATATGTTTGGGTTTCTTGAGCACTTACCAACCAGTCAAACAGAGGATTCAACAAGACGTTTAAATGTGGCTCCCCTTTCTATGTCAAGTGGGGATTCAGGACAATAATACACCCCCATCTAAATAGCTCCACCCACGGCTTCAGAGCTACCATCGCAAAGGGGCACCATATTTTCTATTGCAAGCACCAGAGCTGGTAGCATTATGTGCAAGCTACAAGCTAATCGCGGGAGCTGCCCTGAGGTCATCTGCACGTGAAAGGATCTTTTTTTCCAGTTACGGTAGACAAAAACAGGTATGTGTGTCTGACGTGAAGCTCAGGCCAGCTTCTAAGGCTAGAGATATATTTGCTGCTTGGCCTTCTGTTCACATAGACAACTGGCTGCATCGTGACCGTAACTGTTCACGTATTTGTGCTACACGTGTTACTGGAGGCTTCCACTAGAGGGCACACCAGATCACTGAGCACAAAGAGTTCCCAGATTTACATAATGTTGTTTCCGCAAGCAAATTTGTCATGGTGGGCTTCATCCGAACTTTCTGCTGTTTTGATGAGCTGCCCCTACCATGTTTGTTTGTACTGCACCTTGCGTACGTGTAGGGTTAATTACTGAGGACATGCACAACCGATACACCACATGGACAAAGGACACGCGAGGCAGCCATGATGCATACGAGAACACGTAGCTAACAGTAAGTATATCTCTAGCTCTATTCGCCAGCTTCTTGTTTAAACTGTACCTAGCACCTGGTGTTTGTGTTTGGTGCACTGGAACTGATTATAGACCATCCAAGTTCCAGAAAACAATTTGGTAAGTCATTTCTTAGCTCTTTTATTAGTCAAGTCAAATTTATTTAATTATTTACTTTTTACAACAGACATTGTCACAAAGCAGCTTTACAGAGGATCCGGGTCCAAAAACTCCCTCAGAGCAAGAGGAAGAAACCTTGAGAGGAACCAAGACTCAAAAGGGTAACCTATCCTCTTCAGGATGACCCCGGATAGCAACAAACGCAAAAAGGATCAGAGTTTACAACCATAGGCAATACTGAATAGGATAACTGTTAGTAACTGTTAGATGGAAGACTACAAAGATAGTCTATTAGAAAGAACAGGAGAAGTGCTGATGGAAGGAGGAAGAAATGTCTGATTATTATTAATTCAGATTATTATTATTTCAGGTGAGGCCAATCATTCTCTGAGTAGAGAGTTTACAGCCATTATTTGCCATTTGTGTTCGCACACAGAGGAATTAGCCTTCCACATTTAACCCATCCGTGAAGTGAAACTCCCACATACACACACACACACACACACACACTAGTGAACACACACACTAGGGGGCAGTGAGCACACTTGCCCGGAGCAGCGGGCAGCCCTATCCACGCGCCCGGGAAGCAGTCCCCCCGACTGCTTCCCGGGCGCCGTGGATAAGGCTGCTCGCTGCTCCGGGCAAGTGTGCTGACTGCCTAGGTGCCTTGCTCAAGGGCACTTCAGTCGTGTCCTGTCAGTTCAGGGAATCGAACCAGTGACCCTCCGGTCACAAGGCTGGTTCTCTAACCTACAGCCTGCGACTATTATTATTTTAACCCCAATCATTTTACAGTGAATAATGGTTTTAATAATGCTGTTTCGAGTCATCTGGTGAAAATTCCTGAATATTTTTTCATATGGCAATATATATCTCAGGAAAAATAATATTCCAATGTTGGTTATCTCCAATATCATGCAGACATACTAGACACTTTGTTCAACTTTACAGCGTTGATTCAATTCTCTGCTCTCTCTCATTGGGTTTTTTCATATTTTATGATTCTAGTTCATGAGGCAGCACCCAAACCCCCTCCGTCCCAACACTTTCTGCCTTACACAACTTTTAGAAGGTCACATTCAGAACGTAGAGATATCATGAAAAAAATCCACTGCCAGACCACTCATTTTTTCCATTTGCTGGGTGTGTATTGAGCTCGTAAGCTTCAGCAGAGAAGAATGAGGATATTCAAATCACGCTGGTGGCCCTTTTGTATTGAACGTTCTGAACTTCTGCCACTAAAGGTCAGAATGAACATTTCTATGAACTAAAGGCAGAGTGGAAAACTTCATTGATGTGTACTTTGCAAAGGTTTAAAAATAACCAGTCCTGCATATGTGACTATTTCAGCCCTTCCGGCGCGGCTATCAAACATGACATCAACAGCGCATTATGCAATTTAACTCTGTGTGTGTGCTGCTGGTACGAGAGCCTGTGTGAAAGAAAATAAGAGGAACTCTTTGCGCATCCAGTGCACCCCCCCCCCCACTCCCAATCAAACGTCCTACACTCTGGAGGCTGACCCGTGCAGGGATTCACAAACTTCCCCATTGGCAAAGCAGCAATGCTGCAATGCTGGCTTAACTAGGATTTAATACTTCTGATTACAGACAAGGGATATGGCCTATTACACTGCCAAAATAAACCGATACAACCTGGTAATCTGGTAATCCATCTTAGTTCTTTCCATAAAGCATTAAAATACAGCCAGGTTCTCTCACCCAGCCAGGGTCCATATCTTCCAAAAACTGATTTTAATATACGGGCAACATTTAAAAACATACAATTCCCTTGTCAGTTCATATACAGAAAGTCATCTACAGAAACAGGCTGTACTGAAATCAGCATTTTTGTGATGTCACAAAAGCTAACATGTTTTGCATATATCCACCAGCTTACAGTAGGTCAGCTCCGCCCATAGAAGTTATGAGGATTGATTCAGCTCAGACAAGCACCAATACACAGCAGTTGAAGTCAATCAGAGCTCAGGGCTCATTTACATATTTCAGTCTTGAAGGCACAGCAACTAAAAAGTCCTAATTCTAGCTGTACACCGTTCACATTACCGGGCCACAAAACGCCAGGCATCCTGTTATTTCCCCACACTGCAAAAAAAATTAGATCTTGGCAAGTAAAATGATCTTATATCTGGTAGAGATTACAGATCTTAAAATTCTCTTTTTGAGATTGTTTTAAGCTAATTCTAAGATTATTTAACTTATTTCTAGACATTTTTACTTGTTTTAAGTGATTTATGTAAGTCACGTTTTCTCACTACATAGGCAGATAATTTGTCCTGTTTCAAACATTCAGTTTCTTAAAATAAGTACAATTATCTGCCAAAATAGTGAGAAAATCTGTCTTACTAAAAATGACTCAAAACAAGTGAAAATAAATAATAAGATAAATAATATTAAAATGAGCTTACAACATTTCAAAATGAAAATAAGACATATCAACTAGATACAAGATCATTTTACTTGCCAAGATAGCATTTTTGGCAGTGTTCAGGAGTACACAAACTGACGTTTTCTCAACTTTATGCAAATGAACTATGATCTAACAATCTAACAGACTGGTTTGAACAAAATCCTTTTATCCAGGTGTAGACGCACAGACCTCTGCCCTGTGGACTTTTTTGATCGGTCTTGTATGATCTCAAACACACCCACCAGAGACAAACCTGAGGTGACTTAAGCAACTTGTTGCCTGTAGGGCTGCAATAAACGGCGATTTTGACAGTGGAATAATCTACTGGTTATTGAAGTGAATAATCAATTATTTATGAATCGCTTAATTACCAAATAACTCGTAGCTAATTTCCATAGCTTTCGGCTTCAAATTTAGCTTGAAGTTATTTTATGCACTTGCTAACTAACAATGGAGACACCTTATTATAAATTCACTGTTTTAATGAAGTTTCCTGTCAAAATGTAAAACTAAGGACGTGCAGTGATAAGTGGCAGCTATAAAATGTAACAGAACTAAATCAGTTAATTCATCTGAATTTTAATTTTACATGTAAACAGTGCGTTCTGTTCTGTGTGTGCTCTGTTGTCTGTCTACACTCTGCTGCAACTAAATTCTACAACCTCGGGTCATAACTGAAGTGGAAGAAGTGACATCACAAACTAATCGACTATTAAATTAGTTGCCAACTAATTTGGTTGCCGATTTTAGTTGGCTAAGTCGATTACCCATTGCAGTCCTGGTTGCCTGCTGGTGTGAAATGGGAAAAAGAGAGGTTGGAAAATGGTAATATCAAAAAGAAATTATGGCTACGGATGGCATCATTTAGGTACATTTAAGAGCACATTAACATTTATGAATGCTAAAAGATATTGGAATCACATTACAGCAGACAGACATTTCGATTTTTGATGACGCATTTATGCTACTCTGAAATAGCAGACTGCTTCATCAGCACTGGGATACTGGTCTAAAATCCCTGCATCTTACTGCATTTGTAACTCTGCAAAACTAAAATGCAAGACTTTCTAGAATCCTATTTCTGGTGAATTTGGCCCCAGTCTTTTGCATTATATAAACGCTTACATAATTGACATTGCCCAGTATAGACGCAGAAAATATTGGTGAAATTATCAGTGCATTCCTACAAAACTCATAAACTGCATCAGATAAGGGATGCATGGAGAAACGGCAAAACGTGAACATAAGAGAGCTTAAAGTTGTGGCACTCATTTACATTTACATTTACGGCATTTAGCAGACGCTCTTATCCAGAGCGACTTACAACCGTGCTTAGTGTTCCGTTGGATAATATTCCAGCTAGTACAGGAAGTTTAGAGCCTAAAACTCACCATGAGCTCAGACACTGCCCGAACAGGGGGCCAGTGCTGATACCTAGATAATCACAAACCAAATCACAAACACCAGAATCAGCCTGGCAAGTGCAAAGGTGCTCACTGCAGGACTGATATGGGGGGAAATATCAATATTTAATGTCAGGCTCTCAAAAACAGAGACACATGGCTCTTCTGAACTTCAGAGGGGGGTTTAAAAAAAAAAAAAAAAATTGCAATTACAAAACACCTGAAAATAGCTTGTGTCACCAGTGACAGTTTCAAAGAGTGAGAAGTCATTTGCCCACCACAATACCAACACCTGGGCTATTCATTCTAAGTTTTAAGAGAACTAATAATAGCACAGTTTACCAGAAGAGGCAGCCACATTGATGGGTCCATTCAGAGCAAACCGCAGCGCATTCATAAAAGAAAGGAGGAATAAATCTTAAATCGCTCAGGCCAACTGTCACTTTCACAGAGACAAAAAGGGGCAGGCATTTTTCACAAACACCTTTTAATTCAGGTAAAAGGCCTGAACGGACAGGCCCAGGGTGACGGAGAGGGAGGGAAAGGTGATCGCAGATGAAACAGTGGCACTCAGGCTTCATAAAATAAGCCACGGTGAGCACAACAAACTACTCAGCTAGCCAGCTCGCCACAAATACTCCAGCAGCAATCCAGTAATGGATACTTCCTCAGCTCCTCAATTGGTCAAAATGTTTTCATACAATAATTTAATTCAGAAACACTTTTACAAAGCAAGAGTAATCAATTTTAATTAGTTGATTTTTCCCCCCCAATCGCATAAAGTTTAATGTACTGCCATCGATCTCCTTTGTTCTTTAATGCAGTGCTGCTTTCCTGTAATTTGAGGCTTTTCTTTTTTTCCCCCCCACTACTTTTACAGTCAATGATGACATTCAGTGTGACAGTCTACACATCTCTCCGAGCAGCGAATAAGAAGAGTCCACACACGTACACATCAACAAAACCGGCGTGATTCCTTTCCTGCATGTACATATATGGTCTGTGCAAAAGTCCATTCCAGTAATTCCCAGTCAATACGGTCCTTAAGTTCAAAGTTATTCATTTTTCAGGAGAACTCCCTGTGGGAATATGAGACATGATAACCCATGTGTGTAAGGAAGAAGCGAAAAACAGGAGCTTAAAAACATACGAAGTAAAAGCCGTTACTGGGAAAAGGAAATAGACTGAAGAGCATTTGCAAATCAAACAAAGAAGCTGCTGCTGTTCTCAATGGAACAATGGACTGACCACCCCAGAGTCCAAACCTCAATCTCCCTGAACGTGTTCGGGTTCACTTGGATTATGGAAATTAAAACTTTTAAGACTGAACATGAAAAAACATCCCTTGGAAAAAGAGGCTTCTGAATAAGGACAGACCTAAAAGCTGTAATCAGCATAAAACTAGACACACTAAACACCGAAACATGAGCTTTACAACTACTTGTTCAGGCTTCTATGTAAATTTGTGCCAAAAAAAATTAAAAGCTATTTTAACAAAACCCTGAAATAAATAAAACACTGGTCTCTGACTTTCACGCAGTACTAAACATGCAACAAATCAACTAAGAAGCTGCTGTTGTTCTCAATACAACAATGGACTGACCACCCCAGAGTCCAAATACTAAATAAATACTGAAATCCGTGCTTTATAACTGCTTGTTGAAGCTTCTGTGCAATTCTGTGCCCAAAAAAAACATAGCTATTTTGGCAAAAACTAAAATAAATAAAAGAGTGGTCTCTAATTTTCACACAGTACTAAACATGCAACAAATCAACAAAGAAGCTGCTGCTGTTCTCAATGCAACAATGGACTGACCACCCCAGAGTCCAAACCTCAATCTCACTGAATGTGTTTGGGTTTACTTTGATCAAACTGTAACCTTGAAGACTGAACACCGGAGCTATGGAAAAAATATCCTTTTAAAAAAGAGTTTCCTAAATAAGGACAGACCTAAAAGCTGTAATAAAGTCAAATACTAAATACTGAAATCCGTGCTTTATAACTGCTTGTTGAAGCTTCTGTGCAATTCTGCGCCCAAAAAATCATAGCTATTTTGGCAAAAACTAAAATAAATAAAAGAGGGGTCTTTAATTTTCGCACAGTATTAAACACGCTACAAATCAACAAAGAAGCTGCTGTTGTTCTCAATGCAACAATGGACTGACCACCCAAGTGTTTAGGTTTACTTGGATCATGAAAATGTAAACTTTTAAGACTGAACACTGGAGTTATGGAAAGGGAAAGGGTTTTCAGAATAAGGACAGGCCTAAAAGCTGTAATTAAGTCAAATATGGACACAATAAACACTGAAACATTAGCTGTATAACTACTCGTTGAAACTTCTATGTAATATACTGTCAAAAAATAAAATTTTAACAAAAATCCAAAACAAGTAAAACACTGGTCTCTGACTTTCACACAGTACTAAACATGCAACAAATCAACAAAGAAAGCCACAGAAATAAATGAGATATGGACAAAGTGAAAGCGTGTGCTTGTGCCAAACATAAAAATGAACAATGACACGCAATACTACAATGCCACGTGGTAACACAGCGTTGATGAGGCACACAGATAAACACAAAGGCAATCTTGCACTGGCAATGGATCCTTGCCCTTCATTTCCACAGAAGGGACTACCAGCCTTCACATCCAATTAGCTGATTGAAGCCAAATGAAAACAGCACTAATGGCAACAATGCCGTGCTTGCATCCAAGCCGCGTCCGTGGAAGGGTGCAGAAAAAGTCTTCTCCCACCCAGTGATCCACGCGCGTGCGTGCGCACACGCGCACACACACACACACACACACACACACACACACACACACACACACACACACACACAGACAGCCAAGGCCTACAAACACCCACAGATGAACACAATGCTGGGAATACCGGCAGCAGACTGAGCACACACAGCTGCTTCTCCATCACCAAAATGGCTAATAGATGTACAGTGCAGCGACAATTAAAAGGAAATGTGCTTGCCAGTGATCAATTGATTGGGCGTAAGCACAATGTGACACTTGCAGAGGATGGCCACACCAGTAGCAGACAGATTGTGACATTCTGGTGACATTATCATCGCAGGACTGCTCACATTCAATAGGGGAGGATGCTAATCACGCGTTGTGGATCAACAATTTTGCAGTCTTCAAAAGGCTGGGAATTGGTGGCGTGACCCTCTTGCTGGCTGACACCCCCCCGACACACCATTCTGCGCGTGTGTGTGTGTGTGTGTGTGTGTGTGTGTGTGTGTGTGTGTGTGTGTGTGAGAACAAGCGAGTGCTGCGTAAAAGAAAGCCAGCGCAAGTAACTAAAGTGAAAACTATATTTGTGAAACTTCAGTTAGGAAAGACAAAGCTGAAGGAAGTAAACGAGGAGAAAGAAAAAAAGAGGCTGAGAGGAAATAGAGAGGAAAAGTATGAACAGAGGCGTGCGACAATGAGCAGAAGTGCTCCGGCACAGTCCTCTAAAGCCCAGACAGTGCAGATAAATATCACCATCTACTGGTCAGAAGTGATATTGCAGCCAAGCGCCCATACAGGAGGACGAACCGTCAGGCCTCGCAGGCCTTTTCTGTTAGTCAGAGCTGTCAAGACTGATTAGACAGCAGCGGGGACAATGGACCTCACATTTAAAGAGACACTCAAACCACAATCAGAGCCACATGATTGAGGGACATCGTAGGCCGTTCCTTCTCAAAGGGAATGAAAACCACCTTCACCAATTCAGAATCACCGGTGACGCATCAAACCGAAAGCCATCTGTTCAGGATATAAGTAACCTATTGAAACGGGTTGCACTCGGTGTACCACTCGGTGCTCTGAGCTTCATGTCTTTTTCACCTTTTCACAGAAAACCAAGGAGCCAGTTCGGAAACATCTGGGAGGTGATTTATGTCTGTTGAGTCAGAAATGCACTGTTACTCAACTATACCTACAGATTACGGGAAATGCGCATCTGCCTGAGGAGTCATCGCGTTTGCAAGGCTCAGCCAGAATTTACAGGTTTTACCACAGCATGTCTGACTGCAACAGCGCTGCCCGAACCACGTTCCACTTCCATACACATACATGTACACATACCAACCAGCTGCTTCATTAAGTGCATCTCCTTGATTCTGCACTCTCTGTGCAGAGTACAGAGTCCTGTTGTGTCTCAGCACATATCGTCAACCACCTTTTATCATGGTCTTCAAAAGCTCAGGAACCCCATAAAGCAGGTGGCAACACAGATGACCCTACAGCAGTGCGTTAGTGTGTGTTGTGCTGGTGTGAGTGGATCAGACACAGCAGTGCTGCTGGGGTGTTTAAACACCTCAGTGTCACTGGTGCACTGAGAATAGCCTATAGGAGTGCAGTGCATGAAATCATATAGGATCAGGACGAGTCCACGGACCTGCCTTGTGTGAACAGCCCACGCTGGTGGAGGTGGTGTAATGGTGTGGGCAATGTTTTCTTGGCACACTCTGGGCTGGGATGCCACAGCCTGCTGACCAGGTGTTTCACTTCATGCCCAGAGTTTACCATCTTCTAGTGGCTACTTCCAGCATGATACGGCACCAAGTCACAGAGTAAAAGGTTTTATGAGTATGACAATGAGCTTAGTGTTTCTCAGGGGTCTTTCCAGTCACCAGATCTGAGTCCGATAGAACATCTTGGAGATGTGGAAAACTGGAGAGACACAGCATAAAGGGCAGCTGAAGAATCTGCAAGAATGACAAGATGGAATCCATACCATGAAATATTAAGGCTGTTTGGATAGCAAATACTGGTATTAGCATTAGTATAGTGTTCCTAGTAAAGCGTATATGTATGTGTGGTTTTGGTCTCTGCACATAACTGATCCCGATAGGCCAAAATTGAAGAGTTCTACATAGCAGAGTGGCCATGGCATTGAAATCATAGCATCCATATAAACAATATTCTTCAGAAAACTACTGCACTAAAGAAATGTTAAGTTGAGCGTTCGGAGAAAATTAACAAATACAATTTGGTTTTAGCAACAACTTAAGGGAAGAAAAATAATGAGGTTTATTTTTTTGGTATTATTGTATATTGTCACTGTCCAATAAAAAATGTCCTTCTAAAATGGCAACTTTACAGGAGAGGGCAAAAACCTTATTATAATAAATTAATGTAATTCAATGGAACGAGACTATTTGAGCCATTTCTGTTGGTCCATTCATCATGAAATTTTCACACAGTGTAAACAGCAGCTGCTGTGTTCAAATGATGCATCAATCGACAAAAATGGTCTCAATAGGGGTGTAACAATACGCACTGCCATTTTTGCACTGCAGTACATTTTTAAATAAATAATTAATAATTAAATCTTTTAATATTCTTTTCTGAACTTCAGTTCTGAATTTACTGTTTTTGCATTTACACTCCCTTGCGTATGCATCTCAGCTATTCCCAGACATCTAATAACTTAAATATTAAATTAAATAAATGAAGAAATAAATGATTTCTGCACAGTCCTATATGTGCCAGTCACATCCCACAAAACAGCTTCTGGACAGCAGGCCATGTGAGGGAACTTCTTGTGACCAGTGGTTAATGAGGAACAGGGGTGATGAGGAGTCATGTGTGTTTGTTTGTGTGTGTGTGTGTTCTGCTCCAGTGTCATGGCACGGTGTGCAGGAGCTCAGATGCTGCACTGGCAGGCTACTCACTGACAGACACACACCTGCTCTGACATTTTCTGCCGACCTTGACTGAGAAAAACACATGACAATGCTGCTTGGCTTGTTCCCACAGGAGAGAGCTACTCTCTCTTCACTCTGCTCCTCTCCGTTCCTTTCCTTCTTACCTAAAAGCACTCTCGAGCCGGGAAGGGGAAAGTGACAGAAATAGGGAGGGAAGGGTTCGTCACACATAAACGCTAAATTAGCAAAGAAAGTCACGCAACGCTAGTGCAGATAAAAGGCCAGGTCAGACGGAGCGAGCTGAATACCCCGGTGGAGCTGCATATGAAGCAGTAGGTCTGTGTTTAAAGTTGGGGCCAGCTAAATTAAATGGACGGTGTGGACAAAGCAGGTGTGGATTTTTGTGACACAGGCACTTGCAGAGTTAGGACTTAACTGGGCTTGACCTGAGCCCTGCCGTTAGCCCTGCAAGATCATCGCCATTCCACATATCAGTCAAAGAATCATTGAGACTGAGGCTGCAGTGAACAGAGACTCATTAGACGGGTATCGTGAGCGATCCATACTTACAGTTTCTTAACAATGGTAATTTACAATAACAGCAGCCTTTAGAGATTTTCTGTAGAGTGACCGCATTTTGTGGGCAGGAGGGTGGCACATTACAGCAAAGCCAAATGCCGGACACTGCAGGTAATTTAGCGAGTCTGACCAGAAAGGTCCCAAAATAAGGTCATGTTATGGAGAAAGAGGCTGAAAGATTAATTGCTATTATACCAAAATGGCAATTTGAAAGAGTTGCAATTATTATTATAGCCTATATGATCAATTATATCCTCTCCTCAAAGGTGTAAAGTAATAGCATGGAGCTTGTAAAACAAGTATAGATGATTTAGACCCATCAAAATAACCCATGTGCTGTCAACACTTCTCATGAGGCAATAATCCCTAAAAAAAGGTCAATGATGTTGAGGTCTGGTCTCCATAGGGGTGCAACAATACACACTGCCATTTTTACATTGCAATTAATTTTTAATACAGGATTAATAATAAAACCTTTAATATTCTTTTCTGAACTTCAGCTTTGAAATTACTCTTTTTCCACCTTCGCTCCTTTCCTTATGCATCGTATCTATTCCCAGAAATCTCTTAATGAATAACTTGTACTTAACATTAAATTGTGAATACAGCCCTAACTAACATAGCACATATTAGTCTTTATAGGGCTTTAAAGAGCTCTCAATTTATAGTGGTATATATATATATATATATATATA
>CM067492.1:25526788-25566567 GCA_034552555.1 Semaprochilodus insignis
TATATATATATATATATATATATATATATATATATATATATATATACACACACACACACACACACACGGTACATTTTACAACTTTAACAATGTTTATATGACACATCATAGTACAATTGATTGTGGTTTGTGGTTTGCAGTGTACCGATGGCCACCCAGCTACCTCACAACCTCCAAAACAAAATATTGTTATGGACAAACAAGGTCAGACTTTGCATAACATGAGACAAAACATTGTCTGTTTGATTCAGTGCCAACACACAGCTTTGGCCTTTTTCATACAAAAACCACACAAGCCTTATTTGAATATCCAAATAAGTACAAAGAATATTGCGATGAGTTAAGAGTTCCAATGTAGTTGGAAAACCACACCCTTCCCACATCACCCACCCCGCCAGCACAGCCCCACTCAAGTATATTTTAGACCTGCGGGAAGCAAACGAAATGCAGAAAATGCAGAACAGGCACCGTATCCCAGATGACAGATATAACCCCACAAAAAAAAATTCATTGGTTTGAAATGTTGATTAAATATAAACATCTATCAGACGCCAAAACATTTTTCAAAATGTTTATCGGCCAATACTGATATGATCAGATATCTTCGTGCACTGCTAATTATTTTGGTATGACTAAAATAACAAAAATATGACTACAAGCTTTTTAAATAATATCCTTTGATTTCAAAATTTCAACATCGATGGAGTTGAATCAGCACCCTCAGATCACGTCATCATGATGCACCTCTAATTATCTGAGACATTCAAACAACAGATGTAACGTTTTCACAGAGGTAAAGAATGCAAAGAGGATATGTATGTGGGGGGAGAGAGAGAGAGAGAGAGAGAGAGAGACAGACAGAGAGAGAGAGGGAGAGAGACACTACAGTGAGCAAGCTGGCATGCTGGGTGGGGACTCCAGCAGACCCTGGAGGCAAGCTTCATTCAGGCTTGAACGGGACTGGTGCTGGGTTTGATTGACAGCCCAGAGCCGAGCGCAGGTCCAAACCTGCTACAGCTCAGACGGACGGGGCCGCCTGCCACCGAGGAGCCAGGGCCGCCCATCCGGCGAGGTGAGTCAGAACCTGTTAGCATGAGTGCTGTCCCCAGCCTGACACCCCGGCACACCCGCCCAGAGCCTGCCTCCGACTCCCTCCAACCCTGCCACCAGTCCCCTTCCTCTCATCCACATCAAATCCTTTCAGACACAGATTTCAATTATTCACCTCATCCAAATAATGCCTTGTGACATGAATTATCCAGCACTGTAATAATCCACTTAACTGGGAAAGAGCAGCTCATCAAAAAGAGAAAAGGAGGGGGAAAAAGCGACTTGTCGACCGGTTAGGAGACCGAGGAGCCTTAATAATCCACATTTTTTCCGCTTTTGAGGAGAGCGCTTTGAGCTCCGTTTGCTATCATATATGCCGTGAAATCACATTAAACAAAAAGGAACAATTCAGAAACTAATCATCCGGAGGTTACAAACATGCCACAGGCAAGAATGGAAATGACAGTGAAAACCCAGACAGAGAAGCTACATTCTAGGCTTTACAATTACGGACTATAAAACAGCAAATAGGCTTAAGTGTACGAACGTCTGTGGCTAATCAAGAAGAGTGGAAATAACCACAAAAGGCTGATTATGATGAACTGAAATGTATCATCTTATCATTCTGTCAAGTTTTGAATATATGTATTTGTGCAGTTACGGATGAACATTAAACTGTCAGTGTCTTACTTACCATGTAAGAACAGACAGAGAAATCTGTGGAGTTAAAAATCTGGCTGCATGCTGCATGTGACAAAACAGCACTGCGACTGCATTCCATATAGTGGCCTCCTGCTTGCCTTTGTATGAAAATGCTGTTCTCCTAATGACGGCCTGGGGTTATCTACAGTAACTGGGCCTGCTCACCTGAATAACACTGCTAAGAACTCCAGCAAACTGAGCAGAACATTGCAAACCATCAACTACTATTGAACTTGCAGACTTTATATACAATTCTTTACCCAAAGCAAAGTGTGATCTGTTCATGTGATCTGTTCGTGTGATCTGTTCGTGTGATCACTTGTGCAGTCACTGAGAATCTGACGAGAGTATTTATGTTTTTTATCAGGGTAGATTTCCAGAATATCGCTTCCTCTTACCAGAGCTTCCCGCGGTGGAGCATCTCTGACAGGAGATCCACTCTGCAAAGAAAACAGCAGACTTGCGTTACAACTCCACCTAGAGGCATTCAGCACACAACACGCTCAGCTCTATACCCCAATAATACTGAGCTTAAGGGGCTTTAAAACCCCTTCTAAGCAATAATAACAGCTGATATAATTGTATATCTTTTTTAAGATTTTAATTTTACACTATAATTGTTTTAGCAGAACAACGCTTTACTGATCTGATGGTCAGTCCCAGCTGTTACACTTCTCAAATTTAAGCTCAAACAAACAGGAGAAACTCACAGGAGAAATTCACCAGGGGCGGAGCTTCCAGTAATTCCGTGTGTTATTTTCCTTGTTTCTCATTCATTTAATTAACACGTATTTGTTATTAGCACCATTATTCTAACCACAATTCAGTGTCATGTTTTGGACAATCTTAGGGAGACCGCAATCCTGGGAACCAAATCCCCAACCATGACATACATACAATATTAATGTACATTATAATTATATACACACATATACACCGGTCAAACTCTTCACACTCAACACTGACTTCAATACCTGAAGTCAGTATATCAACCAACACAGAGTATCAATCCAACAGTTTTGTATGAGCTGTTACAATCTGAAGAGCTTATTCCCAGAAATGCTATGCCTAATGCTGGAAATGTTTTAAGTGGGCTTTCTTTAACAGTCAATTGAACCCGTAATGTGATGACTTATCATTTGTATCTGTTTGTAGTGTTTCTAGCGATAAAAAGACAAAGTGAGAATTTGACATGTATGTACAATTAGTATATAGTAAGAATTAGTGGATCAGTGGCGTCTGACCACTATCAATGCTAATACTTATCCAGTGTACTAGATCAGTGCTATTTAAGGCAGTGTTTCACAACTTGTGGGCTGCGAACCACCAGCATTGGACCATGAAGCACCCTCTAGTGGTCCATAGACCTGTAGTCAGGGGGAGGGCATATTCTGTAGTTGACTCATAAAGTCATATATATATATATATCCATATTAGTGTTGTATTAAGTATAATATAAATACACTCATCATCAAACGAATAGCTGCACCCAGAAGGAAGTGTGGGATTACAATGCTATTGGGAAGGAAGATAAAGGTCACCAGGAACAATAAATGATGATAAATTTAGACTGATATGAGCAATAATTATTGAGCTACATATACAGCAGTAGTGTCTCTCAGTATGGTGTCGGGCCGCCATGTTTGCTAACACAACAGGTCAGACGTATTGGGATGGGGTTGTAGAGGTTACTAATGGTGAGCTGCGATAATCCATCCCATGTAGTTCCTGCAGATTTTGCGGTAAGGGTGAAGGTGGAGTGACACCAGGCCTTCTGAACATTCTCCACACATGGATTCGTTGGTCGTCTCCACCAAGACAAAAGCGGGACTCATCACTGAAGATGACCCGCTGCCATTCTGTGTCCATGACAGTCTGACACCACACCATTGCAGTTTTAGGCAACATTGACGTGGTATTAAGGGCAGTCGTCATAACAGTCTGCATGCATGTAGTCCTGCGTGTAACCCTGATTTAAGGCCCACTATCAGCAGTATTTTCATCAAACCAATAGAGCAGGCTACAAATATCAAACAATTCTACTGGCCAATAGATATATCAGTCAGGCTCTTACTGTGAGTTTCTGATCAAATTGAGGTTCCTTCAGACCCTTCCAACAGAGACGATCAAAAACAGGAGAAGACAACTGGCAAAGGCTGGCCGCCTGTTCAAAACTGGACACAGGATGCAGTGAGCTACCACACTAATACTATTAACAATAAAATGGAACAAGGGTAATTTGTTATTGTTTCCGCTGTAAGTGATCCATGTCTGTCCAAAGGGCGTAATGAGGTAATAAAATCCCAGTCACTGCCAAAAAACAGTGCAGCAGACATCCAAATAACATCTCAGGACAGTAAATCTCAGGTGAACTGATTACGCTTTTCCTAATGCCCCCTCGTCATGTTACTCTGTCTTTCTGCCCATAACATACTCAGTGCTTTACAGGCCTCTAGCCTTCGCCTGCATTCAGATATCATGATGCACTGTGCCTGTTATAGAGCATTCATGTCACTCACTCTCTGTGTTTGATGGTCATTGTCAGCAAATGGGCCTCAGAAAGTCTGTTTTCTGTTCTAACATTACCTGGACATACTTATTATACATATCCTTCAAGGCTTATTCTATGGTTACATATTACTAGTATATTATGAGGTTATGTGCAGGTGCTCATGGGCATGTGCTGACCTAATTCAAATACGTACACACATTTATCACACAAACAAAATATCTTACAAATATGGATGCAAAATGTATTTTACCCTATATTTTTTCAGTGTAAACAGCAATCAACTCAACATATATCAAGGAAGCTCACAGCTTTTAAGCTTTTCTGTTACGGGGCTGACTATATAGGCTACTGGTTGGCTGACAAACACATCTGTAGGCTACAGTTTAAGAGACAATTAAAAGAGTACGTTTTAACCCTGGTACTGTGTCATGTGACTAAATCTCAGCATGATCACTAAGAAATAGCAACATACCCACATGAGCCGCGGGGGCAGTTATTTGGGAAGTCTAGGTCGTCTCCTGGGCAATGACTCCACTGTCTTAAAGCATGGATATGGAAAAACGGTGTAAAGTTTATTCAGCATGGGCTAATCTCTGCTGTATCCCTTTATCAACAGTCCTGGCACTACCGGTTTAAATCATGGAGTAAAAAGATAAAAGCGTTCAAGTTAAAAGCGCAAAAAGGGTCGTAAAGAGTCAAGAGTCAGAGTCTAGAGTCAGGAGCTGTGCTCCAGAAAAAGCTGTGCTCTTGCGCCCTCATGTGTACAACTCAAAAATGGTCCTTAAGTTGAATGAAAACTCTTATCTATTTAAATATTGATTGTTCATCTGAAATCAAACTCACTTTTGAACTAAAAGCATTAGTCGGACATCTGGATTTGTTGGTTGATGGCTAATCAGATACCAATTCTTGGGCGTCCCTAATTACAACACAATTAAACTAAAAGACAAAATGGTTAATGGGGANGGTTGATGGCTAATCAGACACCAATTCTTGGGCGTCCCTAATTACAACACAATTAAACTAAAAGACAAAATGGTTAATGGGGAGATTATGTACACATCTGATTCAAATAAATTTAAGTTATTATCATTTATAACATAATACTCATATTGTTCATAATGCAAACCAAAGGCTATTTCGGGCTACCGCACTAAATAGCATGTTTACAATAACACCGGCACAAATGGTACTTATTTACAGTAATAATGTGTACTTATTCATATTCATAATGACACTGCCTCATTCCTCTACCATAATACAAGGTGAAAAGGACCCTCTCACACTTCCATTCTGTAGAAGGGTTTCAGGCATGAGCCTGAAAATTAGACTCAAGACAAGCATCACAGTTGAGGGACAACCGGCTACAGAAACAGAGTCTAAATGGATACTTAGATCACACTTGGTTGGCAAGTAAAATAAAACCTGACATACCGGTCATTGTTCTGCTTCCCCAAAATAGGGCAAGATGATATTGGGGAATAAAACTGACACTGCATTTTTTTTTTTTCCTGTGACAGATATATATACCGCGATATGAAAAAATATTCAGGAAATTTTCACCAGATGACTCGAACAGCATTATTTAAAAACATTTTTCAGTGTAAAATGATTTGGGGGGGGTGGGGTGAAAAGATGAATAATAAAAGGCTGAGAAATTACTTTTTAATACTCTGGTAAGTGTGAGAACCATCTTTTTTGAAACTTTAATGCTGTGTAATCTGTTTCAGTGCATCAAACACAAAAGCAGGTGAGCGCTGTGACTACTCTACTCTGTGTACCTGAAAAGCCTTAAATCAGAGTCCAGGAACCGGGCAGGTTTTTCTTTTGTATCAAGCAGCTAAAAAGTTGTAGCATGACCCATTTAGTGTGTCTTACTAGACTTTCACGTCCTGCGATGTTAGTACTGCACATGCAGACATTTCAATCACAATGCTGAAACGATATACTGTGCAGCCCTACCCCAAAAAAAACCCAAAACGTTGTAACAAAAAAGGGGATCATCAAAATCATTAGTCAAGCAAAGTTAGCTACTGATTTTCAACATTGTAACTACATTAATATGGTATTTATATATATGTGTGTGTGTGTGTGTGTGTGTACAAATGTATATGAGCTGCCAGTGGTATGAAAGAGGCTCTATAAATAAACATTGCTATTATTAATAATAATAATAATAACAATAATAATATTGATAATAATGATAATAATAATAATAATAATAATAATAATAAAAATAAAAGTCTGAGTAGTTCACAGGAATGTCTGCTCACTCTGCATATGCATTATTAAGATCTTTAAAGTGAACTCTGACCTGAGAAACAGTAACAGAAACTAAAGATGCATCACATACTAGGGAAAATTAAAGGTGGCCCAACACAACAAACATACTAGTAAAGGTTTGGCTCAATGCTGCCTCCTGTGGTCAAAACAACAGGAGTTTAGCTATGGACTAGAAAACTGAGCAAACACATGGTCCTGATCTCTGTGCCTGACAAAGGCAATGATGTAATGACGCACACTCCACCTCCATCTCAGTGTTTTCAGTAGCTGCTCAACAGTTTTCCATTAATCAACAGTGGCAAATGGTAAAACCTTCAATCAGTCCCAAACTGTACTACTGATGGCTGATCAGTGTGGGACACTATAACTACAGCGCTTGTTCCTTACGTTATTACTAAATGTGACATCATACAGCATAAACTGGAAAAAATCTAATCAAAACAGTGCATACAAATTTACAGCTGCATCATCAATACACCGCACACCGCCTCTTCAGAGGGTCTGTCGTTTAGTGTTTAATGAAAATCACAAAAACATCAAACAGTTAATACAGAAGCCTATGGTTTATGTTTAGCTTTAGACCTTTTAGTGACATTTGTATACAGTACCGCTCAAACATCCAGGTTCACTGTTTTGATTCATAAAAACAAACAAAGATATGTGTATAAACTGATTCCAACAGTTTATAGAAACCAGACATTTTTGGAGCTGGAAAGGATTTCATCAGAATCCAGAAATCTGTACAGCATTGAGCATTACCTTACAAACAAACTACATCCACAATGCCTCATATTTGAAAACCCATAACCAAATCTACCTAACTACACAGCTATTCATAGTATTTTTGTGACACTGAATTCCAATAAACAAAATACTAGCTTATTAATAGCAACATATAAGCTTATTATTTAATAACAGGTTTTTGTTTTTTTCCAAAATACTGTAAACTGTGAATAAAATATTGATTATTGAATGGTTGGCATCCAGTTTATAATTCAGTTTAACTGGTTATAAAAGTTATTATTGAATAACAATGATTACTATGACAAGTGACGTCAAAACGTTTGAGCAGTAGCGTACATGCTATATAGGGTTCAATATGAGTGTGTTCCGGTTTATGTACTGTTTTACATCTCAATTGTTTAACTTGTCTGACTATAAGGTCATTATTTTGCCAAAGGACATGCCACTATTACTATAATATGTCTGTAAATATGAAACAGAGATGCATAAATGATATCTGAAACTTTCTGTTATTGACAGATAATTACCTAAAACTATTATTAGACAGACATGACCAATATTTTTCATGTATTTATCGGACTACAAAAGCAGCAGAACGTTTTGGCGATGTCGGGTGACAGCTTTTATCCGTTTATTGCATTCATAACTCTTCAGAACTAAACGTCATATGTCTCTATAACGCTAAAGCTGGTGAGTGTAGCTTCAATTTACACATTTTACAAACATTTATGCGTCTCCATCAGAACCTGCACATAAGTACATGAAAAAAAAAAGTTTGATATCGCCATTGGCCCATTATTTCCATATCGGTGGATCCTGAAAATGTAAACTTATTTTTTCAGTACATAATAACAGCTCTGCAGAAACAAGCTAAAACAAAACATCACAAATTAAAGCAAATCCTCAAATCAGTATTGAAAACGCTATTGAATAGAGATGGGCTCAATATATACATGACACATGCCAAAGGAAAATGGGCCTGTAGTATTACATTTTTAAAAATACAATCAAAACTGTTGACTCCATCTATTTTTTATTCAGTATTTCAGATTGTTCTGTACAAAATTTAGTTATGCTGGACTTATTTCTCTCTCGTTATAACGAAACATGCAGTTGTTCAGTGTTCTACAAGGACTGATATACACAACTGTGACATTAATTATCATGAAAATGGTATGTTGTCATATTGCCTAGTCCTAGTACTCTCCAGCTACTTTAATAATGAACAAGCAAGTGACTGATCAATACTGTCACTTGTTGAACCCATGTCAATTTAGAGGTTTGCTAACACAAAAACAACCAGCCATAATATTAAACACCACCTCCTTGTATCTACATCCTTTGTCCATTTTGCCAGCTTGACTTACCATATAGGAGGACTTTGTAGTTCTACAATTACAACCATTCTGATTCATCTGATGCTCTGTATACTTTATTAATCCCCTTTCATCCTGTTCTTCGATGGTCAGGACCCCCACAGGACCACCACAGAGCAGGCATTATGTGGGTGGTGGATCATTCTCAACACTGCGATGACACTGATGTGGTGGTCACGCGTTACTGTGTGTTGTGCTGGTGTGCATGGATCAGACACAGCAGTGCTGCTAGAGTTTAAACACTGCGTTCACTCACTGTGCACTCTATTAAGACACTCCGACCTTGTTGGTCCACCTTGTTAGTTCACCTGCTGCTGCACAGTTTTTGGTGTCGGTCATCCTCTAGTCCTTCATCAGTGGACACAGGACGCTGCCCACAGGAAGCTGTTGGCTGGATAGTTTTGGTTGGTGGACTATTCTCAGTCCAGCAGCGACACTGAGGTGTTTAACACCTTCAACTGCATTGCTGTGTCTGATCCACTCACACCACCACCATGTCAGTGTCACTGCAGTGCAGTGCCTACCTGCTTTGCAGTGGTCTTGTGGAGGTCGTGACCATTGAAGAACAAGGTGAAAGGGGATTAATAAAGTATACAGAGCATCAGATGGACTACAGTCTGTAACTGTATAATTACAAAGTGCTCCTATATGGTGAGTGGAGCTAATAAAATGGACAATGAGTGTAGAAACAAGGAGGTGGGTTTTTAGTGTTATGGCCGATCGGTGTATTTATGGGGATCACAATACAGTATAATAAAATCTTAAATAATTGAATCAGCACTCCAAAAAGGAGAAAGGGTATAGGCTAACTGATTCAGGTGCAAGGGGGGGTGAACAGAATACGAACAGATGACTGCAGCTACTTGCTAGCCACAAAGTCGTACAACCACAGACCTCAGACAAGCTCCACAAGACAAAGAAAAACCACCGGGTAGAATTAACGGTTGGGTCAGTCTTCTTTTCTGAACACGTGTTGTACCTGTGCGACTCTCAGAGCAGGACAGGGTTCACCCTGTGTGTACACATTAGCATGCTGGCTGCTATCGGACACTGTGGACATTGAACCAGCCATAGCGAGTTAGCTTGCTAGTTATGCTGCAGAGTCAAAATATTTTGCTAGTCTTGTCTTCACCTTATGAGAAAAAAAGTTAAATGCAGTTTAGTTATATTAATAAAATCCCAATATTTATTTTGTAAATACGTTTGTTTATGGGCAGTAGCCTTGCGTGGCCTGCACCTGTCAGAAACATCCAGCTAGCTGAGGTTAGATGAGCTAGCTGAAACTTTTTAACCACACCGACATAAGGACAATAAGAGCTTCCAGAACATTATGGCCTGATAAATCAGACAGCAGCCCGCAGGAGGCCATGAGAAATGAATGCTGAAGGTTCACTGCATGTGTTTTAACTACCTGAGTCTGCTGCTCGGACTGCTCCGAGGATGCCATCGTCTCCGGGCTGCACTCACAGCTCTTGCTAACAAGTTGGAGATAGCGGATCTTGCATCTACTGCTTGAGTCTGGTGTAGGCCGACGAGTCGAGACAGAGCTGGGCTCACGCGGAAAGATAGTTTTGCACTACAGGGCAATTCCTATAGTATCCCATTACCATCAGCTGAAGAATAAAAGAGGCCTTACAGTATCTACTAATTATGAGTAAGTGATAACTGATAAATATGAAATAAGAAGACATACTTAAAAGAAAGAAAGTCATAATTATGATTAGTAGATGATTAGTAACATTTATGAGATACTACGTCATAATTATAAAGTACCAGATGAGATTCTAAGTCCTAATAATGAGTTACTAAGTCATAATTATGAGATACTAAGTAATATTTCTGAGATACTACGTCATAATTATAAGATACCAATTCATAATTGTAAGATACCAATTAATAATTGTAAGATGATCAATCATAATCATGAGACACTAAGTCACATTTATGAGATTCTAAGTCCTAATAATGAGTTACTAAGTCATAATTACGAGATACTAAGTCCTAATTATGAAATACAGTAGGGACTTTTTTTCTTCAAATGGGCGTCCAAACAATTATTATAATTTTTTTTTAATAAATGTAATTGATTATTTATTCATTGAGATGTAAACAAAGTTATTCAGACTTGCTTGACGTGACATGCTGCATTGTCAAAAAGCTGAGCAACCTATCTCTATGTTTATAATGGGGGTGATTTGAAGCAGGGGTCATTTACAAATAACACAAATATATTTTATTTACCATCTAACACGACCTGTAAACCTCCGTGTGTCTTTTGAATGTTGATGATGGTAAAATAGTACTTTTTGCAAAGAACTTTTGTTAAGCTACTATTTTGCCCCTAAAATGTACCTTTTCATCATGAACGGGTTAAATGTTTTTTTTTTTTTTAACATTGTTTCTGAACTATTATTAAACCGTTTCTGCGGAATCAGGCATCATATTTATAACCACTTAATCTAATAACTGTCTGTGACATAGTTTTTGTGAGTCAGTAAATTACTCAGAAGTCTGGTTACCATCATGATTACTGTGAACAACTCTGACTCAGGTTTCTCTAGAACTTAGTACCTCACATCAAACGTCTCAGAATGACTTTATTTACATCTAAACCATGTAATTATGCAGAGATCAGTAGAATTCTCCTTTAAAATACTGGAGGTGCTGATATGTGCGGAAGGTTGTTTAGAAGGCGTTAAAAGCGGGAAGATGACCTGAAGATGACCCGCTGCCATTCTGAGTCACTCCATGACAGTCTGGAACGACACCATTGGTGATGTTGATGTGGTGTTAAGGGCAGTCATCGTAACGGTCTGCATGCATGTAGTCCTGTGTTGTGCAGCCGTCTGCCAATGGTTCTGGCACTAATAGGATGACTCATGGAGGGCTTCATTGCTCACGTAACTTCCGCAATTGTGGCTGTTCTGTCAGTCAGGTACAGTGATAAGGCCGGCCTTGGCTTATGTTACATGCGCAGCTGAGCATGAAACTTTAATTATTCGCATCTCTCACGATGTCAAACCTACCCACCAAGTTTAATTCCTGTCAGTTGATTCTTTCTTGGTCAACTATTTGTGCTGTCCTTTTGATGATGAGTGTGTATGTATCACTGTCCAAAGAAAAACATGTATCTCCATTTTTGTTGATTTTTACCTTTATTTACTGCATCATTTGAACTTAGCAGCTGCTGTTTACACTGTGTGTTTCATGATGAATGGACCAACAGAAAAGGCCCAAAACTGGTTGTAAAAAAGTCTGCTTCCATTGACTTACATTAAAATTAGATTAGGTTTTTGCCCTCTCCTGTAAAGTTGCCATTTTGGAGATTTTTCTTTGGACAGTGAGGGTCTGGAGATAACTAAATTACAGTTTTGACACACTACTGTAAGAAACAGAGATATTCCAGTGCCTATACATCATAGCCTAAAAAACAGATCCTAAGTCAACCTTCTTATATATTTGAGACATGTTTTTGCATTTTAGCACTGTATTGGGAGACAGGCAGGTATGAGCTGCAGGGTGAAGGAATTAAATCGAGCAGAATAGAATGCAGAAGACGAGTAGAAGAGAATGTAAACCACTGAGGCAACAGAGCTTACAGACAGAGAAAAGGGGAAAGTAATTATTTCCCTCTCTATTGTGTGTGTACTGCAAAATGCACACGGATCAGACAGAGATTAAAAAATGAAGAAATGAAAAGGAGAACAAACACCAGAGAACAGACATTAATAAACTAAATATACATTTACATAAAGTATGAATGTCTTGTATCTACTTACCATATAGGAGCACTTTGTAGTTCTACCATTACAGACTGTAATCCATCTGTTTCTCTGTATAGTTTATTATCCCCCTATTACCCTGTTCTTCAACAGTCAGGACCCCCACAAGACCACCATAGAGCAGGTATTATGTGGGTGGTGTATCTTCCTCAGCACGTGGTAGTGGTGTGTTAGTGTGCATTGTGCTGGTGTGAGTGGATCAGACACAGCAGTGCTGCTGGAGTGTTTAAACACTGTGTCCACTCACTGTCCACTCTATTTGAGCTTGTTGGTCCACCTTGTAGATATGAAGTCAGAAATGATAGCTCTGTTAGATAGACGATAGACCTGTTACTGTGCAGTTTGTGTTGGTTCTATTAAAAGATTGGTGGACTGAGAGTGATGCTAGAGTCTCTTCACCTAAAGTGAGGTGATTAAGAGTCTTGTTCCAGAAATGACAATAGGACATTGGAGCCATAATAAATCATGCTACTCTTACTCTCTATACTTAAGTACATTTGAAGGTAAATACTTTAGTACTTTTACTCCAGTGGAGGTCTAAAGGGAAGAACTTCTACTTTTAGTGGATATCATATCACAGTAAAGTTCATATCTTCCCCACCGAATGAAAAAACACTTTGCAGTAGGTTTGATTGGATAATCTGAATAATTAGGGCAGATATTTGAGTTCTATGAAGGATATCTTTTATTTTCTTACTGCAAAGGGGATTTTTTTTAGTGTAGTGGAAGAATCTAAAGCACGTGGAGAAAAGGAAGCACTCTTCATTCCCTCCACTTCTTCCTCTTTGAAAGTGCAGACGTTATGCGCTCGATTGTGCATGTCTCCGTTACTTTTCCCTGTTAGGCGTAAGAGTCGATCTAGAGCGACTTGGGGCGGAAGTGTTCCAGTTTGCACATTTGTGTTCTACTTAGGGCGCTTAGTTACTACTACTCCGTCTAGCCTACATTACAATGGGTAGAACCAAAACACACACATGGCCTAACTTTGGATTTTAGGAACGTTTATATTGTTAATTCATATCAGAGTCTCTTAAAATAATAATAACATGTTTGTGTTCGTTACATTGTGGTGTCTGGACTAATTTTCTAGTCATGTCTGTCACATGTAGTCTAATTAATTCAGTGATCATCAAAGTGTACTGAGCACTGGCGGAGTGGTAAGTTTAGACGCGCACCCAGTGAACGAATTTCCACATTCAAATGTGTTAGGCAAATACTGGCAAATTCAAATTGGTCTAAAGCAAGTGTTCTTACTACAGTGCACTAACTAGTGTACAGGTAGGTAGAATCGGGACATGGCCACGCTGGGGAGACGAAAACGAAAACAGGGTGTGCTTCGGTAGTTAACGCTGTCCAGAAGTGCTGTAACCGAGGAGTTAGAGTGTAACTACCGTGAGATTTGAATGTAAGTCGTTTGTCGTGTCTGACTGATACCGTGATGGCAGAGAAGCCTTGCAAAGTGTGTAACTGCACCCGCCAGCAGTACTACGGGCTGGCAGTGTCTTCTTTGGGTCAGCTCAAAGTAAAGGGTGAGTGAACGAACTGCTTATCAACAGCACACAAGCGGAGAGTCCCCTGCAGCGGGTTCGTTCGTGTTTCACTATATATATGAACCTCACATAGCAGACCGGGTTAAACTACAGCTTGTCTGCGTGGTACCTGAAGCAGAAGTTCGCTTTATTTGAACTATCCGTTCCACCTTAAATAGTGCAGCGGTTGTATTGGGGCTCCTGTGAAGGACCCGGAAGGACCGGAGTGCCGCACTATTTAAGGTGGTTTGGAAAATTATTACTTCTTCTCTTTCGTCTCCTCCACCTCCTTCTACTTCTTCTTGTCCTGCATCCTCCTCAAACTTCTTCTTCTATTTCTGTTTCTTCTTCTTCTTCTTCTTCTTCTTCTTCTATTACTTTTTTCTTGTTTCTTCTTATTCTTCCTTTGTTTCTTCTTTATCATCTTCTTCTTCTTCTTCCTTATCCTCTTTCTCTTTCTTCTTCTTCTCAACCTCCTTTTTCTCCTTTTACTCTTCCTCCTCCTCCCTCTGCTTCTCCTTCTATTTTATCTCCTTCTCCTCCTCCTCCTCTTCTTCGTCTCTCTCACAGACACCATGCATTCAGTGCCTTTTGTAACCGTATTCAGAATAACTTCTGTTTTATGTTGTAATGCATGTTTTCCCGTCTCTCATGTAGGAAGTGAAGCTCTGGGGTTTAACCCAGGAACTTCCGTGTCGGTGGTGCTCGAAGATGACGGCACTATTGTGGAAGATGAAACCTACTTCTTGTGTTTGCCTCAGAATACCAGGTTCATGCTGTTGCATGATACTGACGTGTGGAGACCTAGTAAAAAATGTAAGACCACGTACGAAGGTGAGCGCTTCCTCGTTTAAGGAATGTTATCTCAAATTCTGATCAAGAGTGTTGTTTGTCTGTAGCTGATGGAGGCACAGCATGGCTCTGCCAGGAGTCCATTGATGTGGACACAGTGGACAGTGCGGTCAGTGGTGTGGAAGCCTGGCACAGTTTAGCAAACCAGCTCAAACAGGACCTGGCCAGCATCATTCTGATGTCCGAGGCAGATCTGCAGGTCAGTTAGACCAATTTCCCAAATACCAACACATTTCCTCCGGTGGATAATCGTAGCACACTAATAACTGCTCATATGCTGTGTGACGTACCAAAATTATAAAGTCATAGTGTTTGTATATATATATACCCACATATCTCACAAGATGTGTGAATGCTCCTGAATGTTTCATCATTCCAATCAGTCATGTCACATTTGCAGCCCTGTGAACATGAGAAATGTCATCTTGGAATTTAGGAATATATTTTTAATGAAAAGATTATGATCCATTCCAACTAGGTGGACATATGGGAAAAGGGTACACATGTCTGCACATTTTAAGGCACAGTTTCTGTTTATTTGCTTAATTTAACATTTTGAAAGAAAAAAAAAAACATAAAATGGGGCCTGGGCAATAGTTATGGCAAATTTTATGGCATTTATGGTATTTGTTTCCAATGTTTCAGATAAATGTCATATTTAAGTGTGTTCTCTAGGATGTGTTAACTTACTTTCACTTAGAAGATCAATTAAACCTGGAATTTGATTGGACTTCTGCATAGAACTGTGTGGTCATTAAAGCACTGATTGTGCGGTTATCGTTGGGAATTGTACAGTGTGGTATAATAATACATTTTTATTCATTCCAAATACAACGTAGGACTACCATAGTCACAGTGGAAGTAAATAGCCTGATCCTACACAGAAGTGGGCTACATGGCCAAAATATCACAATACTTAAATTCGTTTTTACGCAATATGTATCAGTAATATTTTGAGACTGTGAATACGATTATTGATGTTGTTGTATTGTTATTGCATTCATGTTCTGAGCTGCGTATCCTTCTGTTTAGCGGAGGTTGAGGGTGGGGTGCTGCAGTCTATCCCAGTGCTCATTGGGTCAAAGGCAGGGAACACCCTGGACAGGCCGCCAGTAAATCACAGGGCAGAAACAGAGACATACATTACACCTAGCGGGGCAATTTAGCATCTCCAATTCATCTTGCTGCATGTCTTCGGACTGTGGGAAACTGGAGCACCCAAAGGAAACCCGCACAGACATAGGGAGAACATGCAAACTCCACACAGAAAAGACCCCGGGCGCCCCGGTCAGGACAGAACCTAAGCTAGGCCATAATTTGCAATTTCAAATTTGAGCTCTTTTAAATTGCAATTTAATATATGAAAGTAATAATCTTTCAGCGTAACTGACGGCATCCATGATGTACTCAGCAATGCGTATTGTCATAATAGTCGTATTACCACCCCTAGTACACGTGTTTATATAATTACTATAGTAATAGTATAGTAATGTATGTGCTGATGACAATTTAATGTTTATTTATTTAAGCTGTAGTTGATTTTTGTGGTGTTTCAGACAATCATACTGGATGTAATAACATTCATATCATTTTCTCACTGATCTCACAATATGGATTTTCTTCTATCTCTGAAACAGAGACTGGTGGATGTTCCTCATGCAGACCTAGCCTCAGTACTGGGCTTCCCTCAACAGAAGACTAAGGATTTACAAGACACCCTACAGAGGGTCCTGGACCGTAGGGAAGAGGAGAGGCAGTCCAGAGAGCTCCTGCAGCTCTATCTGAAAGCGGTGGAGAAAGAGCGCAGCCAGGCACTGCAACCGGATGGTAGGAATTGCTTTGTCTTATTAAAGAGCCCTGAATTATATTCTATATTTTATTTTTTCTATATTTCTATAATTCTATATTTTTAATTTAATTTTTCTCCTGGGGCTCATTTGTGTGGATTTACATACCAGAAACAACTTGAGCATCTGTAGATTATTTATAGGGGGCTATCAAAATGAAGTGAGACTGTAATGTCTTTACAGAAAGGATTGTTAATAGTCAAAAAATCAAGCTACTTTTGTAGTGGATTTGTAAGCTGGCTCTTGGTCTCCATTACACTGTAAGAACATTAAAAACAATTACAGTTATATGTATGTAACCATACATATATTAATATATTAAATAGTACCGTCTTAGGCAAATGTTTGAGCACCAATTGTAAAATTACATGAGGAATGTGAACACATCCTGTACAGACAACACACTTCTGCCTGTTTTCTATTTAGCATAAAGGGGAAAAAATAAAGCATATAATATATAATGCTCCATATACTGTATTTCTATATCTGTCTATGTTAAATTCAGCAAAAAGAAGTAAATGTGTAATATAATCTGCAGACGTGTGTTCTCTGTAATCTCACCGAATTTTGTCATATGACTGTGCAGGTGCATTTGCATTCTGGCTCATTGAAAGTCTGCTGCCAAGAGGTGGCGCCATTGTGCTAGGAATATACAGTGTTCTTTTAGAACAAGTGAATTGTTTTTCCATTTGGAGACTAAACAATAGAAAGTGACTTTGAAGTCTTATTTGATTTAACCTCTGCAGTGGAATTGATTGCACTTTTAAATAGTGTTATTCTGAGAGCTAGTTAGCATTCTGCGCATGCTGCAGGTGAAACTGTGCTGGATGCAACAGATGGGATGGATACGGGCTCAGCTGTAGGCTTGAGCTCTAGGACACTGCTGGTTCTGAAGGGCAGAACAAGCCCTGAAACGAGACTTTCCAATGAGGAACTGCAGGTATTTACACGACGGATCTCATTCATACACGGCTGTGCTCACACTGTACTCAGGTTTCATAGGGAGGATATGAAGTTACATACATTGAGTCAGTCCAGTCCAGGTGATGTACTGCTCTTAGGGGTTTAGTTCCACAACTGGGTCTACTCTCCAGATGCTGAAACACAGCTTTGTTCAGGTTTATGCACATTAAATTAGATTAGATTATTATATAGATTATTATATATATATATTATTATGTAAGCTAAATAATATATATATATATATATATATATATAATTGTATATAATATAATTTCAAATATTTTCATATCAACACCAAAAAAAGTTTACTTAATTGCAGAAAATGTGTTTCAGTAATGTTACACACTGATATTAAGTTTTATAAATACACATACTTCACTGTTAAGTATCCTACAATGTATGATTATATATCCTTCTGGGATATATGTATATAGGTTTGAATAAGGTCTGAATACTTTGTTGTGTTGAATGTTTTTTCTGCTGCGTGAATGCAGTTTAAACTAATTGAGCAGAATGATCCATACACAAATAAAACCGAATGTTGACATAACATAGGCCATATTTCACCTATGCTTTCAATCAGTCCATTCATGTAACAAGTACAAAGGAAAATAGGCCAAACAAATCAGACCTGTACAAAGTAGAAGGGATGACGTTATTCCGATTGTTTTTTAGTGCTTTTCCATCTCCTTTCCACATGGGGGCACTGTCCTTCTTTGTTCTACAGCATGAAGGCAGGGCTATCCCATCTGGTAATATATTTTGATAAAGGCAGACTGTCACTCATTTATTACTCACTTTAATTTGCACAGTTGATCTCGCTTCCAGGCCCATGTCAAAGCAAAGCAACAGAATTTTAGTGGCAACAGATTAAGGAATGAAAAGGTTTCTAATTTACGGTGTATGTATTTATCTGTCCAGCACCTTGAGATTTTTACCTAAATGAAAGATGAAAAGTGCTTTATTAAAAGGAAGTGAATTTTTAAAAGATATTAATTCCTATCACCACAGCTTTGAACGAATTTTGACCAGTCAAATACCAGTCAAAAGTTTAGATACACCCAACTAAGTGGATGTTGTCAGTGATCTTAAAGACTCTACAGGCTTACACTTAACAGTTCCAGCTGATGAGATGTCTGAAACAACACATATCCTGATATACCACATATACTCTGGTTGTATCACGATATTATATTTTCCCCATATCACCACCTCTATTACACTCATCCTCAAAAGAATAGATGCACACATGGTCACCAAGGACTGCAATGGTGTCATGCCAGACTGCAATGGAGTGACTAAGAATTGCAGCGGGTCATCTTCAGTGGCGAGTCCCGCTTTTGTCTTGGTGGAGTCAACCACTGAATCTGCGTGTGGAGGCACCGTGGTCAGCACCAAGATACACCAGAAGGCCTGGTGTAACTCCACCTCCACCCCTACCGCACAATCTGCAGGAACTGTGTGAGAATATTCAAGCTGCATGGGATGGATTATCACAGGACACCATTAGGAACCTCCACAGGAAACTCCATGCCGAGACATCTGGCATTACTGCATTAGCAAACATGCTGTCCTGACGCCACACTGAGAGACACTACTTCTGTATGTGTAGCTCAATAAATATTGCCCATATCAGTCTAAATGTATCATCATTTATTGTTCCTGGTAACCTTTATCTTAATTCCCAATACCACTGCAACCCCACACTTCCTTCTGGGTGCAGCCATTCTTTTGATGATGAGTGTATACTATGTTGTGCATAGTATCTCTTTTTTTAAAAGCTCTATTTCACCTTTCAATTTAGTCAGTATTCATGATTGACATATCAATAGAATTGGTCCAAAATTGCTTAGAAAAAAATCTTGTTATCGCGACCTCTATTGCATGTTAAGAAAGCTGTTTTATCCTCCTGTAAAGTTCCATTTTGGAAGTTTTTAAGGTGGACAGCATGATTCCATGAGAGCTGTTGTATAGTTTGATGTCTTCATGTTTATTCTAAAGTAAAGCATTAAGCTAAAAATGAGGAAACCTTCAGTGAGTAGCCATGTCTAAACGTTTGACCAGTACTGTATATATATTTCAAAATTTCTGTTTACATATAAATATATATAAAATTCTTCTATGGCTTCGCTCCAGAGAATCCTTTGTGACTTCCCATTTCTGATGTCTGACAAAAATGTTGAATATCAATGATGACAAACTTGTGCCTGTGCAGGAGGTGCTGAAGCAGGATGTGGAGACTCTGACGGGTGTGCTGGGCTGGACCAGGGAAAAGACCACAGTTTTGGTGCAGGCCTGTGAAGAGGAGCTGAACAGACGTCTACAGCAGGTTCAAGCCATGTATTCTCTCAGCGCTCACTCCGAGCGAAGCAAGTCCACGTCCACAGAGTCACATGAAGAGGAGACGCAAGCCAAACGGCACAAATAGCTCAATCAGTTACATGTTTCAGTATATCTTTACTGATATGCTGTTTGTAAACAGCAGCTGCCCTTTGCGTCATGTGAAGCCTTCATAACAAAAGGACCAAAAGAACTGGCCCACAATCACTCTGAATAAATCTCTGAGCGCTGAAGCTTCTATTTTGACAGTGATATGTTTCAGTTGATGTCTCATTATTGGTTTTACCTCCAGAACGTACAGCCACTGATCTCGGCTGATGAAGGTCAATTTTTAGACCACATGCGTTAAGAATCATAGCATGTTTTCTGATGTGATCTGACGTCAGAAAAAGGGTCTCACAATAATAGTATTGATTTCTGTAAAGTTCCATGATTCTGGTTTGTTACTGCCAAATAGGAACATGGACGCTATACTGAAAAGGTGGATTATGAAACAGGGTGCTCTGTAATTTACTCCCTCAACATAGGCTGTTCATTTGAAAGGAATATGTGACAATGTGATGTGTTTATTATGGCATACAGTTTATAAGGTAGCGACCTCATACCTAACTGACTTTAATGGTATTTTTGATACAGGCTTTTCTATAATGTTCTATAATGTTTCTATAATGCAAACTATTACACATGGTGGGATAGGACTATTTGTACATGTCTACAATTAAACACTTTTCTTTGCGCAGCCTGTTTGAGTTGGTGATGTCATGAATATCGTTTTTACTGAGGGCAGATTTATATGTATGTCACAGCTTTGAAACAGGTCATTAAACTGACCGGGCAAAAAATTTGTCCCCTTGTATGTCTAAAGTGGTAGTAACTTCAGGATCCTGCAGATGGAGCTGCACAAGGATGATAGGCTATAAATACCTGCGGGGTGTGAGTGACGGGATTCATAGATTGAGAAGAGGTGGTGCAGTGCAGTGAATGTCTCGTTCCATGTGTGGAAAATGGCTCCGAAGCTGATGCTAATGATTGGCTAAAAGGAGTGATTGCATTTGGGCGTGTCAAAGACCATAGTGTGAAGGAAGTAGCTGAATTTCCAGGTGTATGGAAGCGTACGGTCATACGGGTCTACCAGCAGTGGCTACAATCCCAGTCTACAGGAAATTCTCCTCAGAATTGTGCCAGGGAAGGCACCCACCAAATCTGGCCAAATTTCATATCGCCAGGTTCTTACCAACACACAGTTCCACTGCATTTATTTACTGCTTTTACTGGCAACAATGCACTTACTGCCCAAATAAACTATTCTTAACAATTCCCCTGACTGCTGAACTACATGTGTAATGTTAATTTTTGAAATATTGTACACAGAGCCAGAGGACTAAGTGGTTTTCCAGAGGACTTTATTTGGCAGAATAAAGTTATATAAATATTAATTAGTGTTAAATGTTAACTCAACATATAACGCAATGAGGTTCTCTGTCTCCAGGATACAGATTGTGTGTAGTTTTACTGTATATGTGAAATAATGTTTTAATGAAGACTCAACAGTGAAATTGGAATTTAGCCCAGGACTCCACTTAACCTTTACCCAGGAAAACTGGCCTTCTATTAAAATGTAAAAAAGGGCAGAATGTACAATTCATTAACACATGAAATCCCACTTATCCTCATCCGACACATGGAAATGCTACTGAGAAAATAGATTGTACAAAAGGGCACCCATTGCACTCAAAGATGGAAAATGGATGCATACACAAGTCAGAAATTTGGACACACCTCCTCAGAGAAAGCTTTTCCTTATATTTTAGTTTTTTACACATTCAGAATAATAGTAAAGGCAAAACACGTATGGAATTATGCAGTAACCGTAAATGGTCTTAAATATTATTCTCAACCTGTCTTAAAGATTGTTTCAGAAATTAGCCTCCCTTGACTGGATGTAGGTTTACACACTCTTGCTGTTTATGCGGAGCCACCAGAGAGGATCTTCCAGTGGGACAGAAGCAGATGTGCACATGTTTTACGGAAAACTGCTTGTTGGGGGCTCATAGAAAAGAGGAAGCTGCTTATGTTCTCAGGACAATGGACTGACCACTCCAGAGTCTAGACCCTAACATCACTGAGTGTGTGGGACTACTTGGATCACTGGAAGCTGCAAATTCAACCAACTTCTTCAAGAAGAGGTGTGGAAAAATATCCCTGCAGATTTCTACAAATGCAAAACTGAAAATTAAAGGCAAATATTTTTGGGATTTTGAAAACAAAATTTTGGATTTTTTGTTTTGTACATGGGCATCAACTTATAGGTTAGGTGTTAGGTGTGTCCTTTTTCAGTGCTACCGCAGTTTATGTTTTTGACATTATAAGCTCACTGGACAGAAAATGAGTCACCTGTGACTAAACATACCTAATTACATGTAATACCTCCACAAGCACGAATAACAGCTGTGATTGGATTTGGCATGGACTGGACAAGTTTCTGGATGTAGGCGAAATCAATGTTTAGACACTCTAGCATCAAAGAAATGCTCAGTTGGGTCAGACATTCACTGCACTGTACCACCTCTTCTCAGTCTATGAATCCTGTCACTCACACCCCACAGGTATTTATAGCACTATCATCCTTGTGCAGCGCCATCTGCAGGAGTCTGAAGTTACTACCACCTCAAACATGCAAGGTGGCTAATTTTTTTGTCTGGTGAGCTTACTAATTCTACAAAATCATGGCAAACCGAAGACAGCATGTGTTCCTTACTCTATTTCATAGACTTATTTCATATTTGTTATTGACATGTTTCTCTTGGTTTTACTGGGTTGCTGAATGTGACAGCGACTGTGTTCTTCTTCTTCTTTTTTTCCTTTGATTTCTATAATAAGTTGTCCATTTTCTAGCTCCGGGTTTAGCTTATTAGAGTCCCCTGACTCAGAGCGGTTTATACATGTATAGAGATACGACACAGTTAATAACATCCATACACCGTGTCTGTAATGAGGGACAAATTTATTTGTGGGAACCCGAGCTTGTTCAGCAGAACAGTCTTGTTAGAAGCACTGAGCTCACACCTGACGCCGTTGTTCCGCCTTACAACGTAATGAGCATGGGACTTCTGGCCACCGCTGAGGCAGATTTTGAACACTCCAGCTAACACACACGACATGAAAAGAACTCACTGAACATGCATAGCATGTTCCGAGTGGCTGTATTGCCTGTATTGTGCCTCCTTATACCTTGAATGAGAGTGGGTGTGGCCAAACCGCTTTACACTGAATAGGTAGAGGTAGATAAATGAGCTGGTTTTTATGACAGACTGCTTTTGCTTTCCATATGTACCCCATCAAACTCTTTCATTACAAAAGTGGGGGAAATGAACTTTTCCACGATATGGGTCCTTTAATGTTCTGTTTGTCTCAGCGAGGTCTCCATCCGGGGAGTGTTGACTGCAGCATGGTGCTACATTGATTAAGAATTCGATAGATGGGTGCTCTATATGCACTGTCACAGCTAAAGGTCTCTGTAATGGAGCTCATGGTGTGCGTAGTTCCTGTTGCATAAGTCTTCCTGTCATGAAGCCTTTAATAGCTGGCTGACCCTCAGTGCTATATCTGTAGATCAAACACCACGTCCTGAGCTGTTGCCTTATAAACCTCCTATTAAGGGTTCTACTCTGTGTGATCGTGATCACTGGATTTAAAAACAAATCATCAGTTAAAAGCTATCTTCTCAGTAATGGCTTGGTAGCTCACATGGAGATAATTGATATTTTAAAGTCTCCTGCTGGTCTCTCTTACAATAAGACAGCTGCACCTGCTAAATAGCAGTATATAAGCTCACGAGTCACCTTGGGTGTTTAAGGTGGTGGTAACTTCAGGCTCCTGCAGAAGGTGCTGCATGAGGACGACGGGTCTATAAATACCTGCGTGGTGTGAGTCACAGGATTCATAGATTGAGAAGAGGTGGTACAGTGCAGTGAATGTCTCGTTCCATGTGTGGATAATGGCTCCAAAGCAGATGTTAATGATTGGCTAAAAGGAGTGATTGCATTTGAGCATGCCAAAGACCGTAGTGTGAAGGAAGTAGCTGAATTTGCAGGTGTATGGAAGCGTACGGTCATACACGTCTACCAGCAGTAGCTAAAATACCAGTCTACAGGAAACTCTCCTTGGAATTGTACCAGGGAAGGAATCCACCAAATCTGCAGAATTCTTTGATGCAAGAGTGTCTGAACATTGATGTGGCCTACATCCAGCAACTTGACTTGTCCAGTTCATGCCAAATCAAATCACAGCTGTTATTCGTGCTTGTAGAGGTTTTACACAGTATAAGGTATGTTTCAGTCACAGGTGACTCATTTTTTGTCTGTTGAGTTTACATATACATTTTTAATGAGGTCAATGTGTAATTTATGATGATGCACCTGTCAAATACTCATACTGCAAATAATAGGGGGCAACATATCACCAGGAAATGTTGGTGGCCAACACCATTGTTGTAATAAATGCACATTCCCTCCTCCTCAGTGTTAGCATTTAGATCTGTTTACTTACCAGTCTAGAAGAAACGCTGTGAGCTCAGCATCAGACTTCATCTCTTACTCACCAAGAGCTCTCCAGTGGTGGAAAGCAGCACCAGTGTTAACTTGTGTTTTGCTCCTATTTAAATCACTTCTTTTGTTAGCATGATTGATCAGTGTAGCAGCACTACTTCTTCTTCGTCTTCTTGGACTGATGGCAGGCTTGATGCTTCAGTGACTCACTCTTGGGGTACAAAGTGGTATCATGAGACAGAACTGGCTGGTTAGCATGCGAACTTCAGTCGAAATTTCTGCAACACCACACATGATGCACAAGACGTTTTTGACATACTGCCGAAACTGTTATTTCTTAGCTGAGGCCGACCATTCTCTGAGTAGTAGTTTTGGCCCGTTTTTTTGCCATTTGTGCTTTTATTTCTTCTACATTTAACCCATCCGTGAAGTGAAACACACACACACTAGTGAACACACACGCTAGGGGGCAGTGNTAGTGAACACACACACTAGGGGGCAGTGAGCACCCTTGCCCAGAGCGGTGGGCAGCCGCCTAGGGAGCAGTTGGGGATTAGGAGCCTTGCTCAGGGGCACATCAGTCATTACTGTTGGTTCAGGGAATCGAACTGGTGACCCTCCGGTCACAAGGCTGGTTCCCTAACCTCCAGCCCACGGCTGCCTCTAGAAGCATGTGACCTTCTGTCAATAATTTGTAATTAATCTTGGAATGTTTTAAACTACAAATCGTACATATTGCTTCTTTAAAGTGATGTTCTAGACAAAATGGAAAACATAGCCATTGCTACATCTGTTGTAAACATATATACTCACCTCCTTTAGTGGTACCACAATCGTCTTTAGACATATTGTATTTACCTACAGTAACAGTAGAAGTTCCTCCCTTTAGACCTCCACTTGAGTAAAAGTACTGTATTATTATATACTAAAGTATTTACCTTCATTTGTACTTAAGTATGGAGAGTAACAGTAGCATGATTTATTATGGTTCTAATGTCCTACTATCATTTCTGGAACAAGACTCTTAATCAGCTCAGTTTAGGTGAGGAGGCTCTATGGTCTCTCAGTCCACCAACCTTTAATAGAAGTTAGTCTGACACTGATGTCTATTCAAATGATCATAAGCACAGAACACTGAAGGAGAACAGTTTCCATTAGCTAGAACCAAGCTCTGTCCAACAGGTCAAAACAACCTCAAAACTAAGTGACCACTGTACCCTGATTGGTGGGCTCACTTCACACTTCTTTCGTTTGGACATGTTACGTTTTTATGCCCACATTTGGCCATAATGTAGTTGTCCAGTATATTATTTTGGAATCTTTTTCTAGCGTACTGCTTTTATGGTTCATTTACACCATTTTTTATTGTTTGACCATTTTGAAAAGAAAAAAATATTGTAGTATTCAGTTAATGGTCAAAATGGTCATTAGATCACTACTATAATGGATAATGAAAGCCTTTCTTTGTGGGCCGCTGATAATTGAATATTCCCACAGTGCAAAATAATTCTCTGGTTTTGATTGTTCATAATTTTTTTTTTTTTTTTTACCCCTGTAATGTAAAACAAGCACAGATTCTCTGGGCAGCCAAAACTCTGAGGGACAAGCAGGAAATGCATGGTTTATTTTAAGAATGGTTCCACACAGCTGTTTTTCTCCTTCCTCTGTGAATGTCAGTATAATGTCAGTGCTTTGGGTCAGTGTCCACACTCAGGCATGGCCACGCTCATTGGACATGGACACTGAGGCCACGCTGGCCTGCACGTCTTCGATTCCTGATTTTGCCAAGGGCAAACAAATCAACTGTGAGTTATCTACTCCCCACCTCCAACACAGCGTACCTGCAGCCATATGTCAGACCACAGCAGTATCATAACGCCTTTAGTTGACGTACCCCTTAATTATCCAGAACCTTCTTCCCAAACTTCTACAACTTAGTAATAATATATGGACAACGTTGCTCAATAATTATTTACTCAATAATCACTCAATTGTGTAATACAGATTTAATGTAATACAAAATTCATAATGATTACACTGTGCTGAACGCAGTTTATAGACATGTACATACTGCAGGTAACTGAACAACTGTTCTTTTAAATGCTGTTTATTACTGCTGTTGTTTCGTACTCAAAGACATTTGCAAAGAGTCTGCAGATGATCTGTTTCAGCTGCACTCTTAAGCTCCATATGATATAGACCCACAGGCTGTATAAATGGAGATGAAACTGATTGAGACTCTACAGTGCCGGGAACACTACTGAAGAGGCAATCACACCCAAGTCAAGAGGCCTGAATGGCCACAATGATAAGAGGCAATGGTGGCAACTTTGGTATCAGATGCATAATGCAAGAGGTAAATGACTGTAAATCATAATGCCGAGCCTGAGAGACAGAAGCAGCTCATTTCACTTTTAAACAGCACCTCTGCATTAAGGCCCGTGTTTCTCACCTCAGTCTGAATGCAACAAGTGGCTCTTGGTTATGCTAAATCCCTCTACAGCAGTGATTGTGACCAAATGATGAGTCTCGCCTTAATTCACTTGGCCCTCTGATAATGGCTGCAGAAAATCATGGCATTCAAGCAACAGGACAGATAGGTCAACAAAACTCTTTGTAGTGCTAAAGACTGAAACAGTTTGTTCACATATGGTACAACAGAGGGGCTTAATATCCACCTTTTTAAATGTGCTGTACACTCTATAAAAGGGGTTCTTCATAGATTCATTATATGTATATTTACACTCATCATCAAAAGAATAGCTGCGCCCAGAAGGAAGTGTCGGATTGCAGTGCTATTGGGAAGGAAGATAAAGGTTGCCAGGAGCAATAAATGATGATAAATTTAGACTGATATGGGCAATATTTACTGAGCTACACATACAGAAGTACTGTCTCTCAGTATGGCGACGGGCCGCCATGTTTGTTAACGCAACATTCTTTCTGGGTGAAATTATTCTTTGATGATGAGTGTGTATACCCAGAAGGAATTAACTGACAGGTATGAAACTTGGTGGGTAGGTTTGACATTGTGAGACATGCCAATGATTCAAGTTTGAATGATGGTTTTGGAAGACCTACATGAACCACAGAGAGGGAGAACAGACAGATTGTCTCACATCTGCTGAGGGACCCAACAGCCATGATTGCAGACATTCAGCGAGCAGTGATGCCCTCCGTAAGTCATCCTGTTTGTGCCAGCACTATTGGCAGATGGCAGCATGAAGCAGGACACAGGTCGTTACAATGACTACCCTTAACTATTCCATTCTTTTACTGATGAGTATATAGATATATAGTGCACAAAATGAATCTTTAGGGGTAAAAGCAACAGACATATATATATATAAGAACCATTTGAACGCTTGCATGGTTCTACTTTTGTAGTTACAGTTACAGATGGCATTACTGACGTGGCGGTGGTGTGTTAGTGTGTGTTGTGCTGGTGTGAGTGGATCAGACACAGCAGTGATGCTGGAATGGTAGACACTCCTACCTTACTGGTCCACCTTGTAGATGTAAAGACAGAGACAATAGCTCATCTGCTGCTGCACAGTTTGTGTTGGTCATCCTCTAGTCCTTCGTCAGTGATCACAGGATGCTGCCCACACGACACTGTTGGCTGGATAGTTTTGGTTGGTGGACTATTCTCAGTCCAGCAGTGATGCTGAGGTGTTTAAACACACCAGCAGCACTTTTGTGTCTGATCCACTTACATCAGCACAAGACACACAAACACGCTACCACCACATAAGTGTCACTGCAATGCTGAGAATGATCCAAATAATACCTGCTCTGTGGTGGTCCTAATAATTGAAGAACAGGGTGAAAGGGGACTAAAAAGTGAGACAGAGAAACAGATGGACTACAGTCTGTAATTGTAGAACCACAAAGTGCTCCTATATGATAAGTGGAGCTGAAGGTGGAGATGCTAATAAAGTTCTTGGTGAGTATATGTTTAATTGGTTTCACTTTTTAGGTAGAACCCTTACTTAACTGTTTTGTGACATGGTCGCTTCAATCCAAGAGAGGTAATTTGTCACTTTGGTGTAAACCCCATAATGACCTGCTTCAGCACATGCATAACCCCAAGAGACGATGCCACCAATGTACCAACTACGACTCGGGTTGTCCAGAAACACGTACGGTCCTCCGCTGTCCCCTTGACAAGAATCCACACCCCCCTCAGTCAAACCTGCACATACCATATTGTCTGTTACCACCAGTTTACCTTTAGGTAACGCTACAGAGTCGTACTTAGCCTTGCATTCCCCAAAGTCGACAACAGGTATTTCCGCAAACTTCAGATACGGAGAACCAGCTCTACTAGTCTTTTGCCAAACACCCCATCCGCTCACTGTACCGTAGTGGCTGGTCTTCAGCAGGAACCGCTCATCCTTCCCTGGCAAACACACGGGCATGATGGCCGCACTTATGGGTACTTTATGGTCCAGTTTGATGAGAGCTATGTCATTGTTGAAGTTCCACCCATCGTGATGGTAATTCGGGTGTACGAAGACCTCTTTAGGGAAGCCCAGCAGCGCTTCGGGATCTTGGCGTTTGACCAGGCCCAGCTTCACGCCCAGGTTGGATGCTTCACCATAGCCATTCACGACATGAGCAGCAGTCAGGACCCAGTTATCGCTGAGCAGGGCCCCACCGCCCTGGAAACGGCCTCCTTTCAGAACCATCACCTGCCAGGGGATCTCATTCTTCTCTGCGTTCTCGCCTCCAATCACCCTGGACAGTCTCCCTTGAGGTTTCCCGCAGACTTCGAGACAAGACAGACACGAACGAATGTAAAGGCGTTCATGTTAGACACTTAGAATAGTTATCTTAGACATCGCACTGAAGTGACTGTTAGCAATACAGTAACCCAGATAAGATTTCTCTCACCCTAGATCTGCCTGTTGACATGTGAGGAAAGGAGATAGCGCTTAGGGATGGTTGTGACTGCCTGAGAAGTGTGCCAGTAGGTATTTAGCAAATGGTCAAACTGTACTGTTTGAAGTGAGCAGATTTAAGAAGCTGCTCGACCCTTTAGCAGACTTTTATATAAGACAGGAATGAAGAGACGACTGAAATGCTGTGGTTCTCAAGGCCTGAGAGTTAAGAGTACTCATACAACTTTACTCACTAGGTGTACACTCGGGAAGCTTCCTTGCACCCAGTGCGTCTCTCCAGTAGCCATCATGTGCACATGTGTAGACTCCTGAGCCGAGACAGAAAGAATTCAGCTGCTAAATGTACAAACATGCAGTCGACCTGTAAGTTCCACGCTCTGATAGTTTATATATCTCTCAAGATAACCTCTTACCAGTCGTGGTGGTCTTCATGGTGTAGTATTCCTTGCAGCTGTACTTGATCTGAGATTGATACGTGGTTTTGGTGAATTCGACGGTTCCATTGTTAATCTCATCAGGGTCTCCACAGTCAACCACTGCAAATTCAAATCAGACTGTTATTGATCGTCCATAGGACACCTCACACCTTCTGACTCCATCTTCGGGGTTTTTTCTTTGTCTTCTTTTCTGTTTTATGTCATTTAAATATGCAGGTGGCCTTTTACATCGTGGGAGCTTTTCATGAAGCATGGATCAATAGAAACGGCACCCATATTAAAACCTTTACATGAAAGTACATTAAAAGGGAATTTCACCGATTTTTCAATATTTGTGAATAATTTAATCATCCATTAGCAATCAAAGTCATTCAGAGTGGGGTTTTTTTTTTTATATGCATTGTTCTAGAGGAACATCAGTATAGTTCACAGTGGTGGTGATAGAAGCCAGTGCCTGGTGTCTGAGACATTGATTTATTATAGTTTTGCAGTAAGGTTCTGGCCTAAAATTCAAGTTGTTTGTAAAATATACTACTGCATTTGTATGCAAAAGTTTGTGTGCCCCTGGTCAAATTATGTTTTGTTGATTTTCTACACGGGACACACTCCTGCACATTTTAATGCACAATTACTGTTTATGTACTGAATTTAACACATTATATAATGGGGTCTGGGCAAATGTTAAAAGTTAGGGCACATTATGTATTTTGTGTTGTATTGCTTCCAATACTTTCTCTAAAATGTTCAAAGTTTTGCCATTTTAAAGTTTTTTTTCCCTGTTGAGACTGTGTTCACTAATGTTCACTTAGAAAAATAAGATCAGACTTTTGTGTAGTACTATAGGTTCATTACAGAACATTGATGGTGCATTTACCATTGGGAATATTATAGTGTGGTATAAAAATCTAATTTTAATCATTGGAGTACTCTAATGGGCAATGTCACAGCTTGCTCCTACAGTCTCCTTGCAAACTACACACCATAGAGGTGGGCAATATGGACAAAATATCACAATACTCAAAGATGTTTTTACAAAATGCAATATAGTATCATGATATTTTGACAAAATTATTATGACTAATTTCAAACCTTGTCAAGCACGACTAATTACGTTCTATTTTGCCATCAAACATTTTTTTTTATTTACACTATTGATGACATGCTTAGAAATGTGTATTGTTCATCACAGTTACAAAACGGATTACTATCACAATAAAATATTGTTATTTGTTTACATGACTATAATAAGAATAGTCAACTGTAGCAATGTTGATGATAATTCCATGTTTGTTTAACTGTATTTGACATATTAGGAACATTAAAGTTGTTCTGAAAAGTTACAGCACATTTTAGATTTAATGTTTTTTTCTTCTCTGATATGATTAACACAACAATTAAGCATAAATGTGCACTAGCATTTGCTGCAAACGCCACATTTCACAAGTTTAGGTTCACAGCTTGCTTTGAAAAGTAAATCAAATGGTGACATTTGGGTTCTAGATACCACAACCACTGGTTCCTATCACCACCACTGTAAAGAAAGCAGAGTAGGTAAGTTTCTCTACATTGAACGACTTCACATCAAAGTACTCTTACATCTCCACCACTGAATTATGCAGATATTGGTATAAATCCCCATTAAAACGTTTTTAAAGGTTTTTCCGTTTCTTATAAATCTACCAATTTGCTCAAAACTGCTGCTATGCTCTTCGTCTGTGTGGTACGGGAAGCCTTAAGGCCTGTAGATGTTCGTTCTTTCACTAAACCTCCATTGACAATTACGTACAGTTCATGCTTGTTTGGGCTGAAGCGACTTACTCGTGCAGAGGGGCATCGGACCATTCCAGAATCCGTCCTTCAGGCACATGGCTTGATAGGAAAGCAAATTTTCTTCTCCCTGTAGATATAAAAGTCACTTTAAGCCCCCTACAGCGGATCATTTACCCATTCAGAAGTGAGATGCAAGCCATTTACCAGAGTTAACTCATAGCCAAGGTCACAAGTAACGTTGAAAGTGTCTGTTAAGATGTACTGATCCTGCTGGGGGTGAATGCGGCCATGACGAGGAGTCACTGGATTTGGGCAGGGTTTGGCTGGGAGGGAGAGGAACAATGAACATTAAGTTATCACACAGTGCTGGTAATGGCAGTATGCTCACGGACATGCACTGAAATCAGACCATTAACTTTCTCCATCAAAATGTTCTGCGCTTGAATATATTGTGCCTAAAATCTCCTTGGACATCAAATTTGAATACCGAGCGCACAAGACAGACATAAAACGAGGTTTTGTTGACTGGCTGACAGACTATGCATCACCAAGAGGCTTAACACCAGTAAGCAGAATTCAGCAGTACTGATGAAGTGAAGAGTGAAGTGAAGAGTACTGAAGAGTATTGTCTGATCTCTCAGATGTCATTAAGGGCTTGGAACCCCTTACCTGTGCTGGTGTACCTGATCTTCCAGCCCATGTTTTTTCCAGAGCCGTCTGAGTGGAAAGTCACTCGTACCATGTGAGTACCAGTTTCGATTCTGCGTGGTGGCTTGGTTCCACAGAATGGGCCATACTCCCTTGAACCTACAGTGACCTTGAGAGACAAAGCAAGATATCTTTGTAGTTGGTACTCTCTTAAATCAGTACATCTTTGGTACCGTGCTTAACTGGACACTCCTTAAGTATTCTACATGTAACCTACAGTACAGTGCAAAAGTCAGAGACCACCCTGTGCGGTACTGAATTAAATTAAAATAGCTGTTTTATTCATTTAGTGTGTCTATTTAACAGACAATTACACAGAAACCTCAACTAAACCTAATATGAAAAGTATTCAGTATTTAGTATGTCCACTCTTTAGTTTTATCACCACTTCTTTTCCCTCTTGTCAGGAGACTCATTTTCAGTTTTTCAAAGAAATCTGCTGGAATATTTTTCCGCACCTCCAAGGTTCAGTCATAGAACTTACTTTTTCAGCTTCTAAGGATACAAATAATCCCAAACACATTCAGTAATGTTGAGATCTAGACTCTTGAGTGGTCAGTCCATTAAAAAATACCTTTAAATTTAAACTGATTTGGAAATGTTATTCTTTTTTGTCTATTTCCTTTTCTCAGCAAGGAGCTTCTCGACACATCCTTTCAGACCCACAGTGCTGAGTTGTCTCCTCACAGCGGATGGACTGAATGAGGATGGACTGAAACACCTGTGAATGTTTTCAGATCTGATGTGAGAGTAGAGCTTTGATCTTTTATTGCTGACAGCTCAAATACTGTTTATCTGATGCTGACAGTGTTGGTGTTCTACCAGGTTTTCCATGGTTATTAAAAACCCCATAGTCGATCTCTAAAATGATTATATTTTAAATAACTCTAATTCTAACTTATTTAGGTAAGTGTATTATATTTATGGCATTTCATTCTTATTCTGTTTATTCTAATACTTAATAAAGGCTGAACTTTGACCTTTGCACCTTACTGTTCATATAGGATTCTGCGAGTGCTATGGACAGTGCTATGTGGCTCTAAGTAAGGATTAGGAGATCAAGCACTGAAGCACCCACTACAGCAGACAAGGTAGGGCTGAGTAATATGGCAGTATTTCATCATATTTTAAAAAATAATGTCACAATCTCTAGCATATCATAAAGACTGTCACTACTTAAGTGAACTAAACAACTGCATGAATCGTGAAGAAAGCATCATTAGTCATGTTTAACTGGATTTATTGGAGCACAGTATATGAAACATTGTATCCAAAACATTGTACTCATAGTTTTTGAAGGTATTTTAAAATGTATCACTACTGGGGCATTCGATCTGTTCTGACCAAAAAACTAAATACAGTAATGAATGTCTTCAAATACATGTTTTCAATTATCATTATATTATATTTTTGCAATATTGCCCATAACTAGTATAAAGTCAGAGCCAATATGAAGCATTGTATAAAGGAGCCAGAAGGATTCTTTAAAAAACACCACCATTAATTCACTATAGAATGTATCAGCCGATGGTTCTTTAAAGAACCCTTTTTAAAAAGTGCAAAGAGCCTTTTTCCACATAATGTAAAGGGCACCCATTAAAATTTCCAGACATGTAAGCCAAGAACCATTTAGAAACCTTTATTTATAAGCGCATGAATGCGACTATTTGACTTGTCAACAAATGCAGGGGTGAGCTTGTCAACACGTCCTTAGGGGGGGAACAAAGGCACACAGGTTTAGGAGGCATGAGAGAGCATATATTGCTTATTCATGGGCTGTCAGCTCATTGATTGGTGGGTTTTAGGGAGTACTCTAATGGGCAATGTCATGCCTGATGAACAAGAGTTTGTTTTAAAGAGGAGAGGGATTTGGAAGACTGACTGAAGGGCAATGTTACAACCAGAAGTTTGATGTAATGGAATGCAAGTAGCCAGAGAACAGAAATTAGAGATCTATATTCAGTCCAAGTCACATTTTCTGAGGGCAGTATACAGAGTGACTACAGAGTATACAGTGACTGTTTACATTTCTAGAATAATACTTTAAGAATACTTACCTAATACATAACGATACGTCATACTATCTTTAAAAGAAACACCACCTTACACACGCAAGGTGACTCTTTTTTTTTTGTCCGGGGAGTTTATATACACACTTTGTAGCCAAATTTGCCTGTTTGCTTGCTTGGTCTGTGAGACAGCAGTGGGGAATATGGGGTAGCAGTGGACTGAAGCAGGTGATGAGATCCAAAATAATGTTTAGAATTTTTGCAACTTCATTTGAATAAGTGACTTTTTTATGAAACAAATAAATAAAGATAACTGCCAACCAGTAACAGTGTGAACAGGTTTCCTGAAGACAATGCAGAGTGATTGCACAACCAACTAAGATGGTTGATAGGATGTTTCCACGGGGTTACTATGGTACTTTAAGTGGTCGCTATGATATCGCTATGATAGGTGGTTACTAAGGTGTTGCTAGGTGGTTGCTAATGTACCCTGCATGGTTAATAGGGTGTTGTGAAGGGAGCATGTAAACTGGGTACACAAACTTTTCTCCTCCATTAATTCCTAGGAGGGGGAGGAGAAAAAAAGCACACTGAAGTATACTTAATTTAGGTATACTTAGTATACATTCTTGCACTCATGATTAATGTACTGAAATATAATCATATACTTTAATAGAACTTACTGTACTAAACTCTGAATATAGATATACTATAGATATACTTAAGTACATATTAAGTACATATTAAAGTACATTTGTAGTGCAATAAAATATACTTAGGTTTAAGTTTTACCTGGAAGTGCAAATAAGTATGTAAGTATACTTATATAAAGTACTACTGAGATAAAATGTATTTTAAAATGTAATTATTACATTTTCACCTGTATTTAGCACCGGACTGCATGTATTTTGTAGCAAGTTATAGACAGTATCACTTAACAGTTCCAGCTGATGAGATGTCTGAAACAATACATATCCTGATCTACCACATATACTCCTGATGCATCACAGTATTATTATTATATTTTTGCCATATCGCCACCTCTAGTCTATATTTTGTTGTCTCTCTCAGACCAATAGAATTAATCCAAAATGGTTTAGAAAGAAATCTTGTTATATTAACCTTCACTGCAAGTTAAGAAAGCTGTTTTATCCTCCTGTAAAATTCCACTTTGGTGTTTCTTATGGTGGATTGTATAATTCCATGAGTGCTATTTTATAGTTTGATGTCTTCACTTTTATTCTAAAGTAAAACAGTAAGAGTAGCTGTGTCTAAACCTTTGACTGCTACTATATGTCATTACCCAAAAATCACATAGTTACACACTTTACAAATTATTATACTTTTATTAAGTACCCTGGAGTACTGCTGAGATAAGAATGTACTTGTATTCATTTGTACCTGTGTTTAGCACACAAAACAATAATGTGCTTGAAATATACTTGCTGATATGAAACTACATTTCTAGGACATTAAAATATACTGAATTTTTAACTGGGTGATCAAAAAGCCTGATCAGGTAAGGTGGCGATATCTCAAAAACTGTGGGACAAGCTAAGAAAACAAAATCTGACAGAAAAATAATAATGAGAATAAATACATAAATAAATAAATAAATAAATAATACCATCTTACTAATTAAATAACAATTACAACAGCAGTTTTGCCCATCATCAGTACATATTCTAAATACGGTACTTTGTATGTACTGTAACTGAATATGTCCCATTTAGTACTTGTTTTCAGTATTGAGCCAGTATTTTACTGAATTCTGGTTATGAAGATTAGATAACATAAATAACAAGTTCTCTAAAAGATCAGTCTACACTACAAACTGTATAATTAATCTTGTGATAATTAATTGTACATTTAATACATAGTTAAATCAATCTCAGTGAGAATGCCAGCAATGTGTCACACCATACATCAACAGAATGTGACTCATCAGATGTGTCACTTAATGATGTTTTGTTAGCACGTTCAGAGCAACGCTCAATCACAATAAACACTCGCTCAATGGCTCTGTTTGCAACTCTAATGTTTAACTTGCCGTATAAGGTGTTCTAAAATGATGTGCATTAATTTCAGCCTTTCGCAGAGGCCAGACAGAAGCGTGATTATGCACTTGTTTATGCAGCTGCTGTCTAAAGAGCTTGGATGTAGGTTTGGACATTTAATAACAGGATACAAATATCACACATTACATACACGGTCTGTTATTTCCAGGATTTCACAAGATTTAACAGTGAAAACAGGTTTAGCATTTTATTATGAAATCAGCTCATCTTCAGATAGTGTCTATAATAACATAGCAAATTACTGGTCAATGTTGCACTGTACTGCACGGCATTGTGGGATGTGACAGTTAAAATAACTATAATTAAACAGAAACATGGTGCCACTTTAGAATAAGGATAGAGAATAAGGATAAGGTTTATGAATGAATTTAAATGAGTTCATTAATGGTTATTAGTTGGGCCATAAACACTGCAAGCATTAATAAACAGTTATAACATGTTAATAAAAAGGGCATATAATATGATGAATATGAAAATGGATTTCATATACCGATGGAAAAGGCAAAGTAAAATCAGTAAATATCAAAATCTGAGCTTTAGCAGTTTAAATGAATGTGGGTTCACTGTTAGACTAACAACAATTCACTGATGGCCTTCTTATTAATGTGTCATAACTGCTTATTAATGAGTTTAATGTGTTTATTGCCTAATTAATAAGCAATAATAAACTCATTTTAACCATTCATAAACACTTTACATGGGTAGTCGTATTCTAAAGTATTACCTGAAAATGTAATAAAAACATTGTAAGTAGTTTTACTCCTACTTCGACACATTTTTTTTCATAAACTTCCAAAAAAAATTAAAACAATTCAATATTTTTGCACATTTACAGCTGCTGTGCTATTTTGCACAGAGTATACAGCCGCTGTTTTACTGTTATGTATTGTTAATATGGCTCAGTAAATTACTGTGATGATAATCCGGTACTAGTTCTACTTACTCTACTAACTCTACTTACAACTCCCATATTCATCACAATGAGCAGTATATTAATGAGCTCTTATTTAGTCAAGAAAGCAGCACATTTTGCCATTGATTTACAAGACCTATTTACAGAAAATCAAAGATCAGTTTCTTTTCAAAGCAATTAGAAATCATTGCATTAGTATGAAAGACATATTTTAAGATGATTCCCAAAAACATGCAGTGTTTGTTCATCATGGATCACCTCAGATTTATCATCTTCAGTACAAAGCTGGACAAGCTTTTTATGAAGTCTGGTATGTGTTGTAGCTTTTTTGTTGTAGTCATTTTATAATTTGATTATCATTATGTGTTGATTGATTTCTAAATTGCATTGTAGTTGGGCCTAAATCAGGGCTTTAATCACACATTAAAAGCATCTGCTTAATTCCACATGATGTCTCTCAGGACACCCAGCCATTACTGTAGATGACTATCTGTTTTTGTCTGTCAGGCTGTTAAGTGCAGCTTGCTGAAGTCAGAGTGTAGGATGTCACCACACTTTCAGCTAAGGCTTCATGTAGTGTGAGCATGTTGAAGGGTAATTCTCTCGATGTTTCAGGCAAAAGTCAGTTATTAATATTATACATTTCTAAAACTGTAAGGTATTAAGGTATTAAGAGTCTTCAGAAGAGTAGGTGCTCAATTAGCTGCACCCAGAAGGAATCAGCCGACAGGAATGAAACTTGGTGGGTAGGTTTGACATCATGAGACATGCCAATGATTCAAGTTTCACGCTCAGCTGTGCATGTGACGTAAGCAAGGACGTGCCTTATCGCTGTCCCTGACTGACCCAACAGCCACGATTACAGACTTTCAGCGAGCAGTGATGCCCTCCATGAGTCACCCTGTCAATGTCGCCAAAGACAGGAATGGTGTCGTGCCAGACTGTCATGGAGTGACTCAGAATGGCAGCGGGTCATCTTCAGTGACGAGTTCTGCTTTTGTCTTGGTGGAGACGACCAACGAATCCATGTGTGGAGTCACCGTGGTCAGCACCAAGATGAACGGTTTGTTGTCACACGACACACGTCCAGAAGGCCTGGTGTCACTCTACCTCCACCCCTACCCCAACATCTGCAGGAACTGTGTGAGAATATTCAAGCTGCATGGGATGGATTATCACAGGACACCATTAGGAACCTCTACAACTCCATGCTGAGACGCCTGGTATGTTGTGTTAGCAAACATGGCGGCCCGACACCATACTGAGAGACACTGGTTCTGTATGTGTAGCTCAATAAATATTGCCCATATCATCATTTATTGTTCCTGGTAACCTTTATCTTCCTTCCCAATAGCATTGCAATCTATCTGACACTTCCTTCTGGGTGCAACTATTCTTTTGATGATGAGTGTATTTTATTAGGTATACATGCAGGTAAGACAAGACGTATTTCTTCAGATGTAGCAGTATTTTACTGTTATCAGCATTATATATAAAAACTCAGAAGGCACGTGTAGGTTCGCTGGTCATTTTTGATTGCCAGTAAAATCCTACAATGCAGTATTTGGCCATCACGACATCTGATTCCTATCTTCACCATTATAAAGAACATAGAAATACTGCTATAGGAAAGAGTCCATTTGTTTCTATAGATAAGTTCACATCAAAACCACTCTATGAATTATCTATTTACCTCTCAACAGTTGCATTATGGAGAATTGTTTAATATATTTGTCATGAGATCATCAAAACAAGCGTAGAAGAGATTAGTAAGAGTGAGAACTAAGAGCACCTATATTAATTTAAGGGTTACACTTTACTGACTTTAATGTGAAAAGCTAGTCTTTTTAATATGCTGTTCGATTTTTAATAACTTTAACTGTTACTACTAGTAACAGTATTTGTATGACTTCATTATGGTCTCATGTCTCAAGATTAAGATCAGTAAACAATATGTTTAAGTACATTATCAATTGTTTCTTATAGAGGAGTGATCACACCAATTATGTCCTTGAAATTCCAGTGTAGAGTCCTGACAGCGCAGGACAAGTGCAGGTGCTGTTCCTGGTATTTCAGGCTTGATTTCATCTTTCCTTTCATGCTTTGATTGATGTCAATACCTGCTGGCAGTCAAAGTACCAACCTTCAGGATGTCATAAGGGCAGGAGACCTCAGGATGAGTCTCTACGTCAAAAGGCTCCTCAAAGTCCAGGCTCACTTGGAAGCCCTCCAGCAGGCTGATGGTGTAGTCACACTGACTCATTCTGGGGTACGCAGCTGGATACTCGGGGCTGGTCAGCTCCCCTGACCTCCCCACCAGCACCTGACCACTGCACTGCACTACAGGGATGAAAAAAAAAGGTTATTTTACAACAACGGAATAACTGCTATTATTATTATTATTATTATTATTATTATTATTATTATTATTAT
>CM067492.1:25571037-25609008 GCA_034552555.1 Semaprochilodus insignis
GTGGGGCATTAACACGGCATGTGTTAAAAAAGGAAAGCTGATGAGGAAAAATAAATGAAAAAAAGAGTCATTAAAAGAATAAAAGTTATGTTAAAAAGAATGAACAAATCCACAAAATTCAGTTCTGAGAACAAATGAAAAAAAAAGTGAAAAAAGTGAGAGAGCTGATCCGCTCCCTGACAGCGCAAGATCATGACATGCTCATTAAGAATAGCTTTTATTTATATTTATTTTAAATTGTTTTTATTTTTAATTCATTTCCATGATTTCTTATGTTGACAAATATTTTAAAGCTTTTTTCAGGTTTTATTTATTTGATTTAAGATTGATTTATTTATGAATTTATTTATTTTTATTAATATTTATGTTCACTAGATTATAAAAGTTTTATTGTATGAATTAGCAGGGCTTATCATTCCCTTTTCACAAGTAATTATTTTTAACATTTACAATGTAGATATTAGACAATTTAGACTTTAATACATTCTAAACTTGTTATTTTGTAGGGACTAAGTGTATCATTTTTGTGATTATGATGTGGTTAGACATATTAACTGAAGTAGATTTAGGTGACATTTGTGTACATAACTGTTACTGCACTTATACTACTAATTATTCTGTACTGCAACTGAAATGAACTTCGCATTTTAAACGCATTTTAAATTAGATTTCAATTCATTTAAATATATTTAAAAAATACATCACTTCTGAACAAACAGCTTTTGTTACACTGAAGCAGATATAACATGTAGACACTGTAAAAAGTGATGTGCTAAATAACAGCACGCTTGCTTGTGTTGCCAGTTTTAATTTGTGTCATGATGTTTTCTATTTTCACACGTTCTAGGTTCAAAGTAACTGTAAGTAAGTAAGTAAGTAAGTAAGTAAGTAAGTAAGTAAGTGTGTTATTCATAACCGGGCACTGAAATATTTGAACTTTTGTGTTAAATATACTTTATTTAATTATGCTTCAGTATGCTATGAAATACCCTTCAAATTGAAAATATACAGAATATTCTGTATATCTTCTGAAACATATATATATATATATATGTGTGTATATTTTAGGTGTATTTCCATAAAATAGCTGAAATTAGAAATGCATATACTACGCTCCTGTTTCAGAAGGGTGCCTAAGCACTTAAAGATAACCACAAGTGGATCACAAACTGCATATGTAAGCTTGTTTTATGAGCAAGACAGTTTGATGCTATATGCTAAAGAATCCTAATCAGTGGCTGTGGACAGGGTTAATGCTGTGGCTTCAGCCTTGCTGACATGAATAAACTCTCTGAGTCTCTGGGTCTATTATGCAAAAGGCAACAACGATGTGGAGCAGCTTGCAATATAAACAAAGCTCAAAGTTCACAATAATCAATAACTCCCTGGAAACTGTGCACAAATCTAAAGAATGAACAACCGCACCAGTAATGAAGGCAGGCACTTAAAGATAACGAGTCAAAGGCATTCTTTTTTCAGGTGTTTATTGCTATAGTGCCTAAATGCTAATAGCTCTACAAATATAGTGCTGTGCTCTGAGTATGGCTACAAACAACATTCAAAAATGATCATACATCTCCATCCGATTCAGAATCAATACTTCATTACAGTTGCACAAAATGCAGTTTCAGATAAACTCCAGCATTAACAATAATGAGAAAAAAAGCTGTATGCACACACACACTGTGGTCAGTGAGCCGAAGGCCGCGGTTTTCATGCTTTCGTGACGGCAGCCTTACCAGTGCAGTCCCTCTTGTTGGCATGGAGCTGGTAGCCCAGTCTGCAAGTGCAGTAATAGCCCCCCACGTAATTGTGGCAATAATGGTCACACACAGGCTCTCCATCCACAGTAATCAGGCACTCGTCGATGTCTGTGTGCAGCGAGAAAGCGAGCAATTAACAACAGAGCTCCCATTGGCAAAGTTTCACTCACACACACTGTGCAGCCTCAAATGAGCATGCCAGAAAGGCTTTATAAGAATGACCAATATGAACATCAGCATTCACCTGTTATCATTCATTTACTGCAGTCAGCCTCTGTTGTTTATTCAGAGCATAAGAGTGTTATTCATTTGTGGAAATCAACATGTAATATCACACCTTTGCAGCTTTTGGTAAAGGCCTTTGCTTAATTAACTGCCTAAAACCTTTTAACTTCTCAGTTTTCACTTTCTTGCATCATTTGAAGACACTAGCTGCCCTTAGTCCAGAAGCCATTTGCTTCATTTCGAGTCCAGTTTTCAGTGTCAGGGAAAAAGCAGAAAGCATATAATTAAAGGGCCCATATCCTACTTTTTTGGAATGTATTTTTTCTCCTTGAGGGTGATTTATAACATCTCTGTGGTTTTATGCACTCTACATGACCACAATTCATTTCTTATGACCATTTTCCTGCCTCTTTTTATCACTCTTCACTGCTCAGGCTGTTTTTTTGTTCCTGTGCCTTTAAGCCTGATGTATATGTAAATGAGCTCTGTTCTGAAAGGCTGTCCTGTGTTGTGCCTCATTCAGAAAAGCACTCAGAGCTAAAACATTCTTTACAACTTCAGCTGCTCTTTACTGTATTTAATTCATTATTGTAGTAATCACAAGTAAAAACTAAAACAAAACAAAAGCTGCATAACACTGCATATTCAATGCTGTTATTCGCATGGCATCCCAGACCGCATATTAGGTAGGGCACATATACTAAACACAAACACTGTGGGTTTAAAACAGGTACGTAGGTACGTAGGCTGGGTGGTAGGTATGTAGGCAGGTGGATAGAGAGGTAGGTAGGTAGCTGGGCAGGTAGGTAGGTAGGTAGGTTGGTAGGTAGGCAGGTGGCTAGAGAGGTAGGTAGGTAGGTTGGTAGGTAGGTAGGTAGGTAGGTAGGTACGTAGGTTGGTTGGTAGGTAGGTAGGCAGGTGGCTAGAGAGGTAGATAGGTAGGTAGGTAGGTAGGTAGGTAGGTTGGTAGGTAGGTAGGTAGGCAGGTGGATAGAGAGGTAGGTAGGTAGCTGGGCAGGTAGGTAGGTAGGTTGGTAGGTAGGCAGGTGGCTAGAGAGGTAGGTAGGTAGGTAGGTAGGTAGGTAGGTTGGTTGGTAGGTAGGTAGGCAGGTAGCTAGAGAGGTAGGTAGGTAGGTAGGCAGGTAGGGGAGGAGGGATCGGTATGTAGGTACATAGGGGTAGGGAGGTAGTTAGGTAAGTAGTGAGGTAGGTAGGTAGGCAGGTAGGGCAGTAGGGCGGTAGGCGGAGAAAGGGAGGTAGGTACGTAGGTGCATAGGGAGTAGGTAGGTAGGTGGGTTGGTAGGTTGGTAGGTAGATAGGTAGGTAGGTGGTTAGATAGATAGGTAGGTAAGTAGGTGGGTAGGTAAGTAGGTTGGTTGGTAGGTAGGGAAGTAGGTAGGTAGGAAGGAAGGGTACATTGACTAGTTTGAGACACAGAATTAGATAAGTCATTTAGAGGGCGCATGATCTGCTGCACCATTTAAGGTAGGGCAGACAATTTGAGTACTTAGTGGGCGGATACAGAACAAAGTTCAGATTCACATAAAAGTATGTTCTTAATATGTAACAGCTTTGGCAGTGTGTGTAACCATGGGATCAATATAACCTGCAACATCGACTAATGTTTCGGCCATTGCTTGTAATCGTGATAATGGAAAATTATCAACTGTTCCTCGACGATTATGACTGAAGATGGAATAGACTGGTGATGCTGTTTCAGAAGTGCAGTGCCTAAAGGAATGGAGCTACTTCTCTTTGCAGAATGTCGATAAACAAACAAACACTTGTTTTCTATCCTCATCTTAAAATCTAACAATAAACAGCAAAAAGGGAACCATAATCGCAATAATACACTCAAGGTTTGTGTGATAACGTGAGGTATTGGTACCTACCTGATCTATGACCACAGTACACCGGTGCCAATATTTCATGTTATAACAAAAACCTTGAGTGCCTTAGTGCTTAAATGACTCGGTCCCTGCAACATCATAGAAACAATGAATTCAAAACTGGACTGGTATATGGACTGTATGGCTAGGTAAATGGAGAATGTTGAAACTATAACAATGTTTACATATTACTTTAGAGTGCTTTATTTGAAATAATCTATGGTGTATAATATACGATATCGGCCCTTTAACAGAAAACTCAATATAATGTTTCATGGGACATTTCAAATAAATCTGCAGGATTGTTTTTCCACACCCCTAAAGTTTTCAGTCTTAGATGTTGGTTGGATTTTCTGCTTCTCCTGATCCAAGTACTCCTAAAGACATTCAGTGATGTTGAGGTCTGGACTCTGGGGTGGTCAGTTGACTGTTTTGAGCTTCTGTGTTTAATGCAGATTTTTGTCCTCCTTTTCTCAGTTAGGAGTTTCTTTATAGCTACACATCCCCATAGTGTAGAGTTGTCTTCTCACAGTGGAAGGATGGACAGAAACACCTGTAGATGTTTACAGATCTGCAGCAAGAGTAGAGCATGATTATCTCCTCTCTCTCAAAGATGAAAGCTTTAAGTACAGGTTATCTGATGGGGACACTTTTGGGTGTTCTATCAGGTCCTGCATGGTTGCACGGTCTTATTTCCTAAATATGTCTTATGAAGTCTGAATACAGATGTACAGTATGAGAAAAAGAGCATGGTTTTGGAACATTTAAGGCTGTAAATGTACACCAGTACAACAGGGATGATTTTTTATAGTACCATAGAAATACACTGGGATACTATGGGTTAAATTGGGTGCATTTTCACAGCTGAACAACAGTACAGACATGTAAGGCCTTTATAATGTGCCTTACCTTCCGAGGCATAAAAAGCCTGGAATCCTGTGAATCGTCCCTCGTTGGAGTAATCCGATCTAAAGATGACAGACATGGTGTTTGTGGAGGAGTAGAGGACGGTGTTCTTTGGAGAATCATCATAGTTCTTCTCTTCCTCGCCACAGAATCGAACAGTGCCGTTGCCCTCTGAGAACACCTGTCAACATCAGCGGGTGAAAGACGGGCAATGATGACCCAAGACATGTGCAGAAAACAGAGGGCAGACTATATGTATGTTGAAGGACATGGCTGATATGAGCCATACTATGAGCCATACAAATACAAATGTGTATATAAAACACACATCGTCAAAAAATGGAATCAACCGACAGGAATGAAACTTGGTGGGTAGATTTGACATCATGAGACATGCAAATGATTGAAGTTTCACGCTCAGCTGAGCATGTGATATAAGCAAGAATGGGCCTCATCGCTGTACCTGACTGACCCAACAGCCATGACTGCGGACATTCAGTGAGCAGTGATGCCCTCCATGGGTCTTCCTGTTAGTGCCAGCATCATTGGCAGACGGCTGCACAACGCAGGACTACATGCACGCAGACTGTTATGATGGCCCTTAATACCACATGGTGTCGTGACTGTCATGGAGTGTCTCAGAATGGCAACGGGTCATCTTCAGTAATGAGACCCACTTTTGTCTTGGTGGAGACAACCAACAAATCTGTCTGTGTGGAGGCACCTGGGTCAGATGCATCATGCCGCACACGTCCAGAAGGCCTGGTGTCACTCCACCTCCACCCCCACTGCAAAATCTGCAGGAACTGTGTGAGAATATTCAAGCTGCATGGGATGGATTGTCACAGGACACCATTAGGAACCTCTACAACTCCATACCAAGACGTCTGGTGGCCCGACGCCATACTGAGAGACACTACTTCTGTATGTGTGGCTCAATAAATATTGCCCATATCAGTCTAAATTTATCATCATGTATTGTTCCTGGTAACCTTTATCTTCCTTCCCAACAATACTGCAATCCAACACTTCCTTCTGGCTGCAACTATTGATGATTATTCTTTTGATGATTAGCTTTTATATTTTATTTGCACTGTTAAGATAATGTCCAAAGGACTAGACCAGCTGGACTGGTTTACCTGGAGAAGGTCGTGTAATGCAATTTACATGAGATTTAACAGGCTGATTCATACAGAATGCATTATCTGTGTCAAGCAGCATTAGATGTAAGTAGCATTAGAATGTGTTAAGCAACAGGTTTTAACACTCAGTAATGACACAGCACATGTCCATGTCTATTAGTAGGTTTTGCTTGCCATTTCTATGAAGCCAATTTGAAAAGCCTAAAGATCTATTACAGAGGGAGATGAATATGTCACCTTGAATATAGCTTAACTGTCTAAAGCAGTGGAAGCTATTCCTTAATATATTTCGGGGGGAACAACCTATACTGGCACCATCTCCGGTGGTAATGCCTTACTCCTAAATGTCAGACTTGCAATTCCTGGCAGGGGGATCAAAGAAGACTGGAACAGGAGGAAGCCCTGCTTGTAGGTTACATCCCACCTATCATATCCTTTTTCAATTACATGTGCAGCAACACTGGAGGCATGCTCGGGCCTTACCTCTAAGTAGTCGTATTCACAGTTTAGAGAGGGTTCCAGACTGAAATGGGTGAAGTAGAGCCGAAGTCTGTGCCCCACTGGCCCTGTGATGTTCCACACGATGTGTTGTTTATTAGGATACACATTTGGAAAGTTGGGTGACGTGAAGGTACCGAAGGGTCTTGTTAATTCCAGGCCCAATGCCAGTGGGAGCAGACTGACCACAGCAACAGACAAACTGTAACCAGATATGAAAGACACATATGTTTAAGGAACTTACATTTAGTCTCTGTCTGTATACACTACTGACTAGATTAACTGCTTAAATAGTAAAGGCCTGTAAGTGGGTTCACGCTTAATGTTATAGGTACCATGTAATTTCTCTGGTGTGGAATGCTAACATCATGCCATCATCTCCATTGCTCTAGCTAAAAGGTGCAATTTGTCAAATGTCAAAGTCACCTGTGTATCGTGCTGCAGAGATATCTTCTGAAGTTAGCATGCTAACCAGCTAGCCCAAGCCTGTCCTGTCTCATAATACCATTTTGTACCTCAAGAGTTAATAGAAATCAATGTAGCATTGAGTCTGCCATCAGTCCGACATGAGAGGATAAAGAAGCAGCAGCATTGGCCTGACAGTGTTCTGCTTCCAGTTAGATCATTTAAGAACAAGCAGCCAATGAAAGGAAGGGTAAACGCAACGATGGCTACCGCAACCCACTCTCAGCAAGAAGCCATGTTCAGCAGCAAACATAAGAAGTGATATAAATAGCAAACTAATACAAAAGAAGAGTGAACATTGCCATTACTTTCCGTTGCTGAAGAGACACTCTTAGTGAGTGAAGGGATGAAGTTTGATGCTACACTTGTTCCTCCTAGACTAGTAAAGAGTGAAGAGGGAGCAGGAGTGAATGTGCATTTCCTTGTTTCCTATGGTAGGGGTGGCCATCACAACTTTCTGCTGGTATAAAACCAGGTTACTAATAGTAAGTTGACAGGCCATAATCTGTATCTGTCTTTGACAGAAGTTTTACTGTCAGAGTAAAACCGCATTTGTTTTAATGGATGGTACTGTTTTTGTTATTATGGTAAAATACAGTCAGAAAAAACAGTTGAACTAATGAAACAGTAGAATTACAGTAAAATATTTTTATGAAGTTAAATAACTACAATTTCATTGTTTTTCCCCCATTTATTTTTTAGGCAACACTTTAAGTGTTGACTAACTAACAAGAAGTAATGCATTAGGTAACGTGAAGTAATACATTAATAATAGTTAACTACTGTTAAGTTAACATGTAACAACTACATGCTTACATGTTAGCTTAACATTAGTTAACCATTGTTGATGTATTACTTCATGTTAACTAATGCATTACTTCATGCTAGTAAGTCAGTACTTAATGTAAAGTGTAACCCATGTCTTATTTCTATCTGCTAGATGTTATTTATTCTTGGCCAGACATTATTAGCTATGTTAGCATTTTCTGGTGAAACTGTCCGAAAGAGCTAAATTTTCACAATTCTCCCTTTATTCCAAACCTAGCACATCAGCCAAGATGTTTGGTGTCTGCTTGATCTAGACATTCGGTGTCTATGCCACCCAGAATAATTACTCTGTCACCTGTAATTACCTTGGGTGGCACAGATTTCCATTACTTGTCAGCTGCATTATCCTTGTGGCTCCAGTGCAAAAGCAAAGAAGCAAACATGCCTTGGCTGATACACTACGTTTGGGGTCAGGGGGAAATGGTGTACGTTTGATGTTTTGGTGAACCTTTCCCTTTAACGTCCTCTCTCTAATTACTACATAACTTACCAAATCATTCTTTAAAGTTTCTGTTTGAAGTTAAAACAGAATACTAAGTGCTGAAATTTATAAAAGGTTGAAAATTAAACTGAACCTAAACTGAAATCAGCTGCTTACCTTTTCATCATTCTCAGCTGTCGGTCATTCCCTGAAGACAACAAAACTTTTCTTCACATTCAAAGGGGCTAAACTGATGACCGTTAGGTGCGCTCGAGGTTACTGAACCACTAATCCAGTAACTGTGTCCGAGTAAATACAACCCACAGTCATGGACTTTCCCAATTGTTGACACTGTCAGAAATATTGCTGTCTTAATTCTGGGCTTTTCAGATGAATGGCGTCAAAATCTACAGTTCATAATTTGCTCAGCGCTCATTTCTTCACTCTTCAAGGTAATAAAGAGTTATTATTTACACCAAAGAAAGATCTGGCTTTATTGATTATGAACATTGCGCTAAATGAGTAATTGCCAGCCAGTACTGATCAGTAGCCTGTATTTATTTCTTTGACCCAATCTCCCTCTGTTTAGTCAATGATTGATTTCCCTGTTTTAGACAACCTAAAAGATAAAAAACACTGACAGTGACTTAAAGGGCCCATGTGCTACATTTTCCCATCAATGACACTTGTGTGTGACTATAATTAATTTTACATGACAGTTTTCTTTCTTTCTTTCTTTCCCTTTCATCTTTCATTTTCCAAAACATTAAAATTCAGCAAAAAGCTACTATTTGTCCTCTAAGATTTCCAGAATAATGCCATATATAGTTTGTTCTCTGTAGAGGATTTGTTAACTTGACTAAGGCACCCACACTTTGAGTAAGACTGTATGTAAATGAGCCCTGTTTCTGATTGGCTGCCCTGTATACTGCCTCATTTAAAAGGAGTCTGCATTAAAGCACTCTGGGATGCCGGTAAACTGCCGTAGGCTGAATAAGCAGATATACGCAAAAACAATGGACTGGAAAATGTTCTACTGTAGTGTATATTTACTGGTAGATCTGTGCATAAAACTCCACACAAAAAAGGATGAAGTCTATGAAGCTATTTTTTCCTATTCCACCTTAAATGGTGCCTCTGTGTCTTTTTGGTCAGCAGTCAACTCTCTTTGGAAGCTGTTTTTCACACAGTGCATTTCTTATAGTAGAATTGACCTTAACTGAGGCAAGGGATGCCTGCGGTTCTTTAGATTTTCATCAGGATTTTTTATGACCTCCAGGATAAGTCGTCAGTGCACTCTTGCCACTCCTGGGAATGTTCGCTGCTGTTCCAAATTTTCTCCATTTGTGGATAATGGCTCTCACTGTGGTTTGCTGGAGTCCCAGAGCCTTAGCAAAGGCTTTGTTACCCTTTCCAGGCAGTAGATTGCAATGACTTTGTTTCAATTACTTTTGGTCTCTTTAGCACGTGGCATCATGTGCTGCTTTTTCAGACCCTCTAGCAGCTTCACATTGCCTGACAGAGTCTATGTGATGTTTAAGTGATGTTTAGATTTGAAAGGTTTGGGAGTAATCATGGCTGGGTGTGGCTAGTGAAACCCAGTCAAACAGTCAATTGAATTTGGTTAACTGTTTTATTTAAGATATGATAAGATAATCCTTTATTTGTCCCAAAGTGGGGAAATTCACAAATTTAGCAAGGGGGCAAATTTGGGGGCAATTACATATAAGGGGGCAATTACATATTCACACATCTGCATGCAGGTCTGAACAGCACTTCAATGAATGAAATTATCATTATAAAACAGCATTTTGTGTTTACTTGGGTTCTTTGTTTAAAAGTGAAATTAGTTTGATGGTCTGAAGCCTTAATGTGTGACAAATATGCTGAAACACAAGAAAATTGGACAAGAGCAAATAAGATCACTGAATCAAAATGAGTCACCCGTGACTGAAAGGTACCTAATAGCATGTAATACCTCCACGAGCACCAGTAACAGCTGTGATTAGATTTGCCATGTACTGGACAAGTTCCTGGATGTAGGCCACATCAATGTTCATCCACTATTGCAACAAAGAATTGTGCAATAGGGCCAAGTTTGGTGGATGCCTTCCCTGGGTTTTGACTTGTTGTTCCAGGTAGTCCCACAGATTTCCAAGATGATTCAAATCTGGGGATTTTGCTGCGCAGTCCGGATCTGCGAATGCTCCTGAATGCCCAACTTGACAAACAGTCACATTTGTAGCTCTCTGAACGTAAGAATGGTCATCTAGGAATACAGGGATAGTAATGTTATATTCCTTAGTAAGATGATGAGCATAAGGCAAAACCTGGTGGTCCAGCAGCTCAGTGTAGGCACTGTGGTTCAAATTCACTGTCACCTCAACAAAAGAACCCATTTCCACATAATTAAAACACCCCCAGAACATCACAGAAGGGTTTTCACAGCACCGTACACATGTTAAAGTCTTATATGTTAAAGGATCCAAGAAAATTTGGTTCTCCAGGATGTTATGCATACAACCGTAATCAATAAACACCCACTGATTTGTCTGGCTTGATGCACAGCCATCCCAGTAATGTAGCAATGAGATCTGGCATAAAATCTAAAACCAGAGCACTGAAATGTTCCTTTGAGAGCGTATGTGTTCCACTTGAGAAGCATATGACAGCACTTAAAGAAGAAGCTCAAATCACATTCTCCTCTCTCTCATGATCACTTTTGATGAAGTCGTGATAATTATAGCGCAGTGAACCTTCAATGCAACAAGAACATGCTCACGTCCTCGTTCTTCTTTTTGTCTTTCTCGTAGTTATCAGGTAAACGAGAGCTCTAAGCAGAGGCGCACTCCCACTGGCAATCAGGCTATGGGCCTGCGATGAATGGGACCAGATTGCATCGTTGTCAAAACAAAAGGTAAAGTTGAAAGCCTGTTGCTGTACCATGCACCAATTATCCCGAGAGCAGAATTAATTCTATGCTTTTGTAATGCTGGAGCCTCATTCATTTTTACCTTTTGGCATGGAATGAAATGGCTATTTCATGCGTTATTTAAAAATGGTGGAAGCTTTCAAAGAGAGATAGAGGGGCCGAGAGAGTGAGCGAATGCGACAAACGCTCAGCAAGCAAGCTTATAATAGGGCCCTCATTTCCGATACACTACACTGGTAATGGCTGATGTACGTGGAGATTATAATAATTAGCCACATAAATGACAATGGTAATTTCCAGTTGCAAATGCCCTCGCTGATTGTGAGGGTCTGCTATAATGTGGTGACCCCTCTCATCTCGTCTGCTTGAGGGATCACAGGTTGTTGGGCCACAGCTGAAGTGATTTATAAAATGGAGCCAATGTTCTGCCGTAAGTCACTGCCGAACAGCTTTCTGCATTATCTCTACACAGGGCCTCTTGCATTAGCTCTGCGGCGCAGGCTAGCTGTAAAGTCTGACCGCTGTGGGAATCAAAAAGACGCCTTTGAAGAAACTTTACTGAACGTCTTTACTGAGACCTGTGACACCTGACATACTAGTCCTTGAGCTACTGTGATATTCAGAGGAAAGTCATTGGTGTTGCAATACGATTTGGCCAGAATGAGACTTTAACATAGCTACAGGGATATAGTCAGATCAAGTCAAGTTTATTTATATAGCTCCTTTTACAACAGATGTCGTCACAAAGCAGCTTTACTGGGAATCTGGGTCCAAGCTCCCAGTCAGCAAGTCAAGGGCGACAGCAGCAAGGAAAAACTCCCAGAGCAAGAGGAAGAAACCTCGAGAGGAACCAAGACTCAAAAGGGGAACGCATCCTCCTTAGGTCGACACTGGATAGCAAAACAAGCACAAAAGCAACCCAAGGATAAGAACTTACAATCATATGCAATATTAAATAGAATAACCAATAACTGTTATAGTGAGAGTGACAGTGAGAAACTGCTGCTAGAAGCCTACAGTGATAATCTATTACAAAGAGAATAAAAAAAGAGTTTAGTGTTTTGTGAGGCAGAGGAAGGAACGTCTAATTAGTCTGTGATTAAACAGCAGGATAAGCAGATGGGTCAGCGGGATGCAGGTGAAGTTTCCACAAAGTAAAGGACAGCAAGAAGCTCCATGGAAGGTAAAACTGGTCAGAAATACAGGCAAGCAGTGGAAACCCAGTCAAGGCAAATGAAGCAGCAGCATCAGACTGCACAGGGTGGGCTGTAGCTCTGCATCAGACCACACATTTTAGGCAGTAGTTCAGCTCAGGCAAAGACAACATACAGACAACTAGCTCTGATAGAAAACCTGACAACACTATATGGTGTTTTCAGTCTCTATCTACTGCATCCGTTGTGGACAGTCGGTGATCACACACAGAAATGCTTCAGTGTACTTTAAAAGAATGGAAAGCCCATACTCAGCTTTTAAGATACTTGACTGAGTAAAACATTCTTAATGAATTCAAGTAAGCCACACTAAAGTAATGTAAGTACGTTCTAATGAAGTGGATGGGTTATTTTCATTATCACCCAAAAATGAAAAGTTTTATTTAAAATCAGACTCTTCCTTCTGGGTGCAACTATTCTTTTGATGATGAGTGTATATATAACCATATCATCGCTGTCCAAAGAAAAACAGGTATCTCCAAAATGGCAACTTTACAGGAGAGGCCAAAAACCTGCCTGGAATATTCCTACAAGGAAGCAAACAAGTGAATGTTTCATCACTGCATGCAGTTTTCATATACAATTTACTGAGATTTCTTTTTTTAAGGTTTGTGTTTGGTGAAAGAGGGATAAACTCCAGCAGTAGTCTTCATGATAGATCGATCCACAGTTCTGACAGACGTTTGTTTGTTTGCAGCTCTGTCAGAATAATGAGCTGCAACAAAGAGCTGCAAAACACAGGATAATGTGGAAGGAGCTATAGATTCCATTTTACAAGCTACAGACACGTTTAGGCGCAGGAACGCACAGTTTATTTGTATATGCAGATGAAATATGTTCAAAATGCGTTCAGTCGTCATAAGAATTAATTAACATTAACTCGGTAACTATGGCCTGTCTCTCTGACTGACAGCAGCAATAAAAAGAATACAATCTCTGTTTGTACAGTTTCCTTCCCAGGTGACCCTCAGTCATTCTGACACAGTACAAACCTCAGCCAGTTCAGCAGGACATGAAGCCGCAATAGAAAAGTACTACTAATAGAACGTTTCAGACAGAAAGAAAGTGAGTGGCCACAGGTTAGCATTATGGCTACTGCCAGTTGTTGATGGCCAAGTTAACATGCTTTTTAAAGTTATATCCCAGCTAGAAATTATTTGTTCTAAAAACATTATGAGTCCAACATTCCATTGATGTTTTCAGTAGGATGTTTTCTTTTGGTTCCCAGAATGGTTGGTTCTTTCTAAAGGTAGGAGAACATTTTCTAAAAACATTCTATCATCTCATAAAACTTTCCTAAATGTTGCATTGAGAATGTTCTTCTTTTGTTATCATGCAACATAATCTGTGGCCCTGAAAACATCCTGTCACGCTTCCGCCTCCGATCATCCGGACTCCATGTCCCAGAATACCCTCCTCGATGACGTCACTGTCACATGCCCCGAAACACCAATTCATGCTCCACTTCCACGTTCTTGGTTGCCAGAGTATTGATTAGCCACCTACACCTCATTTCTCAGTCGCTATATAAACCCCTCACACCCACATCGCGAAGTATTGCCAAACCCAGTTTCCATATTGAGCAGTTTCTCTTGATCTTTGCTACCTCCGTTCTCGACCTCCCTTTGTTTACTCAACTCCCGCTTTCGGATTTCCCTTCTGGTTCGTTCGCCTTCCTTATTGCTCTCTCTGTGCTTTGACCTACCTGCTTGCTCTCTCGATTCCTCTCTTGATCTCCCTCTGGTTCTGTTCGCTGGTTTATTGACTCTCTGGTTTTCGACCCTGGCTTGTCTCTCTCGTTCTCGCTCTCTCAGCCTCGACTTGATTATCATTGCTCTGTGTTTGCTGTTGAGCCTGAATGTCGTTGTGTCTATAAAAACTACTTCACTTTTAGCTTGGCACGCGTCGAAGTTGGTTTGTTTCTGACACATCCTCAAAACATCCTCTGAATGTTGCAGTTAAACTGTTACATCTTAGTTACATTTAAACTAATAGGAACATTATTTGAAACTATAACCCTTTAAAACATTCTTTGAACATTAGACTAAAACATTTCCTTTAAAACTTTATTAGAACTAGTAGGTAACATTTGCCAAAGTTATGGGAATGTTCCCTTTCAGCTGGAATTTTTGTAGCCTCTTTCTGAGTGCCCCCTAGTGGCCATTACTTAATGCAATCAAATATTTAAACCCCTTGGAACTCTGTAATCAGACTGTGTGGGGGGGTTGCTAGCGAGAAATGTGGATCAAAAGGGTAGAATTGAGAACCTGCTGCTGCAAAGACAATTTACACCTTTCCACAAAGACGGCTGTAATGAGATACGCTGGACAGAACAACTGCAGCTTGCTTCATATAAAAACCATGCACAATAATACAGTTTAAACACAAAAAGACTGTTAGAAATGTTGCCATATTTGGTTTGTAAATCCAGTTTGCCATATACTTCCAACAAAAATATGCCCTTCAATATAAAGAAATGAAGAAAACAATGTATAGTTTACTTGAGGGAGCTTCTCCAAAACAGGTGCAAATTGTAAAAGAAGGAGATGCAAGAAATGTAATGCTTTAATCAAACGCTCTTTTGATGAGCACAGCAGTAATGGAGAAACTCCCGCCCAGCGCTGCTGATACGCCCATGATATCAAGCAGGTCACCTCTAGGCACACAATTCAACTTGACGGTAGGTCCAGGCACTACACTACTATCCCACAGTTTAATGATCAACCTCTCCATCACAGAGGTTTCGGATTGTCCACCGTCTCATTAAACGAACATGCCACGGGGCGCATGCCCTCAGCCGCATTCACTCCAGAGAAACTGAGCCCTGTGTCCTCCTTCCCCGCTGATGGTACCCTGTGCATCTGCTGTGATGTGTTGATCCTGTCCCTCCAGCAGTAGTGCATTCAGGTGCGCCCCTTCCCCAACGTCTCAGAGCTGCATTCTCGATCGCCGTACGTAACTACCAAACCATTTCAGTCTGCTACTCTGCCAGCTCGAAGCATCACTAGAAGGCCATGGCCACCAGCAAGTCCTCGCTGGTCGCTGTCCATGCATCCTTGCTGCTGCCTGTTTTCCCATTCTGCTGCTGGTCTTTGCTGTGCTGCTGCTTTTGCCATCCTCACACACTGATCTCACCATGCTGCCTCTGCTTCCGCAGTCCTGGTTAGGACTCGTTCTTCTTTGCTGTTCATCTTTGAGTTTGCGGTAGTGCCTCCAGTCGACTGGGAGTCGATCCCACTTCTGACACCAAATCCTGTCCTGGCAAAGAAGGAGACCCGGGAAACAGTGCTTTAAGCAAACACAGCGTTGTCCCAGCGGTGCTTAGAAGGCTGAGATAACAGGCAGGGCATCTCTAGTCATACAATTCAAAACCTCTTAAACATCTTTATGCCAACTATCTAAGCCACCTTTCCATTGTGCTCTGTGCGATGCCACTCTGCATGGCTCACTTCATGCGTACAGTATTTTATTTTATACTGTGTAAAGATTGTTACAACTTATTGAGAATGTTGTACATGCTCCTGAATAAGAACAGAGGAGTACACAGCCTGCAACAAATAGTGCAGTATTATATGTACCATTGGTTTTAGAATAGCTGATCTGAAGTCATTCAACACTAGGACCCAGCAGGGTGTTCAATAAAGCGTGGGTGCATAAAAAACAGGTCTTGCGCAGCGCTAAACACTGAAATGCAACACTAAAACATCCATTAATCACTCTGACTGAAAAAAAAGGCTGATTAGCAAATGCAGTTTTTGGAAGAAATTGTTGTTATTAACTTCTAACAAACCAAGATAATTAAGGTGACATCCAGCGTGTCAGGTCTGAGTCACAGGTCGGCCACTTGTCAGGGCATCTGCAACAGCTTGAGTAAAACAGCTAACTGAAGAACGATCAAGAGCCCTTTAGATCCTCTTTACAAAGCTAACATCACTGATTGGTGAGTCGTCTTGTGTCTCTGTCTGCCTTTAACAACTTGGCACAGTAAATCCTTTGAAATCAATGTAAAGAATGATGTGGAGTGAAAAGGGGGGGGGGTTCAATGTATACATACTGTAACAAAGTACCCCCCTTTTACCCTGTTCTTCAATAGTTAGGACCCTGACAGGACCACCACAGAGCAGGTGTGGGTGGTGGATCATTCTCAGCACTGCAGTGACACTGACATGGTGCTGGTGGTGTGTTAGTGTGTGTTGTGCTGGTGTGAGTGGATCAGACACAGCAGTGCTGCTGGAGTGTTTGTAACACCCCAGTGTCACTGCAGTCCTGTGAGCACTGATGACGGACTAGAGGATGACCAACACAAACTGTGCAGCAGCAGATGAGCCATTATCTTGGACTGTGGACAGTGAGTGGACACAGTATTTAAGAACTGCATCTGATCTATCCATACCAGTGCAGTGGTGTGTTAGTATTTGAATTCTGTGCACTGCTGAGAATAAATGCCTGCTTTGTGGAGGTCCTGTGGGGGTCCTGACTAATAAAGAACAGAGTGAAAGAGGGCTAACAAAGAATGCAGAGAAACAGATGGACTACGGTCTGTAACTGCAGAACTACAAAGTGCTCCTATATGGTAAGTGGAGCTGATAAAATGGACAATGAGTTTAGATACAAGGAGGTGTACCTAATAAAGTGGCTGGTGGGTGTATGTCTTTGTAATGTCATTTATATATACACAATTCCATTTACATCAATACAATGTAATGTGATAGACAGTATATCTAGACTTTTAAACAACATACTTAGTCTTGCATCCATTTTTTACCCCAGATATGTTCGGTTTCTTAGAACTGCTTTTTAAGGTTCAGTGCACCACAGGTAAGGAGGTAGCCAGTTAGAGCTACTTTGATGTGGAGCAGATAGATAGATAGATAGATAGATAGATAGATAGATAGATAGATCACTTTATTAATCCCAGAGGGAAAGTCACGTATTGCAGCAACCCAAGTACAGTAAAGAACAATAATACAATAATAGAATGTACATAAATAAAGAGAAGAAAAAGAAGAAAAAAGAAGTACTCTAATAATAATAATAATAATAATAAAAATAATAATAATAATAATAATAATAATAATAATAATAATAGTAATAATAATAATAATAAGGACCACTATGAGTGAGATGGAAGTACAACTGTTATGAAAGTCTGATGGTATGCAGTGAAAATATAGTGACTATGTAACGTATAATGCCTTGAAAGTATAATTACCATTAGACTAGCCAATCCAGACTAGAGACAAAGAGAAATTCTAGCAAATGCACAAAGCACTAGTAAAAATCATATACAGTTATATACCAAGTATTTAACACTGTTGCATTGCTACATGTGAATGCATTTATGGTGTTACATCAGTATATGGGAGCACGGAAGACTCTGTTCCAGTGATATAACTGAGGAGCTGCTAATTGACATGATGGCGCTAACAGTGTAATTTCTTTCCCACTTTAACACAACAAAGTCATGCTTTTCTAGATCAGCCACCCACAAAAGGCTAAAAATAAAAGCTGCTATCAACTGCAAAAAGAACAACAGCAGAAGCAAAGTCCAAAGCCATTCTTTGCAATTTACCTCATTTCTAACATAACCTGTGTCCTTTATGGCGAACAGGATTATTGTTAAAGGGCCCATTTCCAATAAAATAGAATAAATGGTTTGATGCAGTATGTAAACCTTGTTAGTTTATGAAAAATGCCATCCACTCCGCAGTCTACACAGTCCATATATGGAACCTAAGATGCAAAAACAGCCTGATCTGAAGTCACAAAAATCAATGCAATTACACATATCCACCCATATGGATTCCAGTTGGTTTAGCTTCACCCTTTGATGGTGTAATCAGTGTGTCAGCCTGTACTACTTTTTAAATGAGAACAGAACAGGGCAGCCAGTAAGAACAGAGCTCATTAACATATACACTCATCATCAAAAGAATAGCTGCACAAATAGTTGCACCCAGAAGGAATCACCCGACAGAGATGAAACTTGGTGGGTAGGTTTGACATCATGAGAAACGCAAACGATACAAGTTTCACCTTACACCGTGCATGTGACGTAAGCAAGGAAGAGCCTTATCGCTGTACCTGACTGACCCAACAGCAACCATTACAGACATTCAGCGAGCAGTGATGCCCTCCATGAGTCATCCTGTTGCATTAGTACCATTGGCAGACGACTGCACGACACAGGACTACATGCACGCAGACCGTTACGCCAACTGTCCTTAACACCACATCACCATCGTCAAAGACTGCAATGGTGTCGTGCCAGACTGTCATGGGGTGACTCAGAATGGCAGCGGGTCATCTTCAGGGATGAGTCCCGTTGTTGTCTTGGTGGAGACAACCAATGAATCAGTGTGTGGAGGCACCATTGTCAGTGCCAAGATGGACAGCGCCATTGTTGTCACGCATCACACGTCCAGAAAGCCTGGTGTCACTCCACCTCCACCCCTACCGCACAATCTGTGTGAGAATATTCAAGCTGCATGGGATGGATTATCACAGGACACCATTAGGAACCTCTGCAGCTCCATGCCCGAAACGTCTGACATGCTGTGTTAGCAAATAGGGTGGCCCGACGCCATACTGAGAAACACTACTTCTGTATGTGTAGCTCAATAAATATTGCCCATATCAATCTAAATTTATCATCATTTATTGTTGTGCAACTGTTCTTTTGATGATGAGTGTATGTCTTAAGTAACCAGCACAGTAAGCAAAACAGCCTGTTTCATTCTAATGGAGGTTGTATAAACATTAGGAATTATGATACATAAACCAGATGTCATAAGTTGATATTGGGGGAGAAGGAAAAATAAGAAGATTGACTAAAAAGAAAATCTTAATGCTCAAAGATGCAAATGGATATGAAGTTTTGCGTCTGTAGTCTTCTGACTCTTCCTAAACAGAAGAACGATTTCTCCTTTCTCTCACTAAACACATTGGTGTGTCCACTGCCCTTAAGGCCAGGAGGCTGAAAGCAGCAGTGGTGAGCGGGATCAATACTCTGACCTCGAGCGTCAAAATGCTCCTCTGTGTTCACCACACAGCAATTATGTTCTCTCAGATAGAACCCCTAACGTTTAGTGTCATCGTGGCTGCTAAAAGGTTAGAGTGAAACACAGCTGGGATCGGAGAGGCAGAGAGGGCAGGAGGGGTGGACAGTTTAGACCAAATAAGTGAGAAATAGCCTGAAGAATTTATGTGCTGCATTTCATTTTGTGTGTGTGTGTGTGTCTGTATGTGTTTGGGGAGCTAGCTAGGATTCTCTGATTATGGCAGATTGGGCCTTTAACCTTAATCTGAGCTAGTAAAATGATCTAACTTTAAAAATGAATTCTGGAACAGTCATGAACAGACATGAGCACAGGGTCGTAGCTAAGGGGGGTTATTGCATCCTCATGAGTTTATTTTCCAGCTGACATAAATAAAAGAGACTGATAAATCCCTGCTTAGGTCATCACCAGTTTTCAGTGGAAGCTATGAATACAATAATCCAGTGTTTCTCAGCCCTAGTCCTGGAGGCACCATGCCCTGCACATTTTAGTGCTTTGCTGCTTCCAAACACACCTAATTCAACTTATCAGCTCATTAACAGGCCCTTTCAGAGGACCAGGGTTGAGAAACACTGTGATAATCTATCAGACTGTAATGAATTGAAACTGCAATATGTGGCATTAAGATTTTGCTGTACAAGCCTGACAATGACTTTCAGCTATGGAAACCTTTCACAGGAGAGCTTTAGCAATGTCCATTCCCCTTTTTAAGGTGGAAAAAAGAAGATGTGTTGTGCTCTTAATTATTTGTAGTATAATACTGAGTGATCTTGGACTTCAACAATGAGACTTTCAGCATTCATGGCTCCCGAAAAATCAACATCTGGTTTTCCACCGCTGCAGCCAGTTTGTGAAATACTCCCTAGTGTTCAGTGGGTCCTATGTTGGCATTCTATTCCAGCGTTAGCTAACTCCTCACATGCCAGAGTCATGCAACAAAATGTTTGGCTTACCAGTCTCTCTGATTCTGGAGATGCTTTTTCTAGTTTGGTAGCTCTTCCGTACATTAGCTGAGATCCTACACATCTCCGCGTTTGCCTTCAGTTTGAGAAATGAGTAGCATTTTTGCTTTTTTGCTTTTTCCACCAAACACTTTGGGGAAGTTTATTTACAAATATGCCGCAGTAAAGTGGTATCCTGGGCAAAGTTACAGTTGGTAGGCTGTGAAGGACCTGGGTAAACCAGTTTACTGCAGCGCCACCCTGAGGTTGACCAATGTTGCATCTCTTGTTAGTTAAGAATACCAAAGACAGAAGCTCACTGGCTGGTGGGTGAAGAAACTAAATAATGACTTTTCCCTGAATTTGTATCTGAGCATCTATTTTTCTCTAACGGGCAGCACAGTAAATTGCAAGACCCCTCTAGAAATTTGATTTTTTTAGGGGGTTGAAGACATTTAATAGGTGGTCCTGTGCCTTATATCCCCCTGTATTTCACACCTTGACTGCAAACAATGGGACATTTGGGAAGTTGGGAAAATTTACCTATTGATGGAGGGTTAGGCTTAGTTGATCCTTTAAAATCTTGAAATTGAATTTCCCATTAACCTTCATCTGTCTACCATCAACATCAACTACCATCTACCATCAACAAGGTAAGCTCTCTGGCCCGCACGGAAGCATAAAAGCAAGCGGCATAAAATTACCTAAAAGACCATTAAATCATTAATCATGGTATTACAAATGGTTCCTGCAGGCATGAAATGAACTACAACTAGAACCGTAAGTTCAGCTGGTTCATGTTTGCGTCACTTCTATCAGAACAGATCATTTCTAGCTGGGTCTTTATAAAGTAAATGCTGTATTACTAAGCTACAATAAAATGTGTGGCTGGTGCATGTTCATAATTCTATGGAGAAATAAACCACACAGAGTTTATTTATCCACTGACTTGGAAAGATCAGTTTTACAAAGCTTTCTGTTTTTTCCCCAATATCTTGGTTATCTTGGTTAAATAAGCCTCAGAATTGGTGCTAAGTCCTTGTGTGCCCATGCAGTGCTGGACATACGGTATCCACGGCGCTGAAACAGTCGACATCTGGTTTATTCCAGTGGAATTTTCTTCTTTATTCAATACTGCCATTGCTGCTTGGGAGGGCAGAATCTTCTGTGACTATTGTATTGGAAACAATGGAATTCCTGATTTACTGTTGATTGCCTACAGCCAACAATTAAATGCTGGCAGGTCGGCACAGTGGCACAGTGGGTAGCACTATTGCCTTACAGCAAGAAGGGCCTGGGTCTGATTCCCGGCTGGGGGATCCATGATCCTTTATGGCCAGAGTTTGCATGTTCTCTCTGGTGCTCTGGTTTCCTCCCACAGTTCAAAGACATGGTGTCATCCATGGTGTCCAGAGTATCCACTGGAATTTTGTGGTTTATTCAGTGCTTCCTTTGCCACTTGGGAGGGCAGAATTTTCTGCTGCTGTTGTACTGGAAAAGATGGAATATCTGATTTGCTGTTGATCGCCAACCGCCAACTTGTCTAACAGGAAAAAGGGCCTGGGGTCGATTCCCGGCTGGGGTGTCCAGGGTCCTTTCTGTGTGGAGTTTGCATGTTTTCCCAGTGTCCGCATGGGTTTACTCCCACCGTCCACAGACATGCCATTAGGTTGACTGGAGATGCTAAATTGCCCCCTAGGTGTGAGTGTGTGCATCTGCCCTGCAGTGGACTGGCAACCTGTCCAGGGTGTTCTTAATAAATCAACAGTGACCTGATGTGTATTTTGGTGACACCTTCTGACTGGGAGCAAAGCTCTGATTTCAGTAGGGCTTAATCCGGGCTGGCATTATTCAATAATTTGCTTTTCCGTTGTCTGCCTAAATAAAAATCAGGAGTGGTGCAGCACCTGTGCACAATTTCTCCTCATCACTTTCTCACCCTGGCTATTGTCTGCTACACAGCGCTATATAGGCTTGGACCTACGTGTCAGGCCGACTCAATTGGTAAATGGCTGCCGGACCTCGAGACTGCGGAAGAGGCCATATGGGGACTTTAATTTTCGAAAAAGATGCATGAAGAGCTAAATTGAAAGAGTAATGGCAATGTGACGTCAGGGCTGAAGCTCAATGCAGGAGGATTCAGCCTTGATTTATCAAGAGTAATTCCCCTGGCATTAGCTTTAGGGCTTAAAAAGCTAAACAGCAGCAGCCTGCCACGCTTCCCAACATTTCTCCCCTTGCTCCCGCTGTGCTTGTTGGCACGCATCAACGAGCCGACACTGCTCACAATTAACACACAATGGGGTACTTTAGTGGTATGTGGCAACTTAGCTGATTAGCTTTTGATTAGCTTTTGACTCTCACATGGCTGAACACTCTGAGGCACTGCATGTTTAGCTCAAATACGCATACATGAAGGTGACTCCTTTGCATACTATCAGTGTTCAATTTGATAGATATATATACACCGATCAGCCATAACATTAAAATCATGTTGTTTCTATACTCACTGTCCAGTTTATCAGCCCCACTTACCATATAGGAGCACTTTGTAGTTTTACAATTACAGACTGTAGTCCATCTGTTTCTCTGTATACTTTGTAACCCCCCTTATACCTTGTTCTTCAATGGTCAGGACCCCCACAGAAATGCAAGGCATTTCTTTTGACACAAATATTTGTGAGTGAACATTTTAAGTAGTTTATCCTGAAAAAGGGACTAATAGGGATCCATCCACATATTACACCGGACAGAGGACTGGGAGTTGAAAAACCGGCCTAAAACTGAAGCTTTCGTTTCACGTTGATACACAGAAGTGCATATACGTGAAAGTGATGAATAATCAGGTGCAACTGGTAGAATCCTGACATTGTTTCCAGGTTAACACACTAAAGATATCAGTCCCTTTGTCTACATCTGGGCAGAGCATTTGAGGCTGAGACTAACCCTTGGGTAACCGAGATTCATGCTAGTAAGCTTAAGTAACATTGGTCTGCACATAGCTACATTAGCCCAGGGTCTTGCTGTGCTTTTTGCAGTCTACATGAGATGAAAAACCACATGTGGGAAAAGTCCAGGTAATTCCAGCACTTAGTAGTTTCTGTTGTCTAGGTTGGGAAAAACTAAACCTTATATTCCATGACATTCCCAGATTTTTTAGGAACTTGCAAATCCTGAAACTATAATTCATAACAGGTTTATTTCTGACTTTCTGAGCAAAGTCAACCCAATATCTGGCTAAACCACTCCATAGAACTCCAAAGAATCTGAATGATCACCTCAGGATCTTAGGTGAAGTAAAAGCTTCATGTGTATAATATAGTGCGGTGTTTGATCCACATAGTCGAGCCACGTCTGATTTTCTATTTGATTTTAGACCACCGAAAATAAATAATTTCATTTATTACTGTCTATTTCCAGCAGTGAAACAGGAATTAGTGAGGTAGTCATTTGGTGAGGGAGCTGTTTCATTAAATTACGACATTTCAGATCGAGCCCTCCGAAGGGGTTATACAAACATGTCAATATCTAATAAAAAGGCAGAAGTGTGATCAGTCTAAGGTTAGAATTAACATAGTACACAGAGTACAGAGAGCCACAGGCCAGGCCGGCACTCAGGTGACTGACATTAAGAATAGGCGGAAAAGAGAAAGACTGGGAGCAACATAATAAAGTGAAATTATAGCACATAGACACACATTTGTGCAAGACACAGGACGACAGCTTCTCTCTACCTTTATGCTTAGGTTGATTCCTTTAAGAATTCCATTCCCATTTTGTGTCATTGCCATGCCAAAGAAAACAGCTTTCAATTACGATACACACAGAAATACTTCAACAGCAGTTACTTTGTGCTGCATAACATATGATGTACTGGTGCCTGTATTATAGATGCACATAGATGTTTACTCTTCTTTAGAGTCAGTTTATACTCTCTATAAAGTAATGTAACACATAAGGCTAAATAATGAAGGAGAAGGGTTTAAGCATTGTAACGTTTGTTGTTAGAGAACCCTTAAAGACTCTGTCTCCCACATGTTTCTTGTCTTTTGTGCCAAAACCAGTTATACTTCATTTTTCACATAACCACTTTCAGCCTCTTTTAAACCCTCACCATCAGACTGCTTTGTTTTATGCAACTTTTACACTGACATAGGTAAACGGTCTCTATTCCGATTGACTGCCCTGCATCATGCATCGTTTAATAGCTGTCCAGACTGAAACTCTCCTTATAACTTCAACAAGAGTGGGCGGAGCAATGTTTAAAGTTTACATGCTACATCAAACTCTTTTGTTTCTATAAAAGGATGAACTTTAGATGGAATATGGAATATGGGACCAGAAGCTAAGTGGCGCAGTGATTAGCTTCCCATTGGGGGGAAAATAGATGCTCAAATACAAATTCAAGGGAGCTACTTCACCCGCCAGCCAGAGAGATTCTGGGTCTGGGTAGCGTTGTTGCCTCCCAGCAAGTAGGGATTAGGAAAAATTAATAAAATTTGATGACTGAAAATGAAATACATGAAAAAAGAAATCATAAAATTGCAGTCTTTTTTGCGACATTGACGTGTTGTTTGGGGCAGTCGTGGTAACGGGGTGCATGCATGTAGTCCTGAGTCGTATGGCCTTCTGCCAATGGTGCTGGCGTTAACAGGATGAATCATGGAGGGCATCACTGCTCAATGAATGTCCACAATCATGGCTGTTAGGTCACTCTGCACATCTCGGACAATTTGATTGTCTCTCTCTTTATGTGGTTAGTGTAGGTCTTCCAGATCTTTCATATCACCGGTGCATGCTGTCTCAATGTCAGTTGATTCCTTCTGGGTGGAACGTTTTATATACATATATAAATATAATTATGCTACGCTACATGGTCCTGTAGATGCTGTAGATGCATTATGACATATTATTATAATATATACATTACGCATTCTGAGCCTTTGTTTTGATCCATAGGGCTAAAACAGAGAACAGCCTCAGTCAGGTCCAATCATATAACAAAGCTTTGGCAGCTCTCTGTGCATCTTGAGGGTGATGACTTCATTCCAGTAAATGGCTCGAAATTCTCATTCCACCACTATCGCTACAAATCTATTACTGGTTCAAAGGCTCTGTAAACCTGGACTAATTTCATGCTTTGCTCCACAAGTGGCCTGCCTCTGATCGAGACACTCGGAGTACATGTCTGACAGGTCATCTCAGTGTTTATACAAGATGCTCAATACCAGGGTCTTTCGTTCCTAGTCCATTTTCAGTAATTGCACCACAGAGGAGAGAGAGAGAGAGAGAGAGAGAGAGAAGGGGAGAGAGAGAGAGAAGGAGAGTATATGACAGAGTCATTGCACAGCTAATGAGCTGCTGCTCCAACATCCTTTCTGCTTGTTAGCTTAGCGCTCTCTCTCTGGCTCTTGGTAAAAAAAAAAAAAAAAAAAAGGACATGCTTTTAGAGAATGACGTTTTATTTCTTTGATTCTCCTCTAGTGGCAAAGGTGGCGCACTTCCGCTCTGGCAGATACACACATGCTTAGTCAAACAGTAATCATATCGTTGTTGTTGTAGTAGCACATAGTCTACTTAATGTTCATTATCGGAGTATTCCAGATCCCTTAACATCCCCTTGTCCTTTACATGGAACATACTGAGCTTCTGTAGAGGAAATGCTTTAAAGACAGGATCATGTGGTCTATGTTATGTGGCATAACATAAGAACCACAATGTCAGAAGGAAACTTGCAGGTAAGGTGTCTCTGTTTACATTTGAGCAGGTGCTTGTATATAGAGTGGCTTACAGAAACACTTGGTTGTCAACTCTGAGAATAGATTTTTAAAAGTAAGAAATAAAGTAATAAAACAAACTGAAAAGAGTTGTTGCACAAATAGTTGCACCCGGAAGGAATCAACTGACAGGACTGAGACTTGTGGTGTGTGAAAACTGGGTGTGTCTGACATTGTGAGACATGCGAATGATTCAAGTTTCACGCCCTGCCGCACATGTGAGGTAAGCAAGGATGGGCCTTATGGCTGTACCTGACTGACTCAACAGCCATGACTGTGATGCTCTGGAGTGATGCCCTCCATGAGTCATCCTGTTAGTCCCAGCACCATTGGCAGATGGCTGCATTGCCCATATCAGTCTAAATTAATCATCATCTATTGTTCCTGGTGACCTTTATCTTCCTTCCCAATAGCACTGCAATCCGACACTTCCTTCTGGGTGCAGCTATTCTTTTATTGAGGAGTGCATTAAGCTGCTAGTAAGCAATGATGGGTGAAGTTGGGGGGCTGCTAGTGAGCAATGATGGCTGAAGTCGGGGGGTTACTAGTGAGCAATAAGGGGTGAAAGTGGGGGTCTGCTAGTGAGCTATGATGGGTGAAGTCGGGGTCGGGGGGGGGGGGAGTGAAAACAATCCACTTTTCTCTACAAGGACGAATGTACTGACATTAAACAGACAGCACAACTGCACAACCATCACAACACAGTTTTCTAAATGTTGATGGTGAAAAAAATATAGACAGAAATGAATACAAACTGCTTTTCTGTAAAGCTGCTTTGCGACAACATTAATTTGTCATGAGAAGATTTAAAGAATCATAAATACAATACTAGTACAGCGAACAGTACTACAATACTAGTACTATCCTAGAACAGCGAGGAACAAATCTGATTACTAACACTTCAAACTTCTAAATTGACCTTTCCATACTCCATGCACAAATGTATTCCTAGCAACTGTTGCACAGTTGGACAAGCTTTCCAGTACAAAAATCCCATTTATGAGAAACTCAGTTTTTGCTAAAATATGCAAGTTTAGAGTGCATCACTAATTTAAACTATTCTGTTTGTATGCCACAGTGAGCTAAAGAATCCTTCCTAATTGAATTTCTGTACAGGTACATAAACCAGTTTAAAGGCTAAAACAGACCACTCTACAGAAGTGAAACCAGCTGCCAGATTTCGGACCGAATTCTGATACACTAACACGTGTCTTGTGTAGGAGTCATGGAGTAATGGCACAGGAAGAGTATGTCCCGTGTCCCCTTATAGCCTCATCATAAGGCCTCTTTCCCTCCTCCTGATGTGGCCCCCGCTGCACTGGGTTGGGTCTCTATGGTTACAGGCGTCCCGCACCCCTTCTTCAAGCCCATGACATCTAATTTTCTCTGGGATCGGCTCAGTGAGGAGAGCGGAGCAGGATAATGATATGCTTTTAGCCAGCGCTGACTAGCAAAACAATCACAGCTCAACACACCAGGCATCATTAGTGCCCACATGAGTATCTATTACTTCCACAACTGGTCACCTGTTCGGCTCTTCAAACAAGTTTTCACATAGACACACTCACAGATGTGATTCCTTCATTTGGTCACGGGAATGTTCATATAATGCATTTCCGCTAAGCAGCCGGATGGAGTAAAACATATAATGCACAAGAGTGGAATCTGAATTTGGTTGAAAGCGAAACAGTCTTGAACATAAAGGTGCAATAAAGGGTTCTTTGGAGCGATGACAGAAAATGCTCAGTTTTTGTTCCCTATAGAACCTTTCAATTGACGGAACATTACAGAATCATTTTTGTTCTCTAGGTAACATGCCAAAGGATGGTTCTTTAAATAACTGCTTTTTCCCGAAAGAAGCTGCCAACTGATGTTTTGTTCTATAAAGAACCTTTCAGGAGATGGAACACTGTACAACTGTGTTTTTTATTTTGTATATATTATATTTGTTTTACTATTTTACTGTGCTGTTTCTGTGCAACTGCTACTGGCTGCTAAATTTCCTTTGGGATCAATAAAGTATCTATCTATCTATCTGTCATTATAGAATCATTTTTTTAAAGACCCACTTTTGTTCTCTAGGGAACATGCCAAAGGATGGTTCTTTACCAACATTTTATAAAGAACTAATTTCCCCAAAGAACTTGCCAACTGATGTTAGAACCATTTTTTAAAGACCCACTTTTTGTTCCCTAAAGAACATTTCAAAGGATGGTTCATCAAAGAACCATTTTTTTAAAGACCCAAAGAACCTTTCAAATTTTTTAAAGAACTACATTTTCCTCAGAAGAACCTGCCAACTGATTAATTGTTGTAAAGAACCACTTTTCCCTAAAGAACCTTTCAATAGATGAAACATTAATTAATTATTTTTGTGAAGTCCCACTTTTTGACCTCTATGAAACATGCCAATTAATGGTTTGTTAAAAACCATTTTGTAACAAACCACTTTTGTCCTTTAAAGAACCTTTAAATGGATGGCTTCTTAAAGAACTATGTTTGTAAAGAATGGATAATTGTTCCCTAAAGAACCATTTAATTAATGGATGATTAAAGAATTCCTTTTGTAAATATTTCATTTTTGTTCCCTAGGGAACATGCCAATTGATGCCAATCTACATTTTCCCTAAAGAACCGGTCAATTGATGGTTTATTAGAATATCGTTACTGTTTTTGTAAAGAAGCAATTTTTATTCCTTAGAGAACCATTTGATTGATGTTTTTTTTTTTAAGTTGAAGGACATGTACGTAATGTAAAGGTTCCATTAGTTGAATTAATTTTTTTTCTTCATAGAACCGAGACAAAAGCATTTTGGAACCCTTGTTTTTAGGAGTATTTGTACGTCCATGCAAATTGATAAATCACTGTTTTGGAAGTTGATAAATCACTGTTTTGGAAGTTGATAAATCACTCTTTTGGAAGTTGATAAATCACTGTTGATCATTTCTATTTCGTAGATGAATATTTTATGTAGTGTGACCAAACGCATTGCTCGCTAATGAGGTGCGTTCCAGAAACAATCTATAGTCACTTATTGTCCCACATTGTGTATCACAGTAGGTTTTCCAACAGTAGCTTCTGATAGTTTATAAAGCCACATTATATTCATGTATAATTCATAAAAAGCAACAGCAAAAAACATATGCCATGCTTGAGTTAGTTCCACTCCTAATGTCACTCTAACATGCCATCAACTTCCCACTCACTTATTACACACGAGCCAGAGCATCCTAAAATACTGTAAGGACATGCAGCTTCGCGAAGGGGAATGAATGTTTCTGCACAATGACTCAAATACATCAAATATGGATTCCCCGTCACATATAGCTCCATAGATGACATTTCATTTTTCCTCCCACTTTGTCACTTTGTTCTCCATTTGTTTTCAAAAGTCTTAACTACACCCCTCCCCCCACACACATGTTTGTCCAGTGCGTCCAACTCCACCTACCCTTAAATGTCACCTGAAACAAATCAGGCATGACAGACTATGATAGATATGGCCCCTCTAGGCAACAGACCCACAGTGTTATGGCCAGTGAGAGTAGCCTTGGATGCACTGACAAGCTGGCATGAATCTACTATACAGTATGTATCTACTATACAGTATCTCCACCACATCATACCACAAAGTATGCTCTTCTCTAGTTCACTCACACTTCAGCCCTGTTTCAGTTCATTTATGACCCTGCCCTCATCCACTTCGACTCACTACTAGGATGTGCGCCACACCTCTGTTACACAGGTGGCCATTCACGGCAGAAGTGGAGGAGGCCACACTGAGGAGCGCATTATTTGAATGCACTCGTCCTTGGTAGGTTAGCCTCAATGAGCTAATCGGCTAGCCGTGGAAACTGTTGAACATACATAGAGTGTGTGAGTAATTGCTTTCTTTGACTATAGACTTGGAGTTGAACCGCTGCATAGTGCATATACCAATACAAGGTTATACAGTACAATGAAACACTATCAGGCTACTTCTCCAGTACAGTAATAAAAAAAAACCAGATAAATAAGTATGTAATAGTGCAAAAACAAAAGGAAACAATACAATAAGTGCATAAACAGTAAAACAGATGTGCAAGAGCAGTAACTGTGTCAGAATGTTACTAGAACTGAGGTGCAGCAGTTAACATATGCAGGAGAGTAAACTAGAGCTTAGTGTTAAGTGTACATACTGGAGAGTACAGTATCTTGAGGTAGCCAGAGTGCAATAAATATGTGGTTAGGCGTGTCAAAGGCGATAGTGCTGAATTTGCAGGTGTATAGAAGCATATGGTCATATGGATATAGCAGCAGTGGCAAAAATCCCAGTCTACAGGAAATTCTCCTTGGAACTGCGCCAGGGAAGGCATCCACCAAATCTGGCCCAAATGCACAATTCTTTGATGCAAGAGTGTCTGAACATTGAAGTGGCCTACATCCAGAAAAGTCCATGACAAATCAAATCCCAGCTGTTATTCATGCTCTTGGAGGTATTACACAATATTAGGTATCCAATATCCAGTAGAGTTGGGGCCCAAAGATGTTGTATTGAGGGGGTTGAGGCAGGTTGCAAGTGCTGTGTGGCTGTATTAGGGGCATTCCAATTTACTCACAGTCCATATAATAGGCAGGCAACAGCAGAGACATATGCAAAACCAGAAACCAGGAGACAAGGCAGGGATCAAAAACATGGGCAAGCCAAACCGGCAGAGAACTCAGTTTAGAACACAGAGGGTGTCTCCCAATTGTGCACTTATTACTAACACTACCTAGCTTAGTATTAGTAACTAGCTTACTATAGTACATCGTATAAAGTACAGTTATGAATGTCTAGCTTAGTATTAGTAACTAGCTTACTAGAGTACATTGTATAAAGTACAGATATGAATGTCAAAGTTTAGTATACTCCACAGTGCAAACGTAGAAACAGTAGATTTTTGAGTATGCTAATGTTGGACACTACTGTCCCACAATGCAACGGGAAACGGAAAGGGAGGAGCTTCTCATGTTTGGAAAATTGTGTACTAGCCTGAAGAGCTCATACTATTAAGATTAGTACAGACTATGTACTGTGTAGTATTAGTGTCTAGTCCATGATCAGCTGCAGGTGTGAGCTATGGGTGGAGCTAGGCAGGAGCCAGCACGTCAGAAGCTATGTGCAGTACCATGCAGGCCCAGGAGGGGAAGTACATGACAGACGTGGGGTTCCAACGTTTAACTAGTAAAAGTTTTGCGGTTGTAAAAGCAGGTATCAGTAGATTACTCTGCCATACTGACAAATGTAAATTTGAAAAAAAAAAAAAAAAGTGCTAATACTTTTTAGAGCTAATAAAGTAACAGAACAGTTCTTAGGATAGCACTGGGGATACGCCTGAAGGGGAATGATGAGACCAGTTGGATGTTGGCTACTAAAATCAGTATTAAAACGGAGGCTTTAGAGCAGCTGAACATGTGCTTGGTGGTTAGCTAGAAGGCTAACCACTGTCAGGTCACAATGACTTCTGGACAAGATCTGTTGCTCAAGTCAACACTGGTATTCGCTTGATCCCTCACCCCTCCAATGGTTAATCCAATACCCTAACAAAGGGGAACGAGGAGCCCAAGTGGATGAGGGTTTGTTAAATCTGGTATTGAGGCGGAGAGTTAGAGTATCTTAGTATGTGTTTGGTGGTTAGCCCCAGGGAAACAGCAGGAGGCTGATCGTTTTCGTTACTTTTGAACAGCCTGTGAATGTTCTGTGACTCGCTGGCTAGTTCAGCAGACACACATCGATCACTGCAATGCATAAGGTAAAAAGGTTTCTAACAAGGTTTCATCTGGATAGAACAGTTCCAGACCATTGCAGAGTTATGTACAGGTTTATGATGTGTGCAAATGAACTGAACACAGCACTCACAGGACTGGTCTGTTGAGCAATGAGCCTATACTCTCAGGAGTAATGGAGCTCCATCCAGTATATCTGAGTTGAGTTGGTGTATGTGATCCAGAAATATCATCCTGACCTTACTAATGGTCTCCTGGCTGAATGCAATCAAATCCTACAAGCAATTTCCATTATCTAGAACAAAGCCTTTCCAAAGGAGGTACAAACTCACTTGATTTCAGAAGAAACTCTGGATGCACAGGTGTCTGCAAACCTCTGGACATGTAGTGCACTTATTCAGAGGTATACCAGTAACTCCTGCCTGCAGATGAATACAAAAAAGTCTTTCAAGAGCTGGGGGGCATGTCTTTCGATTCACACCCCGGCCTCACTGCCTAAAAGCATATTACATCTGACAATAAATCAGAGGAAAACAAATGCCCAATCTTTTAAAAATGTAACTGTGTGTCCTTTTGACGTCCTTCGCCATCACCTTCCATTTGTCACCTATGAGGTAATTTCCTCTCACTTACGCGGTGATATTGCAGCTGGGAGAACACAAGCATCATAATGAATGAGCCGCCTCTGGTCATGCCCTGCCTCTCACAGGTTTCAAAAATGAGATGTTTGCTGCCTCTGATTTACCCAAGGCCAAAATAAGAGCGCGCTTGGCATTTGCTCATCTAGAAGAACGTACTGGGTGTGTGATCTAAATAGGAAAAGAGACGGCGTTGAAGCTTGTTCAAACAGTCCTCACTGTTCCTGAAAGCTGTCTGAAGAGGATTCTGAACTCAGTTACAGGCACTATAAATGAGATGACACTGAAGACGGTACTGATCTACCTGACCTACCTGTGTGACAATTACAATAGAAGACATTCTGGTTTAACTACAGTATGTAGTGTATTCGTGTTTAAAAGTATATTGCACACTGGACGTATATCCTGCAAATACACACGTACCTATATATATCATCACCGTCGCTACAATACCTAAGATGTCTATCATGCCCGTAATGAATGGAACCAACAGAAAACTAGCAGTAAAAGTAACTTTGTAGGAGAGGGCAAAAACACTCCTGACTTTATTTACTTTGAATGTAGAGAGACTTTATTCAAAGTCATTTTGCAGCATTTCTTTTGGTCCAATCATCATGACATTTTCAGCTAATATAAACAGCTGCTGAGCTCTAATCATGCATTACTAACTGCAAAAAATGAGATACTTTTGGACAGTGACAGCGTGTTCACTTTAAAGGGTCAATATGTTAGATGACACAATCTTTGGAATTCATACTCCATGCAGCCCCTCCTTGTTTTCTTTGTTTTCGAATGTGTTTTCTTGCCGAGATCGGGCGTGCTTGTTCTTCAAGAAGCTCACCGGACAAAAAAAGAGTCACCTGTGTGATTGCAACATACCTAATAGCATGTAATACCTACACAAGCACGAATAACAGCTATGATTGGATTTGGTATGGACTGGACAAGTTTCTGGATGTAGACCACGTCAATGTTAGCCACTCTTGCATCAAAGAATTGCGCAGTTGGGCCAGATTTGATGGATGCCTTCCTGGTACAATTCTGAGGAGAATTTCCTGTAGGCTGGGATTTTAGCCACTGCTGGTAGACGTGTATGACCGTACGCTTCCATACACCTGCAGATTCAGCTACTTCCTTCACACTATGGTCTTTGGCATGCGCAAATGCAATCACTCCTTTTAGCCAATCATTAACATCTGCTTTGGAGCCATTTCCACAAATTTACTCTACCTCTTCTCAATCTATGAATCCCGTCACACACTCCCCATCATCCTTGTGCAATAGCGTTTGCAGGAGCCTGAACCACCTTAAACACACAAGGTGACATTTTTTTGAGTCTGAAAAAAAAAAAAAAAAAAAAAAATATATATATAGATATATATATATATATAGATAGATAGATAGATACAGATATAGATATATATGTATGTGTGTGTGTGTGTGTGTGTGTGTGTGTGTGTGTGAGAGAGAGAGAGAGAGAGAGTGTATTTAACTGTATGTATTCTGTTTCATAATAAATTGGAAAGGCTTGCAGCTTTTTTGAGTTTGCTAAACCAGTACCAGCTGGTTCCACTGTAATCTGGCTTCTGCACTCTATTCATAGATGGTCTAGACAAACTGTAATTAATACTTTCATCTAGTCTTTATGAGGAATATTGAGTTGGGGTAGCAAAGCATCAGTGTGAAAAACTGCATTTAACTGCATCTTAAGAACAAAACAGATCAAGCTAAAGTTGATTTCAGGTCTTTGTGTGGGTCACCAACTTTCAAACCACATTCCACATGCATGATAACTGAATCATAAGATCCATTTGCCAAAAATATTAATGTTTAGAAACATTTATGTTGACAAAAATTGCTCCAAATAAGCTCATTATAATAGCGAGAGAAATTCCAGACATTTCTTTGTGTGGAGAGGAAGTCATTACTCTGTGCACTCCCCAAAACTAAATACACCAGACGCTCCGTATGAATTTCAAATTCACGTTAAGGTAGCAGCACGACTCCACATCAAAGGAAAGCCAATCAGAATGCTTTGGTTGCAGGCAGCAGCTTTGAAGTGCTTTCTGTATGCACTCATTGTAGCTCAGGGCACTTGTGTAGTGGACAGCGTTTCCCCACCACACATAGTGCTTTCAGATTAATAACCGAAAAAAAATCATTCATTCAAATCATTCAGGCTCAGTCTATCAGGTAGAAGACGAACCAACAGCCCAGTACAGTCACTTTTAGCCATGTCATACTACGCACGCTCACTGACCACCTCCACCACTAGAATATAGTGACATCATGCTGTTGTGATCAGCTTAGACACATGGCTTTTCTCCTCTTGATTAGGATTATTTCCCTTTAATGCATTGCGTTACCCACTGTCCGTCCCCACAGAGGAGATTAGACTAGACGGCTGCTTCAGCGCAATGAACAGAGGCCCAATTTAACATGTGCCTTCAAAAATCATCTAACAATAGCACATTAACGACCTCTGTGTGGATTCCAGGTTGGAGAACAAATTCCCACATGGTACATGTTTTCATCACAGCCAGGATACATGCCTTAATTAAGGTTACAATTACAGAGGATGGACAGCTGTATTACAGCCTGAAGGACTCTGACATCTAATCTATTATTTTTGGGTGAAGGGCAGGATTTGGAGTGTGGTGGTAATGAATTTACAGTCATGAATTTTGTAATAAATTTAATGATAATAATGAATTTTTCAGTAATGAATTTTAATGATAGCATCCAGACTCCGATAAAAACGTCAACGTGTCCCATTTGGATGAATTCAGTATTTTCAGTTTATGCATTTATGCAGGATTTATTGATCTATTGGTATTTAAAACACTGCGTATGACTCCTGTATTCATGCACTATAGATGCATTTTTAAGGCAGTGAGTTCCTTTTTACACATCATTTGCATGTAAATGTCAGTACATTATACCTCATAGGCATTTATAAGCGGTGTAAGTGAAGTGAAGCTTTCCAACTGGTTACACAGGAATCACAGTGTGAATCAGGAATCAGTCAGGAATCAGGAATTTTGAATGACTTGAATTAGCAAAGCTTGTTTAAAGCCATAGTTAACATATTGCAGCATTCATGCGTACAATGTTCTTATGAACAGCCATCATAGTGCACTGTGAAACCTGTGATTATCAATGTACATACCTTGTTTTGTTTTATAAATTGTTATGCATGTAATTATAACTACTTGCAAGTATAACAGCTGATAAGTGTGTTTAGAAAGCATTATGAGTATATGATTCATAGGAAGTGTTTCATTTCCTTTATTACAGCTTTATTCCGCACCTGTTCTCTCCTTCTTCAATATGCATCAGTCTACTAAAACCAAAATGACCTGCTTTATTACATGTAAATGTGATTCAAATGTGTACTATTTTTACATTTCAGTATATCTTACATGGTCTTGTGACATCTACACATCAACAAAGCATTCATGGAATTACGCTCAATAATGATTATGGAATGATCATAGTGTATTGTTGGAACATTGCTGTGAGGATTTGTCTGCCTCAGACACAAGGGAATTAGTGAGGTCAGATACTGATGTTGGATTAGTAGTTCTGGACCACACTAACTCATCCCAATGGTATTGGGTGGAACACAGTTCCACTGCTCCTGAGGCCAATGCTGGGTGGAAGTGTTTGCTTAACCATTTCCAAACCTCTCTTTGGGGGAGCCCAGTATTATTTGTAGTTATAACCCAATATGGATAATCAATACTCCATTAAGCCTAACACATGGGCTGCTGATGGACTTGTACATATCCATGTGATTGCCAGGAGCATCAGTTACAAATCTAATAATAATAATAATAATAATAATAATAATAATAATAATAATAATTAATAATAATAATAATAATGAAGGTGGGAAGAGAATCAGACTGATGGACTTTCAGAGGGAGAGAGTTCTAGAGGCAAGGAGCACTAAAGCTATGGTGGTTTAATGAAGGAATTCTGAGTAGCCCAGCTAAGGAGGACCTGAGGGTGCGTGTGGGTTTGTAGAGAAGAAGGAGAAGAAGAACAACAACAGCAGACAGATAAGAAGGTGCGAGGTTGTTAAGAGCTTTGTAAGTGAGGATCAGGATCATAACGTGTATATGGTACTGTATAGAAAGCCAGTGGACTTTTTAAATCATGAGTGTAATGTAATGATGTCACCAGCTATGAGGAGCCAGCAAGTGCTAGCAACTGGTTGCAAATCCAGAGGATGAAAGCATGGATTAGAGAAAACTGGAAATCTGGTGTTCTTTTAGCTAGCTCACAACAAACCAGCTACTTTTCTGAAAACAAACAATTTCTTGACACTTTGTGTCCTGCATGTTTGTTTGCCTTTTGGTTAAACTCATAAAGTGAAATGGAAGTTTAGCACAGTTGCTGTAAGAAAGACCAATTCATTCATTACACTGACCAACCTTCTTTAAAATGGTTCGACCTGGGTACCTGTTCTGCAGCTTTCAGGTGTCAACATATGAGTGTTCCTCCCTTTTCTCCCCTCCTGTGGAAGGACTGTGGGCTCAATGGTCCAAGACCTTTACTGAACAATTAAATGTATCAAATTGTTCAGTAGTATAGTGTGTCTGTCCTTCTTTTCAGGAGATTTGTTTTCAGTTTGTCACAGAAATCTGCAGGGATAGTTTTCCACTGCTCCAAAGTCCAGTTTTAGGATTTGGTTGGATTTTCTCAATCCAAATAATCCCAATTACATATTTACATAAATCGGTCCATGAACCTTACTTCACATGTAGTGCATTATACAATCTTCTATAGTGTTCTACTGCAGTAGTTCTGTCCAGGGGAAGGATGGACAGAAAAAGCTGAAGACTGAAGAAAGAGTGGAGGTTGATTTTCTTCTTTCTCTCAAAGATTAAAAGTTTAAAGGGACTATATTATGGAAAACTGAATTTCTATTGCTTTTCCCATGTCCTTAATATTTGCAATTTACTCTCTGGTCCATACAGTGCATATATGGAAACTGCACTAAATATGCTATTAATATTAGGACAATATCATGATAGTTACAAGCTGTGGAGGTCTACGATTTAGCAGTAGAAAGAGTAGTAACAGTATGTGTGTTAGAGAAACACAGAAAGACAGTCATTACTGGAGTCCAGGATTAAAGCAGAGAGAGTCATGATGATAGCGTGAGGTAGAAAGTGAGCAGCAGGTGGAAAGGGTGACAGACAGAACGCTTTATTAGCTTCAGGTGAGCAGCTGTTATGTGGTCATTAATTCACTGAGCATTGTCTCCGCAGAGTGAGGAGAGGTTTATAAAGTTGAGTGGCTGGAAATGATTATGTGAAAAATGATCTGAGGATTTCTATTCCCCCTTATATCTGAGCAGCCTGCATAACTTTCAGTGAACTGCTTCACTTCTCAAAAGACAGCTGCAGAAAGGAACTCAAAGGCTCTTGTCACAAGACAAGAACTTTAGGGACCCAAAATGTATATATATATATATATATATATATATATATATATATATATATATATATATATAT
>CM067492.1:25613360-25666889 GCA_034552555.1 Semaprochilodus insignis
TATATATATATATATATATATATATATATATATATATATATATATATATATATATTAACCATGTGAAAACAATCAAGTAAACTGAAAGCATCACTCTTTTCAGTGCTGAAAGGACACTGATCAGGACTCACCCTTGTGTGCGTGGGGCTCCTCTCCTCTACTGGAAGCACAGCCGCTGCTCTCACACTGTACAACACCAGCAGCAGAGATACTAAGCTGGCCAAAAGCTGCATGCTGACACAATGAGTGGAGAGGAAAAGACAATACAGAGAGAGAGAGAGAGAGAGAAAGAGAGAAAGAGAGAGAGAGAGGCACAACCAGAGAGAGAGAGAGAGAGAGAGAGTTTGCCAAGGCAAATCTGAGTATCACAAAACAGCAACCACGCAGAAGAAGTGATGAGAGTGTGAGCAGAGTGAGAGACAGGAGATTCTCAAGCTGCTTCTGTTCTCAGCTGAAGTGTCTTGGGCTGTTCTGGGATTGAGGTGGCCGTCTCTTATATACCCCGGGCTAGCAGTCTCCTGTTGACGCAGAGGTTGGTGGATGATGGGAGGGGGGCTGGGGGAGTAGGAGGCTTAGGGACTAACGAAAGCACAGAGTAGTTAACCCCCTAACAAACCGGCCATTTCACTGGTGCTGAGGACCATACGCCACCGCGCTCACGTCAGAAGGCTAAAAATGGTCCTGACATCAGTAAAAAAGCAGGAACACAAAAAGCCAATTATGACAAATATAACCCGATATTCAAATATTCAGATTCTTTATAAAATAAATATATAAGTATATATAAAGAGTAATGGCATAATTTTGGACCTTGCTGCTGTCAGAACAAACCTTGTGTATAATATAATATAATATAATATAATATAATATAATATAATATACCTTGACATTCAAATATACAAAATGACAATAACGGCAAATGTAAACTACATATATATATATATATTGGAGCTCCAAAACATTACAAGCAATTAATGTAACTCTTTTTTTTTATTTTTAAAAGTATTTTGGCCCATTTCTTTTGGTCTGATCATTGTGATATTTACAGACTACATTAAGGGCAAGTGGCAGTTTCAAATTATGTCAAAAACAAAAACAAACAAAAATGTCTTGGTAGACAGGAGCAGTATACACAGACCAAAAGAAATGGCTGACAACATGGAGTTGTAGAGGTTCCTAATGGTGTCCTGTGATAATCCATCCCATGCAGCTTGTATATTCTCACACAGTTCCTGTAGATGTTGCGGTAGGGGTGGAGGTGGAACGATACATGGACGTGTGACACGTGACAACAAACCGTTCATCCTTCAGCTGACCATAGTGCCTCCACACACAGATTCATTGGTCGTCTCCACCATGATAAAAGTGGGACTCATCACTGAAGATGATAAATATATAAATACACTACAGGTGAGCGATATGGCAAAAAAATAATGTTGAGATACACAATGTGGCACAAAAAATCTGATCAGTTGGAACAACAAAAAATAAAACCAGTAGTGCTACATTTTTTCACAATTGTGAACACAAAGATATTTCTTCAATATTTACTCATACTGTTAAATTAGACTAATTTTATTCTCTTCATAATGAAACATGCAGTTGGTCGACTGAGAACGGTTCTCAGAAAAGCAAACTGTAAGGATCCATCAATGGACAAGTTCTATACAAGCTGTAGATACTTCATTCTTATGAGCTTGACATCTATGTATGGATCAGAATGTAAATATTGGACCACAGTCAATAAAACGCAAGGAGGCAGCTCAAATGTATTCTACACTATATTACAGCCACTCAACTCATGGTTTGGTTACAAGTTTCTGACATTATTACGTATATTACACATACATTATATTCAAATCAGTTTGGTGCTGCTAGAGATATTTCCTCTCTTGTTGATTTGCGATATGCTTGACGAATCTGTAAACACAGGATCCTGCAAACAGTCTTCATTTCAGCTCTATTCATCCCTCTTTTAACGATTCTGATCGCACCACTCATTGCTATTGAACTGTCTGACACCTGAGATAGCCGAGAGTTATTCTGATGGTTCTGTAAATGGCAAGAAGATGGACAACGTAGGCAGTACACATGTACTTCTCCAAGAAACGTCTCCCTTAATCCATTTCAGAATGTACATAATCAACTTTCATTGTTAATCAGGTTGAACACACACACACACACACACACACACACACACATATATATATATATATATATATATCACTAAACTTCCACTTATAAACCTCATAGAGAAAACATTCTTCAAGTGTACTTCTAATCTGTTGGGTTGATATGTTACTTGATAGAAATGATGATTGATTAAATGATTACATTTACGGCATTTAGCTGACGCTCTTATCCAGAGCGACTTACAAGGTCATTCATATTACAGGTAGGCCAATGTAGTGTTAGGAGTCTTGCCCAAGGACTCTTATTGGTGTAGCACAGCATAGTTACCCAGACCCGGGAATCGAACCCCCATCTCCCACAAGGGGCGGTAGCTCCCTGGAGGTTAGTGGTGTTATCCGCTGAGCCACACCAATGGAATTACTTTAACTTGAAAATAAAAGCTTTATCAGTTGATTTGGATTTAGCAGTTCAATATGAAGATTCATGGGAACATATTTCTAAGCTTTTAAAAATCAATGAAAGAGACACTGTGAATGATATAAGATTAAAACTGCGGCATATTGTAAATGCTGACATGTACAGTACCAGTCAAAAGTTTAGACACATCCAACTAAATGGATGTTGTTGTTGATCATAAAGACTCTACAGGCTCACACTTAACAGTTCCAACTATACATGTTAATATTGATGATGGACAGACCAAACGTATTGGTTCAAAATGGCTTAGAAAAAAATCTTGTTATATTAACCTCCATTGTAAGTTAAGAAAGCTGTTTTATCCTCCTCCAAAGTTCCATTCCGGAGGTTTTTTAAGGTGGAGAGCTAATTTATAGTTCGATGTCTTCACTTTTATTCTACAGTAAAGCACTAAGATTAAAATAAGGAAGACCTTCTATGAGTAGCCATGTCTAGACTTTTGACTGGCACTGAAATATTGTGCTACCACATGGGTTTGTGGAAAAATGAGACATGCAGCGCTCATGCATTTCTGTTTGAATCAGGCTTTCATGGACGAATTTCTTTTAATTTCACTTTAAAAATTAAAAACAAACGAATAAACAACTTCTCCTTTATTTCACTCTAAACATAAAAACTAATAAAAACAAATGAAGTGATTTAACAATGGAATTAAAAACAGCAGATTAACAGCATTGTCTGCTTTGAAATAATAACTTTCACTTCATCACAATGGGCACCTTAAGCTACTGTGTTTCTCTATAAACATAAAAAAATTAATATTAAACAAATAAATAAACACATGAGATTTAGGATATGAACATGCTCAGTTGTGTGTGTGCTTCTCTGAGTTGAGATGGGGTTTACCGTTCTCTAAGTGGTGGGTCTCCCACCAGGACATGATCATGTTGTGTGTAATATATAGATATAAATATATTGGGATTCCCCTTATTTAATAATCCTGATTAAAATGTTATCTCATGCACCCTGTTCATTTCTGTAAGAGCTAAGATTATGTCCATTTCATCCTGTTATTATAATGCTTCTCAACTGCTTGACTTGAAGTATCCCATTCTGGTGGGTCTCCTACTGACAATTTGACTTGCCGATTTTCAGGTGGCAGCCCTAATAATGTCAGTATTCCTTATAAACTCAATGAAAGTACTGATACTGATTTTGCATGACAGTAAAAAATATGTTATTATAGTATATAGAAACTGTTCTTTTACACCAGGGGTGCACAACTCCATTCCTGGAGGGCCAGGCTCCAGCACAGTTCGGTACTGTCTTCCGCTAAACACCCATTAAACCTGCGAATTAACAGATGAGTTAAATCAGGGGTGCTTGACCAGGTACACTACCAAACTCTGCTGAATGCTGGCCCTCCAAGACCGGAGTCGTGCACCCCTGATTTACACTGTTAGAAGATCAAATTGTTCGAAATGTTGGGTATAGTTTAAATCTGGTGATGGAAGGCCTGTAAGCAAAAAGAACGACTGGGTATTTTCTTTCCACATCCAGCAAGGAAAAGAAAAAACAAAACACCATCATTAGGATAACTTTCTACACAGCAGATTCCAGATGAACTGGCCCAGGAAGCCTCCCTCACTCTACTCCTACACTCATTTATTTGATACACAGTCATAAACTACACCGATTTAGCCCGATGTATCAATAAACGACATAACACTTTCATTCAGGTCATCCTCCTGGCCTGCACATGTGATAGTTGATGGACACCTCTTTGGGAATGCAAGTACGCACCCAAGCCAAGTTCAGGGACCTGAGAGCTGATATTTGAGGCTTTAACCCATTTTTCACGCCACTCTGACACGGCCAGGCATCAGGCCCTACGGCTCTGCACAGATTAATGTGGTGCTGAGATGATTTGGCCCCTCAGCGCAATCTTGATACACTGCGTTTGAAGAATTCATGCCAATTGACCACCCCTGAACATATATATAGTAAGCAGCACCAACACACATCAATAAACACTGCTGGCGTCGGCTCTGCACACTCTAGTAACTTTGACAGTTGAGTTTGTTGAAGATCTGTTACCTCATATTTACGTTCTCAGCAGCAAAGTATCTACACTACACATGAAACATTCCACGAATTATTACACAAACATAAAAGATTTCATGAATTGCACCAGGTTTTAACAGATCAGGCTAGCCAAGGGTGGACAATAGGGTGGTCATCGACTTTGACGGCAAGATTTTTACAGACAATGGCTTGGAAAGAGCAACACAGTGGCAGCAATATACCGTATTTCTGGTTGAGATTTATTTATTGAGTTATTAATAAATAAATGCTATTTATTTATTAATATTGAGTTATTAATAAATAAATAGCAAGCCAGATGTGTGGTACTAGTGGAAGAAGTTTTACCAAGGGTGGCAAAGGAGCAGTGCCTGAGTATTTAGTACAGACTTACATAGTGAACTATATCTATCTATACAATCTCCCGAGCAAACATGCAAAACAGCTGCAACCAACAAGTAGTTGTTCAAGAAGTTGAGTTATTCTGATCAGATGTGCATGTAAAACAACAGATTTGTACTCAGATTAAAATGCATCAAAGTGTATCATTGGGCCATATGTCTAAAAAGCCAGAAAACATTACATAAGCTTTTTAACATATTACATATACCATATTAGGGCTGTTTAGTTATGGCAATAATCATTATAACGAATGCTTTGGTCAACATTTTAACACAGATACAGACACTTTAACACAATTACCTGTGACTTTGAAAATATGATGCATCTATTAAACTTTAAATATAATTCAACTGAAAAAAGAAATAAAAGTTAAATGTAAAAAAAAAAGATAAAGATTTTAAGAAAACTTAAAATTGGTGGTTTAAAAAAACACACCACCGTATGCATATGCTTGCTGATGCTGATCATATCAGTGCAACCTTGCACTGCTTAAGTACACTGAAGAGGAAGTGTCTAATGACTGAAGACTCTGGTGCAATCTCACTTTTACAATATCATATGCTGAAATATATCGTTCATACTTTTCCTTTACTTTTAGTGAAATACATTATTATTATTCTTCTGCTTCTAATTATAGGAAAGTTCTGGGCAAGTGGTTACAAACTATTTTAACTTTTTGTTTTTAGTCATTTAGCACTCACCTCCATTCATTGAGGGCTTGCTCGCGGGTGCCCTCTGGCATTTCACAGTCATGGTTTTGATATAATAGGAGTAATAGGAAGTGACCAGGCTCTCTGTAATGGTAATATGGAGAATTTGAGCAAAATCGCCTATTAGTTTGAGTTATAGTACTTTATGGCAGCACCTCACGTATGTTATATTGACGTCAGTAAGCATAAAGCACTTCCCTTAGCCAATGAGCTGCTCCTCTCTCCAACCAATCAGCACTCGGTGGCAGTAATGCTAACTAATTAGCACCCAGTAGCAGTAGCTGTAATCAATGGGAACTCAGTTGCCATAGCGCTAACCAATCAGCACTCAGTAGCAGCAATGCTAACCAATCAGCGCTCAGTAGCAGTAATGCTAACTAATCAGCACATAGTAGCAGTAAGGTTAACCAACCAGAACTCAGTAGCAGTAATGCTAATCAATTAACACCCAGAAGCAGTAACACAAACAAGTCAGCACTCAGTAGCCGTTATGCTAACCAACCAGTACTAAGTAGCATTAATGCTAATCAATCAGCACTCAGGAGCAGTAATACTAACCAATTCACACTCAGTAGCAGTAATGCTAACCAATCAGCACTCTGGAGCAGTAATGCTAACCAAGCAGTACTAAGTAGCATTAATACTAATCACTCAGAACTTAACAACTAGTGGACTTGTTTGCCTGACAACACCCTGTATGTAATGCATGCACCACTCCACCATGAATGGATTAAAATGAAGGGATTAAAATACATTTGAAGACAAATTGCTATCCTAAAACTGTCATAAAGTGTCAGAATCAGGCAGCATATATCTAACCATTTTATGTAGTACGTTTCTGTGAGGGAAGTGTTAAACTCCTCAGACGGCTGGTTCCCATCACTACCACTATGAGCAGTTCTGACTGGACACGAGACCACTCTGAATGACTTTATCTACATCGCAGCCAGTTCATTCTGAGGACTGAGTTTGTGTAAGTTTGTTCTTGTCAGTTGTAAGAGCACTGCCCAACCTGTAGATCTGCCAGCCTCTGTGTGGGTTCCAGATAAAGAGATGCTTTAGTATACTTCTAAAAGAGAAGAGCAAAGAAAAGGAGGATAAGAGAGGGGGAATGAGAAAGAAAAGGGGAAAAAGCTTGAGAGAAGAGAAGAAAAAAATAACACAAGCAAAGAGAAAAGAAAATAATAAAAAAGAAGAAAAAAGAAAAAGATTAAAGAAAACAAGAAGACAACAGAACAGAAGAAAACAGGAGGGAAAAGAAGAGAAGGAACAGAACAGAAGTGAACAGAAGAGAACAGAACAGAAGAGAAAAGAAGAGAATGAATAGAGCAGAACAGAGAGAAGACAAATGAAAAGAATAGAAGAGAAAATAAAAGAAAAAAAGAAAAGAGCACAGAAAAAAAGAGAGAAAAGAAGGAACAGAACAAAACAGAAGAGCAGGGAAGAGAAGTCTCACTGCAAGGCTAATCAGCAGCACTACTGTTCAGTGCTCAGGTGGGTTTCGGTGTTGGACTGTGAAATATCACTATAAGGTCACTGATGCCATCTTGTGGTCAGAAATGCTACTAACACCGTTAACAAATTTGACTTGTGCACACTGAAGGGAGCATTACTGAAGTTCATTACAAAGCAGTTTCTGATGGTCTTTCTAAATGAATTGAGGCAGGAGTTGGTGAGGGGGGTTTGACTGGAGGAAAGCTCAGGGTCTTTCACTAACGTGAGAGGGTTTCTTTGACCCCAGATTAAACCTTTGAATTCTTTTGTGACGTCTAACATCTCGTGATACAGCTGGAGATAAGCAAGTACCAAGGATGAGAAACACATTAGACACCAGCACTGCTTGGTACTGAGGAGCAAAAATGGCAGCTCTTTGAAAAAATCCTAATATCCATATCCAACATTTTCCCTGTGTTTTAACCCCCCAACCCCTTTTCTGAGCCATCGATAAAGCCACTTAATAAAACAGAAAGCCGGATGTTTATTATAGATTTTATTATTTCAAAAGGACATATTGATTTTGCAAAACGAACTTGATTTTATGAACACTAGATGCTGAAAGTATAGGTACATCCTGGCTTCGATGATGAATGGCCTTTGAACACGCTCCCAAAGAACAGTTTAAAAACACTGGAAATAGTGATTTAAGTGGAAGGGGACCCTTCTTCTGACTGGGTTCTGCATTTAAAACCACATTTCACACGAAGCCAGAGGCCACCGAACCAACAGTTCACATTCTACATGAAATCATGACCTCATCCCAGCAGGTTGCAAACAAACACCTTTGCAAAAAAGTACACCATTGATACCATACGATACAATACAAAATACCTAATTTATATGCAAGTCAGCCTCATATGGTGGTCATAACATAAGTATTCATGAATATTAATGATCAAACCAGTAAACCACAGCAAATCCCCTATTCAGGATAAAATCCAGATCTGTTCAGGACAAGCTCTGAATCGCCCACAGGCTGTTTTATTACAATCACTCAATAACTGTAATGGCGTCCATAAAGGGAGAGCTGAATGTCATTCTTTACTCATTAAACGTATGAACAAATTTGAACTTGAGGTTACTTTGTATTAGCCTATATTGACTACAATTAGTATTTTCATATTTGTTAACGATCTACTATTGATTAACTGGCCAACGATCTGCCGTCTCTGGGATCACTGTGTACGTGATGTTGTAGGATAGCTCTTGACCTGAGTGTCTCTTTACAGACTAACAGAGAAGGACAGAAAACAGTGAAATATAATCCCTAATAAATGCCTGAACAGCTGCCAAATTCAAATGCTGCTTCTTTCATTAGATTGCCATTTAAAGATGGCCATTTGACTGACAACAGAGCAGTAGCGGAATGTTACGACATCCTCCTGCAACAGACTATAAGACTAATTGTGCATTGATCTAGACCAAGAACCGTTTAATGTCAGACACACTCCACAGCTTATTCATAATGTGACATTAATGACAAAGAAACTCAGAGGTCCAACCATAACATGATCTCAAATATGAAGCTGAACAATGATTGCGGGTAACAGGATAAACAGATCAAAGCAAATAAATAAAATAAAAAAAAAAAATCCAACAGTAAGTCTTTAGGAAAGCTCTGGTGGGAATGAGGACTGTCAGAAATCCCCCTCAGACGTTCCCTTTCACGTTGAAACAGAGCAGCAGGCAGGCTGGGGAGAAAAGCTGGGAGACACACTCTGCATTGTGCTGATGGGTTTGTAGTGTCTCCACAGAAGGCAGCGTAAGACGAGATGGCAGCTAAGAGGCCAGTTATGCTTCACTTAGTACCTGAGAATAATACACAGAGAAAAATTTTTTTTTTTTAATTCTGTTTCCTCAGGATACAGAGAAGCTTCTTCCCACATGCCATCACACTCATGCACAGTTTAATACTACAATGCACAAATCCACACTCCACTTATTTATCTTGAATTATATAAATACATACAATCCATATTCCGGACAGTTTGTTGTTCTTTCTGTATTGCATTTCTTATTTATCTTGGTAATAGCATCACGACACTCCATCCTCTGTACTTAATGTCTCAGACTAGTGCTTCTTCTTATACTCCACTTTTATAAGCCGCAACTTAATCTGCCCTTACATCCTGACTCCTGCACTCAGCACTTTAACACACATATATAAATCTGCACAATGTACGTTTACATGTATGCCAGGTACGGGGTGTTTTGTACTTTTGTAAAGTGTCGTCACGCTCTGTGCACCATGAGCTACTGTAACCAAAAACAAATTCCTTGTATGTGTGAACATACTTGGCCAATAAAGCTTGATTTGGATTGTGATCTAGACTGTAAACAGAAATACAAAAAAACAAAACAAACAAAAAAAACCCACCAGTTAAAACAGTTGTTGGTTTTATACTGTAACAAACAGAAGCCTCTAATGTGAGGAAAACTACTCGGTTTATAGGGACACCATCTGCTTACTTCTACTGCTGTAAGACAAGCTGAACTGGTTTAAATCTGAATACAAACCACCAGTCAGTAACACACAATACACACGCCTACACAACTTACACTGCATGAGGATAACGTGCCAAAATATGAAGAAAACAGATATGAGAAATAAGAAGAATAGAAGGTAATTAACATAAATTAACAGAACCACTAAAAATACAGGTAAGCCCCACCCCCTACACTACAGTATTTATCACTGAAAAAATGTTTTGAAACTGTAACAATGTTTACGTACCACATCAAACTCAATGACAACAACAACAACAACAACAACAACAACAACAACAATGAATTCCTTTATGTATTTTTGACTCTTTTCTGTTTAACCAAGAATTTTTAGCTCCTTAAAATAGTTACCTGTCACAGTTTTCACACTGATCATGCTCTAATAAAAAAGGTTATTCCACGTTAAGAAAATGTGCATTGTTTATTATTACACATTGTACCATGAATATTCACCTTTCTGGCAAATTCTGGTAGGACGAAAGCAGCTCGGTGGATTTCGGGGTTGTAATATTTTAGGCTCATGCTCTCAATCTCGTCCCTTGATAATTCTCGTACTGGTTCACGGAAGTTTGTTTGCTGTAGGACACAACACATCAGCATGAAGGAGATGGCTTCAGATCCAGTACAATGGGAATTCTGAGAGACTGAGGAAAAATGAGGAATATTTACCGAGTTTTTACTGCAGAGCATGAAGCCGATCTGACCACTTGGGTAGGTGGGTATGGTGCAATAAGCATAGTCAACAACAGGGAACAGGGTCTTACAGAAGGTGCGCATTTCTTTGATGAGCTCCAGATGCAGCCACTGGCACTCTCCTGGAAAACCCAGAGACAGTCTTACTGATAGTCAGAGATGTACAACAACTCAAACAAAGCAGGAGCTCTAAAGCAGTAACACGTGAAACTGCATCAACCTTGACAACAAAGAATTCCACCCTCACGAAGGGCCGTTTTCATGAGTTGATAGTAGGACTCCTTGAATAAGCTTTCTGCTGGACCTACGGCAAGATAACGTTCCGTCAGTAACATTGTCCGTACATTTATGCTTTAAGGCGATTCAAAGGCTTATTAGGAAACCAGAGCCATTTTTGCTTACCAACAGGGTCTGAAGAGTCTGTTATGATGACATCAAAGGCATCCTGATTCTGTTTCATGAACTCAAAGCCATCTCCTACATTCAGAGTCAGTTTAGGACTGAAAAATCCTTTCGCCATTCCAGGGAGGTACTTCTTCGACACATTAATGACATCCTGTAGGGGATATTAGCACATCCTATTAGAATAAGGTTACAGGACATTTAAAGCCTGACTAAGAAAGGGTTAAATGCACAGGGGGTCCAGGGGTAATTTCCTCTTTCACAGGTGCAACTCAGTGATTTATATCTGTATAGATCTGCCAATATCAGGCTTTTCGTCTTTCCTCCGGAGAAAGGACAGATTACCTACTGTTTTTCACAGCACTCAGTGGTGGTCTGATTATTTTAGTCCCATCTGTGCACACGTCTCTATGAGGTCATTTCGCATTAGCAAAAATATTTCTGACCACTTCTACCCGCCAGATTTAGTCTCTTAGCATTACTCATTGATTTTCTTGGTCTAAGTGGTAGAATTTCTGATTATCTCTTTATCTCCATCTTCTCTACACAGACAGCCTTGAGTCATATATGAACAAAATCATCAGCTTTTGGTTTCCTAGAAATGAGAATCACTATTATATGACCATGTATGACTCAAACATTTGGGTTTTCAGAACATACAACCCACTAGAAACTAGAAGAAACTCATTCACCCAGTAGTACCTTAACCTGTCGTCTAGTTGTGGGAGTTTTATCAGTGATGAGACAACAAAATTTATATTCCAGAGCTCCTTCTGATAAACTAATCCAACCTGAAAATGGCTGAATGTGTACTGAAAAAGAACAATGAGTGCGTTTACATGCCCTTAATCAGATCATAATCAGATTTCTCAGTTCTCTCATCACTGAAATGTTCATAAAAGCATACTCCTATTTCTTAGTCTGGATTAAGGTCTGGAAAACTGATAAAGGGAGCTGGATTGTAGTTCATTAAATCACACTTCTTTCAGTTTTCTCAGTCTGTGCACATGTAAAAACAAACTAAGCAACCAGCATTTAACACTGCAACCGCAAGATGCCAACATAACAGTTTTGAAGCGACGCTGAAACCGACTACATGCTTAATGAACTGAACAATCTGAATGTTCTTCATCTTCTACTTGACGTTTATCCACATTTCACACTGTTTCTTCACATGGATTTTACGTTATGTTACGTCACATCTTATTCTGTTTATTAGCAGCGGAAATCTGATTATTGCCTGACTCATGCAGACCCAGATTCTTCCAAGATCTGAGCACCCAAATGCATCTAAAACATTGATCGGAATACTGACTAAAACCTGATTTTATGCAGTTATTGGATTATCAAGCGCATGTAAACTCACTCAATGCGGCGCTGAAAGTGGAAAAGGATCAATGTACACACTGAACTGCTAGCACTTCGTTTTCTACAGGGATACAGACAGTCACGGACAGCTTACAAAGTAGGCTTATTTAAAACACCTGTCAATACAAACCTCATCAATCTCACACTGAACTACAGACTCGACCATCGGATGCTTCACAACCTCCCTCAGCACCCCACCATCCCCTCCTCCAATAATCAGAACCTGCATAAAGTGGGGAGAAAAGATTTGAGAGATTATATCGGGCACTGATGTACAGTAAAGCCATCTGCAGTGCTTCTTCTAAAGCTGGTTCATTTCTTCATACATAATAACAGAGCGTTACAGAAAAACCCTGAGGAAATCATTAACTAATTACCTTCTTGGGGCAAGGGTGGCAGCACAGCGGGAGATTGGCAATCATTTCTTGGTATGAAAACTCATCCCGTTCCGTACACTGGATTACGCCATCCAATACGAGGACGTTCCCATAAGTCTTACTGCACACAGGAGAACATTATCGTATAAGAAACAAAGAAAGAAGAAAGAAAGAAAGAAAGACACATACAAGAAAAAAAGAAAGAAGCTACAAGCTGTATTCTTAAAATAGATGGTTCTTCAAGGGATCTTCAGTAAAGACAAGGGTTCTGTACAGAACCATGAAACCTCAAAGAACTATTTACATCCTTAAACTGTTCTTCACATGGTGAAGCTGTTCTTTATGAATGTGTTGCATATATTTCTATTCAGAACCTTTTTGAAAATGGTTCTATAAAGCACCAAAAAGGGTTCTTCTATTGTTACACGTTTGCCATCATAATAGCAGAACTGTTTTTAAATATGGTTCTTATAAAGCACCAAAAAAGGGTTCTACTACTGTTACATAATCGAGATACAAACAGAACACTTTTTGGTTCTACACAGAACCTTTTTGAAAGTGGGTTTTGCCATCATAAGCTTCCCACCATTACAGCATAACCCTTTTTGGTTCTATATAGAACATTGCTGAAACTGGTTCTTACAGCACCAAAGAAAAAGAGTTCTTCTATTGTTACAAGCTTGCCATCATAACAGTGGAACCCTTTTTTGGTCCTATATAGAACCTTTTGGGAAATTGTTCATATACAGCACCAAAAGGGTTCTCCTTTTGCTACACCCTTGAAATCCTAACAGCAGAACCCTTTGTGGTGCTATCTAGAACCGAATTTCAAAATAGTGCTGTTGAGAACCATATGCAAAGAATCATTTAATGGCATGCTAATGGTTCCTTGAGGGTTCCAGGTTCCATATATGGTTCTACCATTAACCATCTTGAGAGGCACGTGGCGCTGGAAAGCAGTGCTGTCAGTTTCAGCTCACGAGCAGGCATCAGCCGTGAGGAGCTGCTCTATTTTAGGTTTACCACAAAATGAAGTCCGGAGAAGAGATGGTTGTGACAGAGGGAGGACCAGACACTGTGTCTTTTACCCGTCACCTTTCCAGTTTTGCCAGTTTGTTTGTGGTTAAACAGGATATGCCACGTTTACTCGGCAGCTAACTTAGCACACATTATGAAGCTGAAGTTGGCTTCTTTAGTCAAACTGCCCGTTCCACCTTAAATGTAGCAGCAGTTACATGTTCAATGTAACTGCTGCACCATTTAAGGTGGAACGGACAGTTTGACTAAAGAAGCCAACTTCGTGCACACAACACGAGTGCAGCCAGCCACCACTGGAAGAAGTGAATGCTCAGCTAACAGGCTGGAGAACATCACGCTTGAATTCAAGCAAGCTCCCCGGCTAGCTAGCTACCTAGCTAGACGGTTAGCAAGTCAGCTAACTATGTGGCTATCTAGAACTCACCTCTTAAACACCATAACATCCTGAAATTTGGACTTCTTGTGGTACAGAACCTCCTCCACCTGAAGACTCATTGCCTGACCGGGCCATAACGTGCACGTCTCGGTGAACCAGCCGTCCTTGATGTTGTCCATCACGAATGGGGAGCGGAAAGGAACCCCGGCCGCTTCTCCTGCGCGCTTCTTGAAAGAAGACTAGGAGCTAAAGTGCTCGGAGTTGTGGAGGATCTCGCGCACTGACACGTTGGGCGCTGGAGTTCGGTCTCACCCAACTAGAGGCGAGAGCCAGCCAATAGGAGCAGGGCGTCGCCGGCCATGAGCCCGGAGGCAGCCAATCAGCGGGCAGCATGAGAGGTCTTTATACAAGCTAGTTCGGCTTTGCAGACGACGGAAAGGGACCACGTGAAAGTTGACGGTGATGTCAAAGCGCCACAGGAAAGACACGTTCATTCAAATACAATACACCTTTATATGAATAGTGCAGCACTTTCATATCGTCAGAGAGAGAGAGAGATCGTTTTTTGAGGGTTTGGTTTCTAGCCACGCCTTAAAAATCTACAGTAGAAAAAAGCTGCAGGATTTTACGGATGGGCAATACCATTGATTTTCCATTAATACCAAGCAATACCAAGTCTGATATCCCGATACCGATACTTTAAAGTTTATGATCGTCAACCATGAAATGGCCACTGGTTTTCTTGTTGATCCGATACCCTTAAAAATGTGAGATTTATTGAACAATGCTGGAAATGTGTTTATTTTTGTTCTTATAGGCCTTAATAATGTGTTATATCCTAACATGGCTATATTAGTAGAGTTTGTCCTTGTTGCAAACGAGTTTAAGGTTTTTGTGCTAGTACCAGTTGTTCTCTTTTTTCTTTTGGTCCATACCATTTAAATGGAAACAACAAAATCCCACAAGTTGATACATCTTCTTTAGGTATAGTTTTGTCACCTGTATATTTTCAAAGGCTATTTGAACAAATAATCCACAAAATTACATCTGCAGTGGACTGTCCCATATACTGTATATGGGGCACCTCAAGTTCCCCCAAGGATACCTGGCGGAGGTTCCTGGGCGCTCATTAGTTATGAATCCCAGCCAGAGTAATGTACAGAGTAATATGAAGCCCTGAATCCTGATACCAGTGCCAATATTTGTAGACATCTTCTTGTGCACATTTGTCATTACCACAGTGAGGATGGACACAGTGAAAATTCAGACACAAATTTATTCAAATGTTTTTGCATTTGCCTTAGGAGCATTAGGTAAGATGATGCTCCTCCTCCTCCGTCTTGACTCACCTCGCATTTGTCTGAAGAAACGTTGTTCAGCATCAAACTTCATCCGTTTGTCTCCAGTGGTAGAAGGCAGCACCAGTGTTAACACTTGTTTTAAAATTTGTTTTCTTTGCTTTCAGACGTGTTTTCCTGCCTAGAGTGGACATGCTCCTTCCTCGTCCTCTCATGTTAGACTGATTCAACTCAACGCTACACTGACTATCACCTCTCCAGGCATAAAGTGGTATTGTGAGACAGGAGGGGCCAGGGCTAGCTGGTTAGCATGATAATCTCAGTAGATACCTCTGCAACATTGACCTAGCATTGTGAAATGGTGCTCCTAAAGAAATATAAGGCGAGTTAAGGCTGTCCAGCTGTTAAATTATTAAAGTGCATACACACTTGAACAATGACTGTGTGTATCCTTCAACTGTCTGCTGATTTCTTTCTTTTCATCATCAAATACAAATACAGTTTTATATCAGCAAATACTGGTTAAAGGAAGTGCTCAGCATTGATCAATGATCTGAGGTTTTAAAGAGAAACTCAAACGTTGAGCATAATTAAATGGTTGGCGTGTAACCAGTGTCATTCAGATCGGTTTTACATGAAAGGCTTTGTTCTAGAGAAACTTGCAGGGTCAGCATTATTCACAGTGGTGGTAATAGAAACCAGACGTCTGCAGAGTTAAATGTCTTTAAAAGCTCCCTCACAAAAAAGTATGAATGTATTTTAATCCATTTATTTGAATCCATTCATGGTGGAAGGGTAGATGCAGGGTGCTGTAAGGCAAAAGAGATGTAGATTTTTGACAATTTTACCATCATCTAGTTACATATAAAAACCTGTGTAGGGTCATTGGCTCTTTTGGATAGGACATAAAATGACTATATTTGTATTGCAGACATTGTGACCCCTGGTTCCATACACCACCACCATACAGAAACCTGAGAAATCTCTACAATGAACCACTTCATATCAAACCACGATGAATGAAGGACTGAATTATTCAGAAATTCTGAAAGACTGGTGGAATTTCCCTTTAACACTGCAGTGTTTATCACCCATCCGTACCCAACATATTATATTTCTTTTATTATTGACTATTGAGTATTTTCTTCAGTAATGCTAACATACTGATGCATTTTATTATGCTCACAGCAAAAAGGGTCTGGGGTTCGATTCCACAGCCAGGACCAGGGTCCATTCTGTGTGGAGTGTACATGTTCTCCCCGTACCAGTGTGGGTTTCCTTCCACCGTCCAAAGACATGCTGTCAGTTGAACTGGAGATGCTAAACTACCCCCTAGGTCTGAGTGTTTAAGTGAATGTGTATGTCTTTATGTCTGCCCTGTAATGGACTGGAGGCCTGTCCAGGGTGTCCCTGCCTTCTGCCGAATGAGCTTTAGGATGGGCGCTAGCATGACCCAGAGGGCTGAGCGGTGTAGATGATGATTGAGTGAGTGAAACAACCCTCTGCCAACCGTCTACCAAAACGAACACAGGAACCACAGGAATTCATGTCCTCCAGTGAAAGGAACCCAAGCATGTCACTATAAAGACTCTGTCTTTAGAGAAAACACATTTATTCAGTACAACAGTGAGCACAATGTAAGACTATAACAATACGACCGTTCTTCAGCAGTGGCAGTATCAACACATACCTCACATTTACGTTAGCAGGTGGATAATTCTCTTGCTGGTCTGCATCTAAGTGAATATGTTGCATTAAACGTGTTTATAGTAGGTGCCCTGCCTGATATCGAACCGCTACATCTAAGAGGAGAACTGGTTTACATAGATACAGTATGCTGAAAACAGACGATTATTGGTGCTACATGAACTATATGCTCAACTCAAACATATAGTTTTCACACAGGTGCTCAGGACTTACAGTGCTTTTATCATTCATTAAGATCATAAGAGATGACAACAGAAGGCACGTTATTAACAAGCCAGTACAATTACATAGCACATACAATATATCACTGTAAATAACAAATCACAGACATGTCAAACACACAAATACACCACTCAAAAGACACAATTACAATGGTCTAAGCAGTGTGTGCTTTGGTTAAATGGAGTTCTAGATATACACTCATCATCAAAAGAATAGCTGGACCCAGAAAGAAGTGCGGGATTGCAGTGCTATTGGGAAGGAAGATAAAGGTTACCAGGAACAATAAATGATGATACATTTAGACTGATATGGGCAATATTTACTGAGCTACACATACAGAAGTAGTGTCTCTCAGTATGGCAGATGTCTCAGCATGCAGTTATAGAGGTTCCTAATGGTGTCCTGCGATAATCCATCCCATGCAGCTTGAATATTCTCACACAGCTCCTGCAGATTTTGTGGTAGGGGTGGAGGTGGAGTGATACCAGGCCTTCTGGACATGTGACAAGAAACAAAAAAACGTGCTGACCACGGTGTCTCCACACACAGATTTGCTGGTCACCTCCACCAAGACAAAAGCAGGACTCGTCACTGAAGATGACCCGCTGACATTCTGAGTCACTCCATGTCTTTGGAAATGTTGACATGGTGTTAAGGGCAGACGATGTAATGGTCTGCGTGCATGTAGTCCTGCGTCGTACAGCCGTCTGCCAATGGTGCTGGCACTAACAGGATGACTCATGGAGGGCATCACTGCTCGCTGAGTGTCTGCAAATGTGGCCATTGGGTCAGTCAGGTACAGAGATAAGGCCTGTCTTCACTTACGTCACATGCGAGTGTGAAGCTTGAGTCATGTCTCACAATATCGAACCTACCCACCAAGTTTCATTCCTGTCGGCTGGTTCCTTCTGGGTGCAACAGTTTGTGCGACTATTCTTTTGTTGATGAGTGTATTTTGCCAAATGTCACACGGCAAATCAGATAGATATCTCATTACTAGGCACGTTCACCAGAACACCGAATAAACATTACTGAGCTAAGGCATGAGTGTTGCAACAGTTTCATTTCAGCATTCATGAAAGCATGTAATAACTGTTTAAGACACATGATTCACATAGTACATGTAAAATCATGCACACGACACTGAACGGCTGTCTACTGAAATGAGCAGCACAGCACTGTCAAAGGCAGCACATTAACGTATGCATTAATGTTCATAGCGTTGGACTGTGAAGGGTCTTTATGACCACTGTTTTTTTAGTCTGTACTTACAAATCCAGTTGCTTTAATCGTTGGGATTTGGATTGGCGTCAGGATACTGGGAGAGGTCAAAGGTCAGCACTTTGCTGATGACGCAGTCTCCTTGCTATGAAGAGATCCGCTGTTAGTATTTATACATCGGAAAAGGTTAAGCAAATAAAACAGGTATGCAATTCAACGGGCACACAGCTCACTATGCACTCTGTTTATTAAGGCATCATATTACTAAAGAAAGACAAACCTCAGGATAGACTCCGATGAGAGAGTCAGCCTTTGTGTAGAACTCCTCTTTTAGGGAGATGACAATGGCCTGGAAGTTCTGCACTGACTGGTCTTTTATGTAATTGGCCACCTGCATGCGTAGGACAAACAACATGAAATGAAGGTCTTCCATTTTGCCACACTCATAATGACAGTCACTATGTAAAATCACTAGCTTTAGAACAATGTTGTACTCAGATGATGTCATTCAAGTACAGCTTTATAACGCACAGCCTTATAAGGCTCAGCACCAAGGGTTAGCGCATGGGTTTTTTTAGCAGGTGAAAGTGGGTTAAGGGCCAGAAACAAATATAATACAAATCGAAATAATTCTAAAATGTACTGTGTTAAATGTCCCTCACACTTTAATTCACTTCCTTTTTTTGTATTATATTCAGTGATAAATTGTGTGGGCTATACACATACAGCAAACATTGCTATTATATTATAATTAATGCCACCTTTATTAGACAAATATAAATGTGCTTTTTGTACAGCACTTTGGAGTAAAACATTTTAAACTGTGCACTGCTGAAGCAATGGATATACAGCATCCAGCAAAGCTACATACGCTAACGTAGGGGTTCAAAGCAACATAGGGGTTGCCTGTGCCAAGTGGGTTTATTAGGGCAGTCCAATAATCAGAGTCCAGATAACTGGCAGGGGTCAAAACACAGGCAAGCAACATCACAGGCAGATCCATATCAGCAGTACCAGGAGACGACAGTAAGGGTCAAAAACCAAGCAAGATAAACACAATGGAAACTTTTAGAACTCAGGCAGGAAACAACGGCCTTGCAACGAAAAGGTCAAAGGGCTACATGGAGCAGTCCGAATGAGTCTAACATCAGCTGCAGGTGTAGGAGTAGTATATACCCTGGCCCCCTAATTCCCCAGACTTAACCCCAATTGAGCATCTGTGAGACCACCTTGATCGTTGTGTTCACTCTATAGATCCTCCCCCACACTCCCTCCAGCAGCTGTGGGATGCACTGCAGTCAGCATGGCTCCAGATACCTGTAACAACCTACCAGGACCTTACTGAGTCACTCCTATCTACTGTCCGTACTGCACACGGTGGTTACTCTGGATATTATATTATTATGGTGGTCATAATAATGTGACTCGAATGTATAGATGATCATTGTAATGTTATACAGACCTTTCCGATGTTTGTGTTGTCAAGTGCAGCATCAATCTCATCAAGGACGAAGAACGGAGCTGGTTTGTAGCTGAGAGGGGAAAACCATATGTGACCATTAGACTCAGATTTAAGAATTTAGAACTGCTAGCTATGAGGCAACTGGCTTTTACCTTACCTGTGAATGGCAAAAAGCAGAGCCAGAGCTGCTACTGTCTTCTCCCCTCCAGAGAGGTTATCCATCGGCCTGAATCTCTTTCCTGGAGCCACGCAATTGTAATTGATTCCATCTAAGTATGGCTCCTCTGGGTTCTCTGGGCCAAGGAAGGCCTGAGGAAGAACAAGTAATATCATTTTAAATGTAGCTAACAAGACTACATAGCATTTCTACTTCTAATACGAATTCCTCTGATACTTATAAGGCACAACGATCAATCGTGTTGATTTCAGACCTGTGCACTGCTGTTCCGAGAGAGGGCTTTGTAGATCTCATCAATGTTGGTGGCGACAGACTCGAAGCAAGTGTTGAAACGGTCAAACCTCTCCTTCTTGATTTGCTCAAATGCCTGCTTGGCTTTCTTAGCTCTCTTCCGTGCTGCTTCAAATTCTGCGGAAGAGCCATAAACAAGTATTGCCTGATCTGAGTGCTTTCAAGACTGTCAATCAATTATTTAACAGGTTTGGCCAAGGACAAGTTCACAGTCAATCTGCTGTTTTAAGCAGCGTTTGAGCTGGATAAGTTTTACCAGAGGAGATCCTGCAATGTAATTTTCATAAGATTTCATAAGAGTCAATCTGTATGAGATAAAGTATGTTTAAAATGCAAACTTTTACACTCTTAAAAAGGAATTCCACCAAATACTCAAAAACATCTACATGATCATTTTGTTGGGAGTGGTGACAATAGGAATCAGACGTTTGATGCCTTTAAGTCTTCTAAGTAGCTACCTGACAAGAAACTAGCAGAAAAGATTGGCTACGAATTGATGCCTAGGACACTGTTTGATAAAGGTTTTAAATAAGGTTTTGACCTAAAACATATTTTTAAATACCTTCTTGGCAGAGAGGATGCAGTAAAACAAAATACAGACCACAATACAATTGTGCAGATTTACCTCTATTTCACCATCATATACATTACATCTAAGAGGTGTAGGCTCACTGATCGTTTTGGATAGTAAATGGAATGGCTATATTTGCATTCTAGAGATTGTGACTCCTGGCTCCTATCACCATTGTGGGTCGGAAAGTTTCTCTACAGGGAACTATTTCACATCAATCCACTCGATGATACGTTTATTTAAAAAGGACTTATTATGCTCATTTTCTGTGTTATAATAATAAGTCATCATTTTATCTTTGGGGTCTACTAGAATGGATTTACATGATTCAATTTTCCCAAAACACATAATTTTTCTCATTCTGTACATCTGTATTCACCCTCTGTCTGAAACTCTGTTAGAGCTCCTGTGTGTTGAAGCCCTGCCTCCTGATGAGCCCAACTGTGCTCTGATTTGTCAGCTCATCCTCTCAGTTCTGATTGCTCCACTGCCAGAGCAGCATACTACTACTAGTTCCGCCCCCACACCACTGTGGCTGTTCGTATAATGGTGTCGGTTCTGCTGTATCGGTTTGAGACAGATAGATCTGGTAGATCCACCTTTTTACAGTTTTGGTTCTCTGTATGTTGTTTAAGAACGTTCCAAACGTGTTGGGAGGTGGGAAATAAGGATCGTGTTTACAAGATGACATCACCTTGTAACAAAGAAAAAGACTGGAATTCCAACGAGCTGAGAAAAGTGGTGTCTGTGGGATAGAGTTTCTGTACAATGGACTGTTTACATGCTCTTTACAGACTGTTTACTGTGTACAAAGCTACACACAAAATGCAGTTGAAGTTGAAAACCAGAAGAGCATAACAGGTTCCCTTTAATGTCTATGATTAGTCTAAAAACAGTAGAAAAGGGTTGTGATGCTGCTAGTAACCTGGAAAACCTTTTAGTGGATGGAATAGGTTTAGAAAATAATGCAGCTTTTTCCATATAATTAAGCTTCTATAACAAGTAAAGGTTTTTCCTAGGACTGTACAAGTCAAGAACTATTTCGCAACCAGTCATCTGTGGGTGCTGTATACCGGCATACCATCACTGGTCTCTTGGAACTTGTCCCTGACGCTCTCCAGTTTTTCCATGGCTTTCATATTGGGAGCGCTGATGCGCTGGAGAATGCTCTGCTGCTCATTCAGCCTCTGCTGCAAAGTGTTCATCTCAGCCTTAATCTCCTCCTCAGAGAGAGTGTCCTATGAGCATGGATTAACAACATGGTTGACGACCGCTTCCCATATATACATATCACAGAAACGTCCTCAGAGACAGAAGGATTTAGAGGTTTCAGTGGGAGTAAGTCTTTGGCATACCTTGAGGTCCTCGTTTAAGTTGCTGTAGTCGATTTCTATGAGAGCCTCCTTGGCATGCACAGAGCTGGATGTTTTCTGGCTGCTGGACTCATCAGCCTGGGAGCTTCCCTGCATGTAATAGAACTGGTGTCTTAACAGTATGACGACATTAACAGTGTGTGGCTTTAGTAATGTGTGTTTATGTTTGTTGGGTCATCTTGGTTGTGTTATTGTCTCCGTAGACTATTAAAGACAGCTGACAAATCAAAGGAAAACAAAATGAAATGCTTAGTAAAGGCCACTACAAACAGACAAACAAAGAGCAGCACAGCTTCAGTGCACCTTGGCATAGGTTCAAAGGTGACTGGATAAAAGAAATTGTCACCTGTGACTGAAACTGTGCCTAATATCATGTAATGCCTCCAAGATTACGAATAACAGCTGTGATTTAGTTTGGCATGGACTGGACACGTTTCTGGATGTGGGCTACATCAACGTTCAGCCACTTTTGCATCAAACAAATTGTGCAGTTGGGCCAGATTTGGTTGATGCCTTTCCTGGCACAATTCTGAGGAGAAATTCCTGCAAATTGGGATTTGTGCCACTGCTGGTAGACGCGTATGACCGTACGCCTCAATGCACCTGCGAATTCAGCTACTTCCTTCACACTATGGCCTTTGAGAAGGCCAAAGGAGTTCAATCACTTCTTTTTGCCAATCATTAACATTTGCTTTGGACTCATTTTCCACACATCGAACAAGACATTGACTGCACTGTACCACCACTTCTCAATCTATGAATCCCGGCACACACTCTGCAGGTATTTATAGCCCCATCATCCTCGTGCAACACCATCTGCAGGAGTCTGAAGTTACTAACACCTGAAACACACAAGGTGACTCATTTTTGTCTGGTGAGCTTACAGGTCTGTGCTGGAGGGAACTTCATTCTTCTGGACAGCATTAACATTTTGGACCAGAATTTTAGTGTTCTTCTAAGCTGAGATCTGATGGCTACAAAGGCCAAAGCATATGATTTACATAATTTCATATTCATCAAAGCATACAGTGACAGCTTGTGCTGGGTGGCGCTGTTAACCAGGATGAAAACAATCCCATTAGGATAGGAATGTTTTGTCACAGGATTAAGATGATGAATATGGACCACTTGTTATTGACTTCCAATGATCCTTTCTGCTAGGGGACAAGAGGACCCAAACCCATGCCTTAAAATGTCCCCTATATCATATTTGCTGCAATAGGATCGGCGGGTCACTCTTGCTGTCTCTTAATAGAAGAGGATTTGCCTGCATGCACAATGTTTCTTGTGTCTTCTTATTCTATGCTGACGCCACACTGGCATCAGAAGTGGGACAGTGCCCTCAAGCAGTCAGGAACAGGATGTTTCTCTTTATGTTTCTCCATTCATTTAGTAATGTTTTGTCTTTGAATATGTCACCAATCTATAGTTGTAACATCTGAATAGTCTGTATGATCATATTGTAACTGTCCAAAGAAAACCAAGTATCTCTAAAATGTCAGCTTTACAGGAGAGGCCAAAAAACTTTATTTAATTTTAATGTAAGTAATGGAACCAGACTTTTTTCCAAGCAATTTAGGACCATTTCTGTCGGTCCATTCATCATGAAATTTCCACACAGTGTAAACAGCAGCTGCTGTGTTCTAATGATGCAAAAAAGTAAAGATCAACAAAAATGGAGATACATGGTTTTCTTTGGACAGTGACAATATAGGGCTGTTTAGATGAGCTGTGCACTATACGTCTACCTGGCTGATGTCCTCCATAGTTCCGGATTTGAGGGGCAGTTTGATGTCCTGCATCTTGCAGGCCTGTAAAAGGTTGTGTCTGTCACTGCGTTTCTGCTCCAGCTTTGTCTCAATCGCTGTCACCTCCTTCTGTAGCTGAGTCAGCTCTCTGAGAACATCACGTGAAACCATAAGGTCAGGTTATAATGGTTATATTATGTCGGAATCTCACAACAAACCTCAGAGAATTAGGTTTTTCCAGCAGGCTTTAAATGTCTTCAGAAAGACTATTATACAGAATTACACACTGTGACCACTTCCACATACGAAGGCTTATTATTCAGTAACACGGAATACAATGCCAAATAATTCAGTTATCATCAAGTTATAGAAGTGAATAATTGTATAATTTAGTATAATTTAATAATATTGCGTTGGCAATACTGTATCTAGGTATGGTCATGCCAATAAAGCATATTAAATTGAAAAAAAAAGAGGTTTAATTACAGAAAGGCTTGCAGATCCTTGCTAACACCCAACTCAACCCAATGTCTAATTATGAACCATTTCTCACTTGTTAGCAGCTCCCAGTTTCTTTCGGATCTCCTCCATTTCTCGGTTTTTGTCGTTGACCTCTCCTTTTTTAGTGAGGTGCTGATTTTTGAGGTCCTGCAGTTGAGCCATGGTCTCATCAATGATCTTCATGTGTCTGTGCTCCTCCTGTAGTACATGAAGACAAAGACTGCATGAAGAAGAGTGCCTTTTAACGTGAATGGCAACACCATCAACAATATTATCAACATCATCAACAACGTCATGTGAAACAGCCCATCAAACCTAACAATGTACCATTGATTCAATCTTATTAAAATCTGCCCCCAGAGTAGTTAGTGCATGTGCATGTCTATGCTGATCACAGTAAAATGGACCATAAAGTGAAACTGGAGCTTTCTGTGTGCTACCATATTTACCATGCTGCATTTATTGTTGGATGCACCATGATGAGCAAGCACAGTCATTCAGAAGGGTGCCTTTTAATGTGAATGGTAACATCATTAGGCCATTGTACCTTACATCTTGCCAGTGATTCATTCAGCGATTTAGTTTATGTTCACTTTAATGTATTAAAATCCGCCCCCAGAGTAGCTGGTGCATGCGCATGTCCAGGCTGATGTTGTTAAAACGGATCATAATGTGAAATTGGAGCTTTCTGTGTGCTACTGTGACATAGAGAGACGAGGAGACAGGATGCAAGTGCAAGTCTTTAATATTAAGCAATTAGTACAAACAGAAATCAAAGACACTAGAGAAACAAGAAACAAAACACCACTAAGAACTAGGAACAGGGATACAAAACAACCGACAGGAAGACAAAACACCAAGCAAGAACAAAGGGAACAACAGGGAGTATAAATACACAAGGACTAACATGGAACACCTGGGAAGGGGTGGAGCCACAAACTAGGGACAGGTGAGGGGAATGACTAGAGGTCTAGCTATAAACCAAAACAAACAGAAACACATGGCACAGAACAACAAAAGACAAAAGACAAGACAGGATGTGACAGCTCCAGGGCTGTATTCGAAATGGCACACTACTATATTGCACACTGCATACTACACTAGTATGTACTCTATACTGCCCCCTGTGTGTAGTATACAGTACAGTTACAAGTTACTGACCTACAGTGTAGTATACTAATACAGTCACATGACCAGTTACCTCACATTTACCTCAGAGCTGTTATTACTGTATCCGCTGTTCAGAGCTAGCTGCTGCTAACGCTGCTCAGTTCACTTTAAATACGTTTAGCCTAGCTGTTAGCTACCCTCGGCTATTTCACTCTAAAACGGAACCTGTAAAGCTAGTTCATCTTTTATTAATCTTCAGACCTGTATATTTTAACTTTCTGAGGCTCATTCTGATGAAAACATACCCCACTACAATCACTACACCCACATTTGTACTCAGAGTTAGCTGCGTTTTGCTCCCCAGTGTTACCCGCTGCCATTTTCTCTGGCTGAAGCAGGCTGAGAGCTGGTGAGGCTGCGGTGCATGACGGGATGCAGTACACCATGAAGATAGCTAGTAGTAGCTAGTAGTATGCCATTTTGAATACAGACCCTGTTTTCTTTTAACATATATAAAAGAAGCTCCATGTTGCCTTTATTGTTGGATACACTGTGATGAGCATGCACAGTCATTCAGAAGAGCTGAATCTGTTTCAGCGGAATAACAATAAAAGGTGACTGTTAAGTAAAGTTAAATTGCGTTAAATAACGCAACTGAATAAAACAGCTCTGAGAAATCATATAGGAAATGGAGAAGACAAAATGACAAGGCAGAAGGAACTACTTTTAGCCTTGGCATCAGTAACTGAAAAGAAGATGTGAAAATTATTGACTGTGGTTATTGTTGCCTTGTTCTCATTTCTACATTTGAGGCCTTGCTCTGATTTCTCACACCAACAGTTACTTTCTCTTTCTCCTCTGTCTGTACCTTCTTAAGTCTTTCAATCTCGCTCTCATCCTTCTTCACCGTCTGCTCCCACATCATTACTTTCTCCTGGTCTTCCTTCAACTGGTTCCGCTCATAGTCCAGCTGGATGGCTAGACGGGTCTTCTGGGTCTCAAATTCCAGTCTGTAATGCCAGAGACAAGCAAATGAAGTCAAGGTGTGTATTCGATGATGAAATGTGTGAAATACCCCTGTCCTCAATCTTCTTCTAAACTCTGTAACTAGTCTCAACAGAGCAGGATAACGGAAAATAACAGAAAATTCCAAGATCAGTTACGACCATGCCCTTGACAGCAGGATATGCTTGGAAAGAGAGATAACAAATCAGTGTGGCATAATACCTTCACTATACTCACAGACATTAATAAATGAATTGATGTATTTAGTGTTTAGATTTTAGTGTCAGAACACAAAGATTTGAACACAAAATCTGCATTAACGTTCAGCATCACCGCTAATTGCTTTTCAGTAATAATCTTCAATTCAATTTGACCGTACAAAGAAATCAGAACTGTCCAGGCTGTGGTCTTCTCTGTGGTTCTGTATGGATGTAAAAGCTGGACAACAAACAAACATTGATACAGTAACTCAGTACGTGTAATGTGTTAGTGTACTGTAAGTAGTGTGTTGGTTTATAGTAACTCAGTAAGTGTAATGTGTTAGTGTACTGTAAGTAGTGCGTTGGTGTACAGTAACTTAGTAAGTGTAATGTGTTAGTGTACTGTAAGTAGTGTGTTGGTGTACAGTACCTCAGTAAGTGTAATGTGTTAGTGTACTGTAAGTAGTGTGTTGGTGTACAGTAACTCAGTAAGTGTAATATGTTAGTGTACTGTAAGTAGTGCGTTGGTGTATAGTAACTCAGTAAGTGTAATGTGTTAGTGTACTGTAAGTAGTGTGTTGGTGTACAGTAACTCAGTAAGTGTAATGTGTTAGTGTACTGTAAGTAGTGTGTTGGTGTATCTGTATTGAAGTGTTTTCACCCTGGGGGTCTTTTTACTGTAACTCCACTGCATTTCAAAGTCAAATATCTTACTGTTTACACCACTAATGGAAGCTGTTCTCCTTCAGTGTTTTGTGGTTATGATAATTTGAATAGACATCAGTGTCAAGCTAATTAATGACCTTCTATTAAAGACTGGTGGACTGAGAGAGACACTAGAGTCTCTCCACCTAAAATGAGCTGATTAAGAGTCTTGTTCCAGAAATGATAGTAGGACATTAGAGCCATAATTACTCATGCTACTTTTACTCTCCATACTTAAGTACATTTGAAGGTAAATACTTTTGTACTTTTACTCAAGTGCATGTTTAAAGGGAGGAACTATATGTGCATGTCACTAATGACATACCAGATTTTATGTTCACAGTCATGTGTGCTTTCAGACTTGGCCCAGAATCGCCTCCATAGAGATGCATAGCAAATCTACAACAGAACAGCCCAAACGTCACTCACCGTTTTTTGGCAATCTCGTTCTGTCTCTTGACTTTCTCCTCTTCAAACTCTCGAATGTTTCTCACCCCAATCTCTTCACAAAACTCAAGAAACACCTCATCCTCCACCTGCAACGCATCACCATTAGTAAAACTGCCCTGTTTACAACTACAATATACTGTCCAGTCAGAGCTCCTACCAGGTTCATGCGGTCTCTTAGCTCTGTGATGTCTCTCTCGCGTGATTGGATGATTCTCCTGATGTCATTGATGCGTGGACCAAAATTTGCCAGTTCACTCTCCAGTTTTGATTTCTCCTATAAAGACAGTCAACAGTCAGTGTGGGATCACTTGCCATAGTAATGATGGCTGTTACTGTATTTGATTTTAAATTTTGACTGAGCTGTAGATAAATTACACATTGTAAATATCTTTGTATGGTCATTACTTCTGAAGATATGCGCCTCGAGATTTCATCACTATTTTCCAGTTGTTGAGATTTGTTTTATTTATTTTAAAAAAATGTTTTCTATTATTTCTAGTATATATCTGTGTTATTATTTGGTTTTATAAAACCACCACCCCCAGGGCAGGAGTTCAATTTCCCAGAGCAGAACAAGCATTTTAGGACACTGTATTTACCACTGGATTTGAGTCTCCAGAAACCCAGGTTCTGGGTGGTATAGAGTTCCCGCTTTAAACTATTGTGGCAGACTTGCACTGGACATGACACTGAGCACTCCTAAATAACCTAGCATTCTAAATCCAGCATGGTCTCCTCTCATTCTGGCTACTAACTTCTATTTGTAGAAGCTGCAACAAATTTACGAACAGGGCTCACCTTCCTAAAAGCCACATTGAACAGTCACGTTAAACACTCTCTCTACTAGTTAAGATGCACTACGATGCTTTTGGGAACTGTAAATGTTTATGTAATATCCTTGCATGTTTTTTCCCACACAACACACTCTCTTCAGTGTACCTGCATGTTGAGGGACAGGTGCCGAGTCTTGGTCTGTTCCAGGTCACTCTGAGAGTACTTTAGTCTCATCTGCAGCCCGTGGGCCTGAGACTGCACCTGCCTCAGCTCCGCCTCCTTTCTCTTTGCCTTCATCTGCTCCTGAACAGAGTCAATCACAAACAAAGAGCGAGTGTGAGAAAAAGTTGAAAAAACAAAATAAATAGGCTTTTTTATTGTGATTTGGAAATAAACTGTTGTTCACTTCTATAATGTCTCCTGAGTTCTGACTGCACCAATGGCTAGTAATGACAGGACAAAGCATCAGGACAGCATGTTTTTTGGATTCAGTAGAATAGCAGGCAAGTTGTAGCCAAACTGGGCAGTGTTTACCAACATAATCATGAGGTATTAGTTCAGAAAAGCATCTACTGACTTACTAATATGAAGTTAAAAGAGGGAACTTCTAAAGTGCAGTTTGTCCCAACTGTAGATGCAATTAGGATGAGTTCACCATAGAGTATGAACTGCATTAATGTGACAGGTATAAAGAGAGCCCAAAACTAAAGAGTTTGTAGAAATGTGCCTGGCCACCTTTGCTTCGGAGTACAGAATACTGTCAGAAAGCAATAGCTTACCTACTGACAGTGTAAAGCTGGACAAATGATTAGGAGTATGTGAAAATGTCACATACTCCAGTTTCAACACTTCAACAATCAGGTTACCTTCAGTTCCTCTGTTAGTTTTTCTTTCTTGTCTTTGAGTTTGTCCACAGCTTTCTCATCCCATCGCCGGGCCTTTGCTTTCAGATCACTCGCTCCTCCAGAGATCACCCCAGACTTTTGAAAAAGAGTGCCATCCAAGGCTACGGTCTTCAGAAGAAATAAGCAAAATGGTAAAACAGATACAGATAATTTCAGCCTGCTAAACGTGAATGAGTTATCTGAAGTGCTTTAGTCACAGTTCCCTAAGGAACTCCTTGAGCATTGATGCACTTGGGCTACAAACACAGACATATATGTATTCAAATATATTAATATTGGATTGCTGAAATTTAGTGCATCTGTCACGCAAAAACTTTCCCCATTTTGTTTTTTTGCAGTTTTTCATTTTTTTTAAAACTAATTTGAAAACTCCTTAGATTGTGCAAAAATGTCATGAGAAATGGACCAATGGATGGATCACTTGGGGAAAGCTTTTTGCAACATTACAACATTAGTGTACATTACAAGTTAAGAAGATTTTCTTCCTTTACCTGTAAGTACTTAATTACTTAAACAGCTCCTTATCGTGAAGCAGGTTTGTTGTAACAGTAAGCTTCACACCTTTTACAATAAAACACTGAGTTGATTCAATTGTTTAGCTGAAAGGCTAATTTGCTTAGTCTCTACATGGGTGAGCAAGGTTCAAGCACAATGCAAGTAACCATTGGTGGTCTTCTAAAGCTATGTTCCTGCCAATCAAGTTTCACACGTCGGGCATGTGAAATAATGTGATCTGTTTTGTCATTGTGGTCCTTAATAATAGTGTTTATCATGATAGGGATAAAGCTTTTGGGGATGAGCTTTTGATATGACAGCCATGTCTTACCTTATGTCTATAAGGACCTCCAAAAGCGATCCTGCGAGCGTCCTCCACATTCTCACACACAAGAGCATTTCCACAGGCATACTGCAGTGCTTTCTTAATGTGGGGCGGCTCATAGCGGATCACGTCAATCACCAGCTTGGCTTCCCTCAGCTCCCTCAGCTTCTCATCTGTGGGCTTGACCTACAAGAAAGTCAGTTACCACTAACATGTAACTGAAAACTGATGGATAATTTTCTATTCCAGTCTTAAAGAATTCCAGATCATACTTTACCTCCAGGTAGTCCAGGGGCAGGAAAGTCTCTGGCTCTCCTCTCTGCTCTTTGATGTACTGGATGCAATCTCTACCTGTCTTCTCTGAGTCCACAATGATGGCATCCATGTTCTTTCCCAGGACCTTTGTCACAGCGATCTGATACTTCTTCTGTGTGGGCTGGCACAGGTCAATCAGCCTGCCGTACTGATTAGATAAAGATAACTCAAGGTTTTAAAACAGGTCCACTGAGAAAACAATGCTAAAAATAAAAGGAAATAAAAACCCATCACTCACCACAGAGCCAGGGTAGAGTCTTTTAATGCTCTCCATGATCTCAGCTTTACGCTGCTGGCGGCTGTTCTCCTGCCGGTCAATTCTAGCATCTCCAAGCTGCTCCATCACCTGCAGACAGCACATTATAAATCAAAGCACTGTGATTACAGACGCATGGTAACATGGCTGTTCCTTTTAAGATGCACTCTGTAGCGGTTTATTTGGGAGTGTATGACTTTCCCCATTAAGAGGACTTGCCTGGTTTAATTCCATATTTATTTCGTCAATCCTCCGCTTGGCGAGCTCTACTTCCTCAGTCAACTCCTCCTCCATTCTCCTCTGTTCATCTAGAGACTGCCTGATTTAGAAAGAGAAATATCGTCCCTCATTGAGCATCAGCAAACACTCACTGTCAAAAAAAATAGTTGCACCCAGAAGGAATCAACCGGCAGGAATGGAACTTGGTGGGTAGGTAAGACATTGTGAGACACGCGAATGATTCAAGTTTACGTGCTTGGCTGTGCATGTGATGTAGGAAAGGACGGGCCTTATCGCTGCACATGACTGACCCAATAGACATGAGTGCAGACATTCAGCAAGCAGTGATGCCCTTCATGCCCTTTATCTTCCTTCCCAATAGCACTGCAATCCAAAACTTCCATCTGGTGCAACTATTCTTTTGACAATTAATATAATATAAACACTGAAAAACAAAGCAGTCTGCTTTGGGTTATACCTGCTAGTTGCAATGTAATCTTCCAGCTTCTCAATGCGTTTCTGGTTTTCCTCTATCTCTCTAATTTTCTGCTTGATTTTAGCCTGTAATTAACAGTAAAGCAAATATGGCCTTCAATTCACAATGGTAACATCAGCATACAGAAGCTATCATTTTCCAACCCCAAAAAAAAATATATATATATACTTATATATTTATACTTCTTTATAAATACTACATATACCCACTGGGCACTTCATTAGGTACACTTCTTTATATCTTCAGAATCACAAAGTGCTCCTATAATGTAAGTGGAGCTGATAAAACAGACAGTGAGTAAAGACACAAGAAGGTGTATCTAATAAAGTGGCCAGTGGCTGTACGTGTGAGGCCCCATAGTAGCTCAGGTGTTTATGAAGTCAATATCGTTTTTGAATTCTTGCGTATCTCCACCTCTGTCTCCACTTTCTTCCTCTCCTCCAGGTCCAGTCTGTCCTGGTCAGCTTTCTGGTCACGGTTGAACTTCTCCAGCTCCTGTGCCAGCGTGGCTGCCCGCTTACTGGCCTCCTCCTTCAGCCTGTGGTACTGCTTCACCTGTAGACCAAGCAAGGGTATTTCAAAGACACAGAGGAAACTATATGACCAAACATAAAGCCTGCATCACTAACAGTACATAGTAAAAACGACACACAACAGCAGCCTGAATCTGAAAGTTCAGTTTAATAATCCAGAGTTCGGAAATACGGTTGAGAGTAGGACTGTGTCTGAAAGTCCTGACTAACCAGCTAATATTTTTACTCTCTTGCATCTGATGAATACTCATATCCCATCCCTCTTCACCCTCGTTTTTGTGGTTTTCCCTCCTCTTTGTTAGACGGGGGTATTTTGGATGGCCAGAATCAGAAGGATTTCAGCAGGGAATCACCATAACTGTGCTGGATTGAAGCCCGACGGAAGCTTATCCAATGAGACCAGATGAGAGGGGACGACACTGACTGTAATAAAAGGCAATTGGGTTAATGTTAATAAGTTAAAAAGCAGGCGGTTGGAGTTATAGGAAACATTAGACAACAGCTGCTAAAGTCATTTCTTTACCTGAATGACCAATCAAGACACATTACAAAAAGAATTCTGGATGGAGGAGAGACCCAAGAACCTTTTCCCAATCATTTCGAGATATAACCTATCGCTGAATGACTGCGGCTCTAAATGTTATACTCAAGCCTGTGCACAAACATTCTGAGGAGCACGGGCTCAAAGGGAAAAGAAGAAACATGAATGAAACTTTATTTAGCGTCTATGCTGGGATATGAATTCCAGTTGCCAGCATGCAGAGTCATGGCTTTACTCATTGTCCTCCAGTGTGTTATGTAGCTAAACAGTCTGCAAAGTTATAAAGCCTAAAGTACACGTCAGAGAGAGAACTTCTCGCCCACAGAAACCACTTCTCTCACCTGCCTGTAACGCCTTGTTGGAATTCCAGCCCTTGTTTCAAGGTGACATCATCTCGTAACACAGTCCTTATTGCCCTGGCATTGCATACTGGCAAACTTGGCATGCCCTCACACAACACACAGAGAGCTATAACAGTAAAAACTTCTAAACGTCCTGATCCAGTCTAGTTTGCGAAGGTGAATCAGGTCTATCAACTTGTTCTACCTGGCTTTCAGGATCAGACCATGGTTCTAACTGATACGGCAGAACCAACACCATTGTAAAAACATCCACAGCAATGTGGGGACAGAACTTGTGGTAGAAGGCCACTCCTATCAGAACAGAATGGACTCATTGAGAGTTGGAGGCGGGACTTACAGACACAGTAAATACAGACGAACAGTATGAAAAAAAAATACCGTGTTTTGGTAAAGTAAATCTGTTCTAGTAGACCCTAATAATAAAACTATGAACACTTAAAATAAGCATAATTAGGACCTTTAAACCAAAATACATCATAATAGTATACGTTATTGAGTAACTCTGAACTATTGTTCGACAGCATAATTATGATTTCACTGTTGACCCTGTGTGTTATTGATGTATTATTGATGCTGTCTTGTCTCATCAGGTAACTGTGTTCTACACCACTGCTCTACACCACTGCTCTAAATCATACAGTGGTCCTGACATGATGAGCTAGAAGCCATTCAGAACCTGTGACTAACATTCAGAGAACCCAGAGAAAGAAGAACGGAGCTTTCAGAAGCTAATCTGACCTGGTTCTCCTCCAGAGTGAGGTCCTGGCCCTGACTCTGAGCCTCCTCCTCCATGCGCTCCTCAAACTCCTGCCTGGCCATCTCCACGGCTCCCTGCTCTCGGTCCAGCTCCTCCATGTCCGCCTTCCGCTTCTTGTACATCTTTTGAGCATTCTGCAAAGACTTGCGGGCCGCCTCCAGCTTCTTTATCTTGTGAGAGGTGTTCTCCTTGGCTTTGATGTACAGTGGCCGCTTCTGGTTCAGCTCTGCGTCTTTCTCTCTGTAGTGGACAACATCTGGTCTTAGGGGGTTCTAGCAAAAATAAAAGCTTTTCAATAAAAGCAAGTTAGCAGAGTTCCAGATCACATACTTTATCTCTTTCTCCACGTTCTGCTGATCCCTCATCATCCTCCCCAGCTCCTTCTTCTTCTCCTTCAGTTCCTCTTCGATGTGGTCCATCTTCTTTCTGTCTTTCTCAATCTCGCGGTTGCGCTGTGACAGCTCTCGATTCAGCTTCTCGATCTCTGCTTCATTGTGGTAGAGCTTGAAGAGCTGCAACTGCACATGAGCCCTAACCACCTCATCCTTCAGCCTCTGGTACCGCTCAGCCTGGAGAACCAGACATAAGGTTTACATTTACACTCTCGACAAGGTGCCAAAAAGGGTTCTCTGGAGTATTAGAAAAGCCATGTTCCTCTGGTTCCTCTAAACAGTGGTTCTCCCTGCTTCACGTTGCTTTAACTCCACTCCCAGTGAACAGAGATGTGGTCCATCCCAGGGTCCTTGAGGAACCACTGGCCTAAAGAACCCTTTAATGGATCTTTAGGGCAGTGGTTCCTCAAGGACCCTGGAATGGACCACATGTCTGTTCATTGGGAGAGGCGTTAAAGCAAAGTAAGAAGAACCTTTTGAAGTGTGAAGAAGCATTGGAAAGTTCTAAAAACCTCCAGGCTCAACTAAAGACCTAGAACCGTGCATCCAGGCATAAAACCATTTAGGAAACTTTATTATTTTAGAAGTGCACTTTGTGTAAATGCCTAAGAAGATGAAATTAAATGTGTCAAATTGGGTTCTTTGGATAGACACTTTGAAGGAACCGCTTGAGGTTCCCTACAGAACTTTTCAATGGATGGTTCTCTAAAGAACTATTCTTGTAAATAAAATGTGCACTTGTGAAGGATGTTCTTGAAGTTTCAAGGAGAGGCACGTCTTACACACGGCACCACAAATGTTATGAAACGATTCCAGAGAAAAGCACTTTTGGCTCCCTAAAGAACCACCAGTAAAAATAAATTTGTGAACGTAAAGAACCTTAAATCTTTAACCTTGAAGTTGGCCAAACCTTCAAAGCATGTAAGAATCTTTACCAAAGGAGGTTCTTTAAACTTTAAAAAGGTTCCTCACACACCTCATTTACAAAGACGGTTCTCTGACGAAACATCTGCTTAAAGGTTAAAAGGAGAAAAACAGTTTAGGGAGAAAACAGTGGTTCTCTTTGGCATTGCACAAAAAAAACCCCTAACTTAATAAATCTTGCTACTGATTTTGTAAACTATGCTATATATTCAGTGGTCAGCACCTCCTCTTTCTCCTGCTTGGCCTCTTTGCGCTCAGCTGCGATGTTCTTCTTCCGGTGATAGTTGAACTGTGTGTCCTCCTCTGCCTTCACCATCTCTTTCTTCCTGCGGTCGTACTCCTGAGCCAGTTCCCCAGAGCGGGAAATCTCCTCAAACAGAGCAGTCCTCTCCTTTGGGTTCTTCATGGCTATTGACTCAACAGCACCCTGACAGACCAAACAAAGAAATCAGACATCAGAACAAAGAACTGCTTTAATTTGACTACTCTTGCACTAAATGGGCAGTTTGTACCTGAAACACTAGAAAGTTCCTGGCCTTGATGAGGATACCCAGCTTTTCCAGTTCCTCACTGTAGTCAGAGAGTCCAACCACCTTGCTGTCAATCCGGTACTCTGAAGAGGAACCTAAAAACATACACACATGTTAAAGCTAAAATTATTATTTATTTGACATTTTATATTGTTTATTTAATAACTGTTATTAGTTAATAGTAGTTATAATAGTAACAGCAATATTGTGCACTACTGATATACATTTTTCTATGCTTGCTTGATTTAAATCAGCATTGCTGCTTTAAACAACTGTAACATTTGCAAAATCATTAGTCGGTGCAAATGTAAAATGAAAATGATAAGCAAAAAGAAAAGCTACTTACAGCACACTACAATCATATTTTGATCGTATACAATCATATATGGCTAGGCAACAATTTTGTTTAAAAAAACTCAAACAAACAAACAAATAAACTGTATATGTAACTTTTTAAATCTTAACTCCTTCATGATGATGGAGGCTTTCATCATTTGCCACAATACTTGCACTGAGAATAGTCTTCTTGTTTTAAATTATTTTCAATTGAAGCCTAGTTGTTAAGTAGCTTCTGAACTCTAAACATGTATTCACACTACAGCAAAGCTGTACAGAGGAGTGGTTAAGTCACTCAGCTTGTAACACTACAAAATGGTATGTCCCTCTCGGGGTGTACTCCTGAAAAGTAGTACTGTTCTGTTATCAGAATCCTTTATGATGTGTATATCATGGGAACTCATATCATAACAATCATAAAAATATGATTTATCGTGCAGCCCTACAGCCCTACAGACAAAAAAAACTATTAGGATCAGGACCAGTTTTCAGACCCAGATTTGGGCTAAACCTGTAAGAAAAAGGGTTTTCACTGCTGAATTAACATTGGCACAAGACTAGACTTAATCCATGTACAATACACTAGCTGTTAAAGCGCAGAAATTAAGGCAAAAGATAAAACTTGCATGAATGAATGACTGTCACACTGTGTACCTATTATGACCCGTGTGAATGTGCGTTCATCGCTGTTCTCCTCACAGTACACCATGCTCACAAAGGCACGGTTAGCTGCAGGTTTCCCCACCGGTGCACCGTGGATCAGGTCCTTCAGGGTCTTAACACGCAGGTTACTCGTCTTCTCTGCTAGAACAAAGCTGATGGCGTCCATCAGGTTTGACTTCCCTACATAACACAGATATTCAAACGAGTAGAATAAAGCAAGACCACAAACACATTAAAAGGGATTTAAAGGACTTTCTGGAATAGTTGGGATATTTTGTAAAATACACAAAAAAACTATAATTTATTAATTCAATTAAAATCTAACCTGACAAAAGTGTAAGAAAAGTGTAAAAAACATGTTAAAGGTTTTCACTGACCATTTTAATAGTATTTTGTAAATATAAACAAATGTAGAATTTGATGGCTGCAACACTCAAAAAACACTAAACATGATTATCCCTGAGTTAAATTAACTACACTTTTAATGGTTTGGGAACTGAGGATACTGACCGTTGCAGTTTTGCATGTGGAATTTTTGCCTGTTTTTGCTAGATAAAAGGCTTCAGCTGCTCAACAGTGTTTGTCGTGGTTTGATTCTCCTCTTCATGATGCACCATACATTTTCAATAGGACGTTATGGGTACAGTCGTCTTGATGGCAGCATACGTTGCTCTAAAATCCTAAAACACCTTCATACATATGCAATCCTAAAACACCTTCATACATAAGCAACTCGCCCATGCTGTGGGCACTGATGCCCCCTGTACCATGACTGATTTTGATGATAAAAGTCCGAATGGTGGACTCATCTGACCACAGCACACATTTCCTCTGTCTTATGGACCATCTGAGATCAGCATGGCCCAGAGAACTCGGCAGCGTTTCCGCAAAGAACTGATTTATGCCTTTCTCCCTGGATTACAGCTTCAAGATGCAGGAGCACTGTGTTAAGTGACAATGGTTTTCCAAAGTGCTCCCGAGCTCATGTGGTTATATTTAGCATACGATGCCGCCTGAGTTTGTATATGCTGTATATGGGTGGATACAGAACCTTTTTGAAATGGTTCTACAAAAGGGGTTATGTTATTGTTACGAGCTTGACACAATAAGAAGAACACTTCTTTGGTGGTACAAAGAAACACAGCCTTTACTAAAGAACTCTTGTAGAACTATCAGTTTTAAGAGTGCTGAGCTGGACTGCGAATATGACTCAAAGCAGACATAATCTTTACTAAAGAACCGTGGAAGAACCGTCATTTTTAAGAGTGTAGGATGTTGAGCTGTACTGGTGGTGTAACTCAAAGCAGACATAGTCTTTAGTAAAGAACCCTTGAAGAGACATCATTTTTAAGAGTGTAGGGTGCTAAGCTGGACAGGGGTTGTGACTCAAAGCAGACATAGTCTTTAGCAAAGAACCATCGTTTTTAAGAGTGTAGTGTGCTAAACTGGACTGGGAGTGTGACTCAAACCAGACATAGTCTTTACAAAGGAACCCAAAAGGGGGTATTTTATTGTTACAAGTTTGACACTGCCACAATAAGAAAAAGAGCACTTTTTGGTGGTACATAGAAACAGTCTTTACTAAAGAACTCTTGCAGAACTATCAGTTTTAAGAGTGTAGGATGCTGAGCTGGCATAATCTTTACTAAAGACCCATGGAAGAACCGTCATTTTTAAGAGTGTAGGATGTTGAGCTGTTCTCGGGGTGTGACTCAAAGCAGACACAGTCTTTAGTAAAGAACCCTTGAAAAGCCATCATTTTTAAGAGTGTAGGGTGCTAAGCTGGACTGGGAGTGTCACTCAAAGCAGACAGTCTTTATGAAGGAACCCCAAAGGGGTTATTTTTTATGGTTACAAGTTTGACACTGCCACAATAAGAAGAAGAGCACTTTTTGGTGGTACATAGAAACACAGTCTTTACTAAAGAACTCTTGAAGAACCATCATTTTTAGGAGTGTATGTGGAGCTGGACTGGGGGTGTGACTGAAAGCAGAAATTGTCTTTACTAAAGAACCCATCATTTTTAAGACTGCAGAATGGTGTGAGCTGGACTGGGGGTGTGACTGAAAGCAGACATAGTCTGTATCACTAAGGAACCCTTGAAGAACCATCTTTTTCAAGAGTGTAGAATGGTGTGAGCTGGACTGGGGGTGTGACTCAAAGCAGACAGAGAAGATCTTGCAGATCTCTGCATGCCACAGGATGGAGCAGCATTCTGCCCCTCTTAATAAGCCTGTTATCATAGACAGCAGAACATCCGATCAGATTCACATTAACAGACCCTGCCTGCAGCCAGCCCTGCATACAGATGACCTCAGTCTGCTCAGCGCTTACCTGATCCATTAGGTCCAATAATCGCTGTGAATTTGTGGAAGGGTCCTATTATTTGTCGACCTTTGTAGGACTTGAAATTTTCGATCTCGATTAGTTTTAAATAACCCATGCTGCTGCTGCTCCTGCTGACGCGGTGGTAGAAGAGCTCACTCGGTTTGGCACCACTTCTTCTCTATACGCTGTGTTTATTCACTGTCTTCTGGAGTCACTGCGTTTTAAAACGTCTATATGTGCAAATGCAACAATCCAGTCTTTCAATCTAGCGGCTCTGGACACGCCCCCCTGTATTAATGCAAGCTGCAGCACAAGGGCATAATAAAAGTCCCCAACAGGTCCCGAACTCCGGGTTTTTTGGAGGGGCGTGGGGGTGGTGTGGTATTTATCATTTATCAAAATTAATTAATCAAGCTTTTAATCACCTTAGACAATTTCTCTGACATAAAATATTGAAACATTCTTTAAGGGAACTCTGACTGCTAAGGTGTATATCCCCCAGCGTTCAAATATACTGTATATATTAAGCAGAGAAAACTTTATTATTAAGAACAGACCATATACTCTTATTAGTAGGCTAACATTGTTGTTGCTGTATCTCTCATTCGCGTCAACTACAAAATACATTGTGGGCCACATCTGGCAAAGATATAGCACTCCTGACCCACTGTTGGCACTGGGCATCTTCAGTGCGCCAACATTGGCCACATACTTAAAACAGATTTGTAGATTTGGGCCAAAACACTTTTGCTATGTGGAACATCTTGTTGAACTCTAATATGTCATTCAGACTTTACAGTGTGGGAGTTTTTTTTTTTTTATGGGAGTTTTTTTAAGTCACTAAATTAATAAATGATTTGATCATCAGACATGTATATATCCACATCCAAACGAAACTTTCAGTGTTTACTGGATGGAACTACCAGAACTGCAAGAATGGCTCATAAGGCATAAAATCATAACATTACACAAAGCATATTCTCGGACACTTGTTGTACAGACTGTATTTCATCTGTTTCACTGCAATATTTTGTTAGCCCCCTTTCACCTTATTCTGCAACGGTCAGGACCCCCACCGGACCACCATGGAGCAGGTATTATGTGGGTGGTGAATCATTCTCAAGACTGCAGTGACACTGACACGGTAGTGGTACGTTAGGGTGTTGAGTGGATTAGACATACACTGTGTCCACTTACTGTCCACTCTATTAGACACCCCGACCTTGCCGGTCCACCTTGGAGATGTAAAGTCAGAGACGATAGGTCATCTGCTGCTGCACAGTTTGTGTTGGTCATCCTCTAGTCCTTCATCAGTGGTCACAGGACACTGCGCACAGGATGCTGTAGGCTGGATAGTTTTGGTTGGTGGACTATTCTCAGTCCAGAAGTGACACTGAGGTGTTTATAAAACCCAGTAGCACTGCTGTGTCTGATCTACAGCTGGCCTACAGTCTCTAAATGTATGCTGCTACTGTACATCTAATATAAAGTCAGTTTAAGAAAGAAGTCAGAAAACATGAGCATAAGATATTATTTATCATAAGATATGATATTACATGTTACACAGATGTATGCATATGGAATATTATACATATTATGTGCTGCATACATCATCAGCCTGGTGTCAAAGAAGTAATGGTTCTCCAACACCGGATTTGTTTTCGTTTGGGTCTGTCATCCTGATTTAATAATACTGGACATTCAAAGTGAGGGTGTTGAAAATGCTATGTTACCAACTTCTAGCTCCAGTAGCAGCTCTCCATGGTGCTGAAAGACTTTTGTACCCCAAATTCAGATTTTTATCTTCTTCTTAGAGTCTGAACAGCACAACACGATGAACCACCCTGATCATGTACGATACAGCTTCATATAAGACAAGTTGTGTTCATAGCAGCTCTGAGACCAGTCTAGTGTTGAGCAGCACTGCTCGTCTGCAGGCCCCGCCCACTAATCGCATGCACGGTTACTACGCATGTCTGGTTACCACGGCTACGTAAACCTCTAAACAAAGCGCTGCAGAGACTCAGATAACATTAAACGTTCACAGGTAAGTTAGGATTTGTTTAGTTATCATTTCATTGTTTGCTCTGTAGCTATATTTCACCTGCTACGGACACACTTCCGTTCAAAATGTTCACTTAGACGCTGAACTGATCTAGTTATCTGTGAACCTGAAAGTGAACTAGCTTTTGTAATGCTAAAAGTTACCACCTAACCAGCTAAGTTAGCTAACGTTACTGCTGCTAAAATCTGGAAGGGGAATTCCACCAACTACTCATTTCTGAATAATTCTGTCCCTGCGATGTAAACAAAGCCATTTGACGTGAAATGATATGCCATTTGTGTGGGTGATAAAGCACAGAAGAGATGGCTGGAGAGAAGGTCCGCTCCTTGAATGCTAAAAGTCCATTAGCCCGAAGAACTAAAGAAACAGATTTTGAAATCCTGTTCAAATGCCTGGTCAAGGTCCAGATGGAAGCTCCTTTTAGAACATCTGGTCTCACATTAACCACACATTCATTGGACAAAGTTTGTGACCAGCTGTGTGATGGCATTATTTGGAACAGCAGTGATGTCTCTAAGTTTAACCCCAAAGACTTGGGCCATGTTTAGCCCTTTCCTCTACTGTCTTAGCAAAAGGAGTTCTATTAAGGCCGCCCAGAAAACATTCTATGAATTGTAACAGCACTTTTCGGTGCTACATAGAACCACTATAAAAGGTTGTTTAAACAGACTTTCACCACAGAACCATTCAAGCATTCCAAACAGAACAGAACCACTGAAATTGATATTCAAGTTCTCACAGTTCATAATGCTGTATAATCATTTCCTTTTCTAAAGTGAAGAACCTCTTTTTAAAGGGTGTTTTCAGTGTGAATGGCAGTGTGTAGTGTGTGTAAATTTGGACTTGTGCAAACCACAGCTCTAGCGTTGAGGGACTCATATGGAGATTCTGGATTTTTTGTTAAATATTATAATAATATTATGCTCATTTTCAGTGTTCATAAGGCTATGTTTGGAGTATACAATAATAGATGTACTTGCTTTAAATTTACCAAAACACAGTATCTTTCTTATACTGTACATCTGTATTCACCCTCTTGTCTAAAACGTACTGTTAAGCCCCCCCTCCCGATGAGAACACTGTGCTCTGACTGGTCAGCTCGCTCACTCTGCTTTGACTTTTGCTTTGGCCAAAGTGACATCCTGCTACAAGTTCTTCCCCCACACTGCTGTGACCTTTCATACAGTTGTGATGTATCAGTTTGAGCCAGAGTCCATTTCTAAAAGTCTGGTAGAACACACTCCCTCTCATTTATCAACAGAATCAACAGACAGGAATGAAGTTTGGTAGGTAGGTTTGACATCATGAGGCAAATGACTCAAGTTTCATGTGACGTAAGCAAGGACTGGCCTTATCACTGTACCCGACTGACCCAACAGCCATGATTGGAGACTTTCAGCGAGCAGTGATGCCCTCCATGAGTCATCATGTTAGTGCCAGCACCACTGGCAGATGGCTGCACGACATAGGACTACATGCACACAGACTGTTATGACGACTGCCCTTAACACCACATCAACATCGCCAAAGACCGCAATGATCTCATGCCAGACTGTCATGGAGTGACTCAGAATGGCAGTGGGTCCCGATTTTGTCTTGGTGGAGACGACCAATGAATCTGTGTGGAGGCGCCATGGTCAGCGCCAAGATGAACGGTTTCTTGTCACACGTCACACGTCCAGAAGGCCTGGTGTAACTCCACCTCCACTCCTACTGCAAAATCTGCAGCAACTGTGTGAGAATATTCAAGCTGCATGGGATGGATTATCACAGGACACCATTAGGAACCTCTACAGCTCCATGCTGAGACATCTACATGTTGTGTCAGCAAACATGGCGGCTCAATGCCATACTGAGAGACACTACTTCTGTATGTTTAGCTCAGTAAATATTGCCCATATCAGTCTAAATTTATCATCATTTATTGTTCTTGGTAACCTTTATCTTCCTTCCCAATAGCATTGCAATCCCACACGTCCGTCTGGGTGCAGCTATTCTTTTGATGATGAGTGTAATAAAAATGTATAGGTGATATGGGCCCTTTAATGCATCACATTCGCGCGGTTGGCACACAGCACTAATGGAAAAATAATTTCTCTCATGTTCAGGGTGGGAGACCGTGAGACGCACCAGGCTGTGAGATGTATAAGCTAGATGTGCCGGTGATGGACTCCGTGGAGCGGCGGCGAGCAGCTGAGTCCGCGCGCCGCAAGCGCATCTTTAACACGAAGGAGAGAGTACTTGGTGTAGACGTGCGCGCGCTCGAGCGGCAGGTGGCGGAGCAGCGGCAGCAGGAGGAGGTGGAGAAGCAGCGGGGCTTTGCGCACGGTAAAGTCTGCACGAGACAAAGACTAAACTAAGAACAGCATGTGAGCACCAACATATTTAGCTTGTCACGTCTGTTATGCAGATATGCTGCGTGTTTCCATTGACCGACTGTCTCTGGAGCAACAAAGAGAGGAGGAGCAGAGAAGAAGAGAGTTAGCCCAGGACCTCGTGCGGTATCGGGCATTGCACCAGCGTGCTGAGGACTCCCGGGATGCAGATATTAATTATAAACGCCAGGGGGCGCCAGAAGACAGTCTATCCACTCCAGATGCATTAGGACCTGCCAGTATGCAGGTTTTCCAGGTACTCATTCATATGCACCCTGTGATTCACTAAAAAGAACGTCTGTAACAGTAGACCGATCTCATGTATGAGCCAATTTTCCTAGTCATTTCATACATATACACTGATCAGCCATAATATTACAACCTTACATCCTTCTTTCCACAATCACTGTCCATTTGTTATTAACTCCACTTCACATATAGAAGCACTTGCAGACTGCAGTCCATCTGTTTCTCTGCATACGTTGTTAGCCCCTTTTCATCCTGGTCAGGACACCCACAGGATTTTCAGCACAGCAGTGACACTGATGTGGTGGTGGTGGTGTGTTAGTGTGTATTGGGCTTGGATGAGTAGCTCAGACACAGCAGTGCTGATAGAGGTTTTGAGCACCCTTGGTGTCACTGCTGGACTGAGGACAGTACACCAACCAAAACTTTCCATGTGACCACTGATGAAGGACTAAGCGATGATCAACACAAACTCTGCAGTAACAGATGAGCTATCGTCTCTGACTTTACATCTATAAGGTGGACCAGCAAGGTAGTAGTGTCTAATAGAGTGGACAGTGAGTGGACATAGCGTATAACACTCTAGCAGCACTGCTGTGGCTGATCCACTCTTACTTAATGGTCACATTGACTGGAAGATGTTTCTGGGGAGACTAGATATAATTTATCAATAGTGTTAAAAAACGGTATTAATACATGATACAAAGAAAATAGGACTTCAAACAGACATAGACCTGGTAGACCAACAAAACTGTTCCCATCAGATAAACAAAACCTTAAGGTTTCATCTTGGAGAGAGAGGAGAAAATCAAGCTCCAATCTTGCTTTAGATCTGAAACAATAAACAGGTGTTTCTGTCCATCCTTCCATTGCGAGAAGACACCTCAATGCTATGGGTCTGAAAGGATGTGCAGCTGTCAAGAAGCTCCTCACTGAGAAAAGGAGAAAAACAAAAAAGATGCTGGTGTACTCATAACAATGGACTGATCACCCCAGAGGCCAAATGTGCTTGTGATTACTTGGATGATGATTCTGACTGGAAGTTAAGCTCACACATGTTTGATTGAGGTACACTGCAGCACTGAGACTGATCTTCATGCTTCTGAATATGTGTGTGCTCAGGGAGAAGGAGTTGGAGAGGCTCAACAGAAAAGGGCTCAGATGGAGCTGAATGAGAGAACATTACGAGCTCAAAAAGAAGCACGGGAGAGGCAAGAGAAGGAGGAGAAACACAAAGGTAAACATAAACAAATGACCAAAATCTAGAACCTTTATATCCCAGTCTTTAAGCATCTGGGCTTCCACTGAAGGCTGTGTTGTGGTGAGTCTGCTCTCCTCCCTCTGTATACAGTATTTGTTGTGTTTTGCCATTTTTATCGCTTGTAACTTGCGCAAACCTTTGTGGAAAGATAATTTAAGATTAATATTATGTGCATTAAGAATTTTCTTGGTTCCAGTATTCACATAGGGTTTGTTGTGTGGCCTGTTGTGTTTACAGAGCTGTGGAGAGGAAAGGAGCTGCTGCAACAGGACCTGAGAGCAATACAGCTGGATGCCCTGGAGGAAGAGTGCAAACGAGCTGCCTGCATCGCCCTCAAAAGCTACAACCAGGCTCAGGTAGATAGAGAGAGAGAGAGAGAGAGAGAGAGAGAGAGAGAGAGAAAACAACCAGGGCAGAGAGTGAGACATGGAGAAATACAGAGAGACAGAAAGAGGGCAGAAGAAAAGAAGGAAAGAGAGATGGAGAAAGGGGAAAGCCAAATTAAGAGATCAGAAGAATGAAGACACAGAGAAATATGGGAAATAATAGGGATAGCAAGAGACAGACAGAGAGAGTGAGAGAGAGAGAGAAAGAGGGGAAAAGATGAAGAGAGATAAAAAGAAAACAGGAAAGAGAAAAGACTGAGAAGTAGGAAGTGACAGAGAGAGGAAACAACAAAAACAGACAGAGAGAAAAACAGAGACAGGCAGAAAAATTAAGACAGAGAGAGAAAGAGAAGGAGAGAGAAAGAGAGAGAAACCAGACAGACAGAAAAATAAAGACAAAGAGGGAGAGGGAAAGAGAGAGAAAGAGAGAGAGAAACAGAGATAGACAGAAAAATAAAGATAAAGAGAGAGAGAGAAAGAGAGCGAGAGAGAAACAGAAACAGACAGGCAGAAGAAAAATGAAGACAAAGAGAGATAGAGAGCGTGATGAAGAAAGGGAGAGACAGAGATAAAGAGAAAACAGAAGAAATTAAAAAAGAGACGGAGAGAGAGATATACAGACAGAAATAATAATAACACACATGACAGCAAGCGAGAGAGATGTGAAAAGAGTGTGAGAGGTACAGGAAGAGAGAGAGAGACGCTGCTCACAGGATATTCACACTGCGAGTCCGCTCCTCTGAGTTTATTATAGGGTGAAAAAGAGCTCTTTAAAAGATGAAGTGCTGATATGAACCTGTTCACTCAGAAACAGACACAAGTCAGTCACATGTTGCCATATTATGCGCAGGTCGTTCCACATCATCTTATGTAGTGAATCAGGATGTTCAGCTGTTCTGTTTTTTAATGTCACCTGCGGTCGATAGATAGCGACCATCCAGGGTCACAATAAATCTCTCTGAGCTTTAAGGTCAAAGCTGATCCCTGATCTCTGACCCTGAGTGACCTTTTGCAGGCGGATGAAAGACAGGAGAGAGAGAGGCAGGAGAAGCTAAGGTGGGAGGGCGAGGAGATGGCAGAGGTGCGGCACATGGTGACCTCTGACTTGTTGACCGAGTGTCCAGAGGCTGCGGAGAGAGAGGGTGAGGGGTCGGCAGAGGCCCCTCGAGTGCTGCCGGACCGCTGGAAGGGGATGAGCCCTGAGCAGCTCATCACCATCTACAGACAGAGAGAGGAACAGCGTGCTGATAGAGCGGTGAGGCACAGCTCTACAGTGTGGTTAAACTGATGTGACTTACAGGAATGGGTACTCATTCAATCATTCAAGGTGCCTATATCAGAATACTGGAATCACTAGTAGGGTATTAGTTTTGTTTTTTGAAAAGCCAGAGAAAATATACAGCCAATTCAGTGATTTTCTCTATTTACTATCTAACAGTTCACATGCATTTGTAAGTATATTATACTGTTTTTATACTATTATATTGTATTTAAGGAACAGAGTTAGAGGGAACTCTGACTGTTAAGACGTGTAAGCGTTAATACAATGTACATGTCCAGTGCTGTTAAAATGTACTCTATAAGCTCTATCAAATCAAAATAAATATCAGATAAATGTCTCTCTATTAGTAGGTTGCCATTTTTGTTGCACATTAAATGGGTGCTTTCTCTCTCTCGTGCATTTAGCATGCATTAACAGTGAGCTATAAGTCTAATGTAACTCAAATATGTCATTCGGCCTTTCCAACTGTAGCTAGAACTTTAGCTAGAAGGTGACATTAGCCAAGAAGAAAAACCCGTATGTCTGCCTTACTTTCTTTTGGACTTCCGTTCACTGCAGTCACATAACCTCATGGTATGGCAATGGCCACCTACTGATAGAAGGGTTTCTACTCTTTATATAAGCTCACCGGACAAAAAATGAGTCCCCTGTGACTGAAACATACCTAATTAATTTACCTTAATTTAGTCTTTGTGTGATGTGTTTTCACCATTCTTAAGACATTTCAAGCTCATTCAGTGACATTCAAATAGCATATAGATTTCTTCTTAAAGTTTGAATATGTTTTTGCAATTTGACCTTCAGTTTTGAGGATGTTGGTCTCACCCCATTCAAAGAGGGAGAAGAGTCTGGTCTTGCATGGCTAGAAACAACCCGGCGTGGAAAAGATGGCCGCAGAGTGGACAGACTTTACTACAAAAGAGTCAGCGAATCAGTCATTAATAGAAGTTTTGTGTTACTGATGTCTGAAGTTATATGAATAAGTCTAAAAGTTTCATGTCTGAAGTTTCACACTGGAGCTAAATTACCTATCAAGTAATGGATAAGCCAAATCACAAGAAACTGCGCTATGTTTTGTAATACATCTCAAACATACTTGCTTATGCAGAGAAACTTGTTCATGCGTTTGTTACAAGCAGAATTGATTACTGTAATGCCCTCCTTACTGGGGTTCCTAAGAAAACCGTCTATCCTCTGCAATCCGTACATAACGCAGCAGCTTGAATCCTAGCAAATACTAAAAAGAGAGCTCATATCACTCCTGTTCTGAAAGAGCTGCATTGGCTACCTGTATCTATTAGAATAGACTTGGTCTATAAAGCTCTAAATAATCTAGCACCTGCTTACATTACAGAATGTCTCTCTGTTTATGTTCCAGCTCATCATCTTAGATCTACAGATGCTGGCCTTCTGCTAATACCTTCTGTAAAACACAGGAAACATGGAGAGACCTCTTTCAGTTATGATGCTTCTAAACTGTGGAGCTCAATTCCAGCTTCTATTAGACAGTCGGGCTCAGTGCTCACGTTTAAGAAACACCTAAAACGCATCTCTTTAACTCAGCGTTTAGTTAAAATTACATTAACATGGTATTTATGTGTATGTATGTGTATATGTGTATCTGTGTGTCTATGTATGTGTATGTATACATATACAGTATGTGTGTGTGTGTATGTGTGTATGTATATACGTGTGTGCAGTAATAGTAGTAGTATTCCTCCCCGATAAGCTAAACCCAGTGTGTGTAAGTATACCATCGTTAGTTGGGCACTAATACAATGTAAAATCTCGCAACATTAATAAGAAAAGGCCATTTATAAATCAGAACTTGAAATGGTGAATTCCTGGTTGCCATATGGTCATAATTATCATGTTTATCCATGAGCCGTGTAAATTCAGAACACGCTAAAATGTGGCGCACGTGTGCTTCTGCGAGCTGATTAACTGACTTAGTCAACTAAAATTCACTACCAAACTAGTTGGCAACTAATTTAGTAGTCGCTTAGTTGGTAATGCCATTTCCTCCATTTCAATAAAGACCTAGTTGCAGCAAAGTGTAGACAGAGTGCACAAAGAATACAATGTTGAATTTTAAAATCAAGAATCAATTATTTAACAGATTAATCGACAGAATAATCAATTATTCGTTTTAGTAATCAACAGATTACTTGAGTACCAAAATTGTCATTTATCGCAGCCCTAGTGTCCACATCAACAAATGTTTTGAGGGGAAATAACTCTACACAGTTGATGGCAGGTATATAAATTTTTAGGCATGCAGCTTGCTTAATATTAAGCAGTGGCTCCATTACTTAGTATAGCCTCGTAGCACAACTGCAAAAACAAATTCCGACACCTGGCTGACCAGCTATCTTTAGGGTTAGAGGCAGATATTTCGCGGAACAACCAAAGAGAGGATTACGGTAATCAATGCACAAGATGATGGAGGCATTAACCAGCATTACTGAGTCATTACTGAGTCATTACTGCTAAAAAGAGCCCTCCCACACTTTCACTTGCCCTTTGTAATCAACCATTGTTTGTCTTTCATTCTGAGTTCGCTGGACTGATCTCACAGGATCAGTGTCCTCACTGTGCTGCTTGCACTGGAATCCCTCTTTCTGTTCTTTCTGCAGACACAGAGACAGCTGGAGAGGCAGAGGGAGCTGGCGTGGGGTTTGCAGCAGGTGGAGCAGGCCAGGCAGCAGGTGGAGGAGGAGAGAAGCATGAGAGATATGGAGAAAGAGCGGAGAGTACAGCTGGACAAGAACAACCAGCAGCTGGCCCAAGAGCAGCGCATACAGTAAGGGCAGCACGTCTTTACTGACCTCAGAACAGCAGGGAGGAAATGATCTCCAGCTTGCTGGCCAACATCATTATCACAGCCTTTTACTGCTTCAGAGTGAAGTTTACTTAGGCAAAGAGGAATTCCACTGATTTCTATAAATGCCTGCATAATTAAATACTTCAGGCATTAGTCATTTAGAGTGGTGTGGAGACATTTATATTGAGTCAGAACTGTTCACAGTGGTGGTGATGAGAACCAGATATCTGAAGAGTTTATTGCTTCTAAAAGCTACGTCATAGAAAAGTATTACATTAAATATTTATGGATACACTGCCTGAAGCTCGAGACAATGATTTTAAAATAAGGCGTCTATAAAACGTATATTGCAAAATCAATTCATAGCAAGGGGTACATGCAGGGTGTGGTAAGGCAAAATAATGCCCAAAGAAACTTCAGATTACTATTTAAACATACTTATTATATATAAAGTATGGCCATTTTAGATAGCAATAAAAAATAGCTATATTTGTTTTGCATACATCATGACCTTTGGTTCCTGTTACCACCACTGTAAGGAATATCTGAGTCAGTACACTTTACTAAAGTTAAGTGGGGTGTAACAAAATTTTGATACTTGCTATACTGTATTTACTTAACAGTTTACAAGATTTATGGCAGGCAGTGGTTTATTTTGCTGTGCTTAAACTGACTGCAAGATAGCAGTGCTATAATTCCACTTCGTGTAAGAGTCTGCTCTAAAGTAACCAAGTAGTGTAAGGGCACTCCGCTAACATTAGCATTAGCCAACCTAGAAAATTTGCAGATATTTAGTGAAAACGTTTGGAATTCCCAGAATATTTTGTGGCAGAAAGCAACAATTCTTTGTTCTTTATGCATCAAAAACATCAATTTTGTTCATTTTTCCTGCGTTCAAGATAATCTTGTAAAAACATAATTTAAGAATTCTCCTTCAGGTTAAATGAGATAACTTGATTTCTATTTAGCAGCAGCAAAAATATACTTTAGAATCTTGTTTTAAATATACACAAATGCCCAATATATGGCACTTTTCTTGCATATATGTTTTTTTCTTATGACATTTTTGCATGTGTTTGTGTAAATGTGTTGGCTTTTATGGTATTACAAAAATGGTTAATTCAAAACAGGCTTTGATTGCATAAATGGACGGTGGACTAGAGAGTGAACAGTACTTTTTGAAACCTAACCAGTGTTTATGTATTTAACACAAACTCTTTTATTCAAAAGAAAAAATCTCATAGTTTTCCATGTAATGGGTCCTTTAATAGAAAACTCACTTTGGAACATAGTTTGTGGTTTATGTGCTTACATTTTATGTAGATAGCAACTGTTCTTTAATCTAGATTCATATGTATATGTATAGCTGTATAATATGTAATCTAGATTGATGTATGTAGCTGTAAAATATCTAGACTGATAAATTAAAGGCTTTCTAGGAAAGCCAAGAGGGTTTACTAACACTTAAACTGTGTTTCTTGCAGCCAGAAGTACCTCAACAACCAGCTTTACACTAACCGGCCCTCCGCCTGCTACTTCACGCAGTTTGGCACCAGTTCTCGCTAGAAGCCTACAGTACGTCTCCATCATCTCCCCAACAGCAAATCAGTTCTGGACACTTGAATTTTAAAGGTCTTGTTTTAGGATTAAAGTGTTACATCTGTTAGAATCATTAGGAGACAGCTAAACTATTAAACTGGTCTTCACAATACTGAAATGATTCTCGTATGACACCTCCCCAGCGATTTTCACAACAACTCTGCAGTAGGTGTAGATTGATGGAATTTTATTTTTGAAGCATTTACATACAGTGGCTGATTCATGATTCACATACAGTATCATTGTCCAGTTCAACCCCACATTTACAGGCCCACCCCTAATATCACTCTCCCACTGTACCAGCGCTCCATTCACCCCCCATGGCACAGACAAACACAATGGAAAAGAGACATGGCTGTTCATCATGACAGTCAAATAGAAACCCACAAGTGCACTCATCCACACCCCCCCTCCTTCTTTTTCCCCTCCACTGCATTTTCTTTCTGTTAACCTGGTTTTGTTCATCTGATTTAATTAATTTCTTTAACTTTTGATTTGATTTTATGTCACAAACAGGGACCACATGACATAAGAGTCTTTTAAGTGATGTCGAAGTCTGGATTCATCTAGAACTGAAGCTACAGTAGCTTAAGCCAGTTTAATATTTGACGTTATTTGAAAGTACAGTAAGTCATTTGAAAGTAGAGGAAAACAGTAAAAATGTGTAACAACAGAATGACATAATGAACAGACCTATTCATACTCTGCCCACAAATACTTTCTTATGTAGCTGCTATTGTGAGGTTGAACTTGTATACCCATTAAAATAGGTTATGCCAGTAGCCATCTTTATTTAGACTACACTACTGAGCTGGACTGTGTAGTTGTAGCTAACTGAAACTATCCAGACTATACAGAAACTATACAAAATAAATAACATTCGGAAGTAGTAACAATCTAAATATGGGAGTGTTTTTTGACTAAATATGAACTTTGTGGCTTGAATTAGACTTTTGCTGACATTCTATAGGGCGGATTGATACGGAAGCATTGATAACTACGATCCTGAAGTTTCTTTTTTTAAAAGCCTTACATAAAAGTACCAATACTAATGTTTTTTTAAGGAGTAAACAGAATATTTATGTTTTTTTGAAACTGAATTAAAGTGTATTTGATGCTGAAAAAAGTGTAAAACTAAAAATCTTCCACCCTGTCTATCTGCTTTACATGTTCAGAGAATGCTCCAAAAAAGCAGATCATATGGAGCTATTTCACTAAACTGTGGTTCATCTTGTGTTGTGTTTAAACCTCTGACCACTAGTTGGCAGTGTTATAATCTTCAGCCATTAGACTCTTCCCCTTCAATGTAAATAAGTACGCAAACCTATGCATATGATGATGTGTTTTTACACTATGACAGTTTCCCTAAAATTATATCTCACATTGCTTACAGTATCGCAATATATCGCAGCATATTTAATCATAACACCTGCATTGCAATAGATATCGTATCGCCAAGTTCCGGGCAATACACAGCCCTACAAAAGACTGTGTGCACCAGTAGATTTGTTACTAATGTAACATCTTTCACACTTCACAAACCCTTTTTATATGTGTGTGAATACGTTTATTAGTACTGGAATATTAGCCTCGGCATTACTACCGTATTGACTACCGTAATAAGATCAGTGATCACGCCCATCCCTACTGTTAGGCTTGGCCAACCTCACAACAGTAACTACCAAAGTTCGTATTTGAGGGCGACGTGTGGTAAAGACCATTAGGCTATGATGCAATCTAGCATCCTGTTAGAACTCTGCACTTACTCTCCTCTACGTGAACAGCAAAACAGCAGTATAGTGAATATCTGTAAGTCAACTCTACTTCTCTCTAAGGCCAACGCATGCTCGGACATTAACAGAACACGGATGTCTAGCAGCAGCTCGGTTGAATATTGACATAATTCACATCACTTATTCCTCCTGTATGAAAATAGACTTCTAAGAGAATTTTGTCCTGAGTGTCTGTACAGCATAAACAAGGGAGGCGAACACAAAGCCCATTAAAACCAGCCCTGCCGACCAACTGCAACATCATATACTCCTCCCAGCAGGCCGCAGCGGTTTCAGTGACTTCGAGTCAGCACATTGCAAATTCTCCCTGCATGTATGTACGTGCGCACTGCACAAACAAGACTAGAGCTTCTTCTCACACTGCTTTTGCAGACAGATACACACAATACTGCAACTCTACGCAAACAGGAAACAGCTGGACACTTCTGCTTGTTTGGATTCTCAATTTCAAGGTCTATGGCCAGTGATGTGTTATTTTCCTTTTTTAAAAAAAAAAAAAAAAAAA
>CM067492.1:25667181-25694062 GCA_034552555.1 Semaprochilodus insignis
AAGACCGAGACACAGTTCCTTACAAACCAATGCCATAACAAAACAATCATTTGGGTTTTATTTACATTCAAATAAAAATCAAGAGGTGCCCCCCCCACCATCCCCACCCCCCTGCCCCAAAGCCTCCTCTCAATTTCTCCACAATAAGAGGATTTATTTTGCCGATGTTCTTTTAGCGAACGCCTCATAATGTTGTTCTTTTCATTTATTTCCACATAACACTGCTTATCATAACTTAAAACATACCACACAGCGAAATAGGAACAAATGCTATTTGGTATATTGGTATGGAATCAAAATTCCCACCCCAACAAAGCATACATTCTCTGTGTAAGACACAAGCCGTAATAAGCACATATATGATTGTGTTTTCCGTAACTGATCTAATGTTGTCTGCGTTCACGGTACTGTGCAAAAGTCAAGAGAACTCCATTTATTTCGATCTGTATATAGACAAAAATTAGTATTACAGTATTACATATCAGTAAGCAACAAAAGTGTGTGAACCTTTAGAACTAGCAGTTCATTTGAAGATGAAATCAGAGTCAGGTGTTTTCAGTCAATGGGATGACAATCAGGTATGAGTGGGTGCCCTGTTTTACACTTCACAAAGTGTATCATGGCACCAACAAAGGAGGTTTAAGAGGACCTCAGAATGGGCCTCAGAAAACGAATTGGTGATGCTCATCAGGCTGGAAAGGGTTACAAAATCATCCCTAGTAAGTTTGGACTCTACGATCTCTCAATCAACAGTCAGGACAGACTGTGTACAGTAATGGAAAACATTAAGACCATTATTACACTTCCCAGGAGTGGCTGACCAACAAGGTTCACTTCATAAAGGAACCCAGAGAACTTCTAAGCATATATAGGACTCTCTCACACAGTGGCTAAGGTTAATGATTAAAAGTCCACTATCAGGAAAACACTATACAACACTGACGTGCATTGCAGGTTTGCAAGGAGAAAGCCACTGCTCTCCAAAAAGATCATTGCTGACAGTCTACAGTCTACAAGCACAAGCCAGTAAAATCTACTGGACAACTGTTTTGTGGGTGGATGTGACCAAAACAGAACTTATTGGTTTAAATGAACCTTATCCCATCTGTGAAACATGGTAGTGGTAGTATCATGGTTTGTGCCTGTTTTGCTGTATCTGGGCCGGGATGGCTTAGCCTCATTGATGGAATAATGAATTCTGAATTATATCAGTGAGTTCTGGAGGAAAATGTTTGGACACAGAGGTCATGCAGCAAGACAAAGACCACGAACACAAGTCGTGAATGGTTAAAGTAGAATAAAGTCCATGTTTTGGAATGGCCAAGTCAAAATCCTGACCTTAATCCTACAGAGATGTTGTGGAAGGAGTTCATATGAGGAAACCCACCAACATTCCCAAGTTGAAGTTGTTCTGTATATAGGAAAGGGCTAAAATTCCTCCAGGCCAGCATGCAAGACTAATCAACAGTTACAGGAAACTTTTAGTTTTTACTGCATAAGATGCTCAGACCGAATACTTCAAGCAAAGGTTCATATACTTTTGCTGCTCATAGATTATTAGATCATTTGATTACTGGATCATATTCCTCAAAAAAAATAAATGACCAATCTAATATTTCTGCCTCATTTGTTTAATCAGGTTCTTTTTATGTACTTTATTCTTTATTCTACTGTTTTTAGGTCATATTTATGCAAACGCTTTCAAGCACCACTGTAAATAGTGTTCTCGGACGTTTACACAGCACTGTGTCATTGTGTGTGTACGTGTTCATGTAAGTGTGTGTGGTGTAGGCTACTCTCTCACAACCCCATCGCACTCAACGCCACCTCATACCCTTGTACACATCGGAAGTGTGTATTCATATGGCTTTACACCAACAGGACTGCAAGAGAGGCTTTATCAGTATCCACAGTTTAATACACTACGATAAAGTACAATAAAAAGAGACAAACACGCACAGACAGCTACAGAAAAGTGAGAACATTGTACCTGAAGATGATGGCGAGGTGAGAAAGGAGACAAAGGTGATGTTAAGTGGACAGGCACAGGGACCGATGGAGAGCTTTCTAATACTGTAAATGGCTAAATGCTAGATGCGACTATATACAGCTTGATATAAAGCACCTCAATCTCAATGTATCATTGCATCTTGTATATTTACAGTATGTAGCTTGGTTATGGAGACCTTAACTCAGTAACAGACCACACATAAAATATGAGAAACATAAGATAACATGATGCAGAATGTTTTCAGTAAAAAAAATAAATAAAAAATAAAAAATAGAACAAAAAGCAAGACAATGAAATGGCGAACCGCACACCTATATATAATAAATAGCTATCAATGCAATCCATACGCAGCGCGTGCCGTGCATATGCTTGCATGATGCACTGATCATTTTTAAGGCCCTCAATTCTCCCTGCTCTTCTCCTTCTCTGCTGCCCACTCTCTTCTATATTTGGCATTAACCGTGGGGGGTCTGCATGTCAGCGTCTTTAAATCGCCACGATTTTTAAGTCATTTGCGCACAGTGAAAAGAAAGAGTGCACTGAATTTACTTGATATGTACATTAGTTCTGCAGGAATAAAATGCATTACATCAACACAGCTACTGCCAAAAGCATGTCAATCGAAAGACAAAATAGCGTTGATGGAAAGTTCACATACAAATTTGCATCTTGTCGTCTGAAAATGCTGCATGCCATTTACATTCTGTGAAAGGTTCATAATGAACGGGCCAATAGAAACATTCCAAAATGACTCCTTACATTAAATGTAATATTTTTCCCATTCTCTATTATGGAGATTCTTTTCGGACAGCTGAGATATTTTATCCCTGTGAAACTGATGTACACATCTGAATCGAGTAAATTCATAGCACTGATTTTTTTCAATCTTCTGTAAGTACGTTTTGCAGGTGGGAAACCTGGGATGCCCTTTGCTGTCACTTGTATGTATAGTTAGTTCATGCGCTGCTATGAAAGGACGTATTGCAAAATTATCTGTAAACAGTTTACTCGGCAGTCTGACGTGGACATCAGTCTACACTGAAAAAGGTGATGCACTGACTTGTGAATGTACAGAAATTCATACATAATATAGAGTATATTACATCAGCACAATGTTATATCTCAGTGTTTCTCAACCCTGGGTCCTGGAGGCACCCTGCCCTGCATGTGTTAGTGGATTCCCCGCCTTAACACCACCCCCCACAACTCTGAAAGGGCTTGTTAAGGAGTCGATAAGTTGAACTGGGTGTGTTGGGAACAGGGAAAACATTGAAATGTGCAGGGCAGGGTGCCTCCAGGACCTGGGTTGAGAAACACTGTAATATGTTTTGTTTGTTACGTTTTAGGCCTTTCGCAGTTATTACATAATCGTCTGTTTCTGATATTATTTAATTTTATATTTTGTTCTACATTGTTTTATCCTTTGGTTTGTAGTGCTGTGGGTTTAAGAAAAGCATAAATTGAATTTATGGTTATCTTATATTGCAATCATTTAAGCTGACTGCAGTTATATCACTCATATGTTATATCACGATCGTATGTTTACATATGTTTAACTTCTGACTGGGTAGTGGTGAGCAATGTGTGTTTATTTGAGCTCAAGCTGTTTCTGTCGTCAGATGGGAGCTACACAGCTAGAAAGCAAAATTGCTAAAAGTCACATACCGTAATACAATGTTACTTTTGTCAGTAATGGTGTTAATATGATATATTTCGTTCATGTGGAATTCAAGGCAATTCAATGCATCACATGATTCAGTCTAGTCTAGTGTAGTATTTCCCTCCGGCTATGCTTGAAGTGCATCGATTGGTCCGATAATATCTAAGGTCAGTCCCAGCAGTGTATCTGGTGTTACATTGCTTGGCATCCGGTTTCAGTGTTTGTATTTACGGTGTTCTGCGCACATTGATTGTTTAGTCAGTCAGTTAGATATGAGTTAGTGGGCACGTATGTGAATCCGGCTTTAATTTGAGGCCTACCCTGCCCTGCTAGTCTAGAATAGCGGCGGAGTTGGGCAGGCCGTGGTTGGTGGGGCCCATGGAGGAAGGTTTGAGGAGGGAGCTGTCCTGGGGGTCCACCTCGGGCTCTTCTCTGACTCCACTGTACTGGCTGGCCAGAGAGTCGTCCATCATCACCTCCGTCTGGACGCTGTTGCTGTTGCCATAGTCCAGAGCGCCGTCACTACACAGCTTGCTGTCCTCACACAGAGACGGCTGACTGGCTGTCCGTTTCTCCTCATTATCACTTCTCAGAGAGAGAGGGAGAGACAGAAAGCGAAGGAGAGTGATAGAGAGAGAAAGAGAGGAAGACAGGTATTTATAAAGTGTCCTGAGACGGTGAGGAAATGAGCAGGACAAGGGTAAAGGGATGGATAGCTCCGGAAGGCTGTGATCTCGATACCGGTGAGGAAGCAGGTGCATGCATTAAAACAAACACTACAAGTCATACCTCTCTAGAGATCTGTTAGCATGAGGAGAAAACACCAGGGGAAAGAGAGGGAGAGCGTGAGGAACACAAAGAAAACGCAGCAGAAATTCTGTTTATCTCCTTGAGTACCCATTGGTATCTCATCGCACCACATACCTGTACTCCCCGAATGTCTCGTCCTTCATCGGCCGAGCCTCTGAGTCCACCTGACCCTCCTCCTTGTCTTTAACTGAAACAGAGAGCAGAGACAAGCACACATTTACAGCGCCAAGAATGCTTAAAGCAACTACTCCTCTAACAGTATGACCACTGCCATACAGCTGTACTCAGTGGTCAAACTGTCCAAATGATGGGGTTTGAAAAATGTAACTAGTTAGGAGGTTCTCCAGCCAGCTGACCCCTGTAACACCTTAATTAATGCAACATAGTATAATACAGGACCACCTGTGGATTGCGGGCCACCCATGAAGCAACCTTCAGTGGTCTGTGGCCTGTACTTAGGTGGAGGCAGTAGATTGCAGTGGGCCAGAAACATCACATAGAGTCATATTAGCGATATATTAGGTATATAATTATGTATATATGTATATTAATGTACACATGTACAATTAAACACGTCGCAGTAACAGGCTAATGAGACATCTTCAGATTGAGACTACATAGCCATTAACTAGCCACTGATGGAGAGGTTTCTTGGGGAGCTTTCACAGCCCCCTGGTTTGAATGTGGACACATCATAATTTTTCTTTAACCAAATTTCTTGGAGAAATTGTATTAATAATGAATTGATTTTAGTTGTTTGGTGGGCCGCTATGCTTTGTAGTAATTATTAGGTGGGCCTTGGGGTTCAGATACAGGTTGGTACAATGCACCAAAACACCATTTCACATCAAAACACTCTTTTTGGAAAAACTGTGTGGGATTCCCCTTTCAGTATTGGGAGACTAGACCAAGATTAGAAATACAAATATACTGTGCAGACATTTTTCAACTGTTAACACATTTTATCATATGCTGTTTGCTTATGTTTTTAACACTACCATATCAGCGTTAACTCCTTTACGTTATATCTAAGATGACCTCATGTGACAGTGATCAAGAGGGGATGGAAACAGATAATGATTTACACTGCTGTATGATTGTCCCCTTTTGACCCCAATCAAACCGAGTTCCGGTCATACCTGAGTACTTGCCGCCCTTGCTCCGCTTGATAAAGCAGAGAATGAGGAGTATCAGAAGCAACAGGACAAGGGCGCTGATGAGCCCGATGAACCAGCCTTCGGTAGCAAAACCACTCCGCATCTCTAACGGCTCTGGAAATTGGAAAGAGTGGAAACAGACAGAACGTCACCATTAAGAGGTATAAAACACAAATACTTTTAGACAGAAACAACGTGATCTATGAGGCATTAGCAGCTACCTGCTCCTGCTGTCATTATCTCAGTCTCCCAGAAGGTGACGTTGCTGAAGACAAGGTGCAGTTGGTACTGTGAGCCTGGCTGCAAGCCCTGCAGGGAGTAGAATGACTGAGAGGAGTTCACTTTCTCAGACTGCTTCAAGCTCCCTCGATCTGAACAACAAAAACATGAACACAACAATACAAATGAGACACGTCACCTCAGGATACAGCACACAGCCACCACAGGGAAAATGAGCAGCAGCACTTCATCACAACAGCTCTAAGTACAACCTGGAAAGCTGTCTAAGTCTAAAGTACTATTCGGACAGGATTAGTTCTACATGTGTAGATGCTGTACAATAATTTTTTTTTAGAGGATCTCTGTGATTTATAGTTTCTTGGGTTCCTTGGAGCTTTTACTTTATCTAAAACTGAACCGCAGGCTGATTAAAAAGATGTTTCAAATAAATGTAATAGTCTTCCAATCAGAAAGAAATGATTATGGACTCAGTCGACTAATACAGTCATATAATTATGCATTAGGACACTACATGATCTACTGCAGGCTGAACTATGATGTTGCTGATCCAGTAGGAAGTCATTCAATGTGAATGAGAAAGAGATACAACAACAATAACAGCAGCAACTCTATTAGCTTTCGGAACAGAGCACTTGCCGTTCTTCCTGTGGTAGTTAATGTGGAAGTACACGTTTCTCCGCCTCTCATGAGAAACCCAGGTTAAGTTGACTGACGTCTCTCCAACAGAGAAACTAATGTTGCCGGGTGGAGCTGTTCACACAAAATCAAACAACTGCAAATGAGTACACAACCAATTATTCTGATGATTACATTAAACACATGATGTCACTGAAAATGAAAACACCCGAAATCTAATCAATATACAGAATTGAAGAATTCTCATTAGGAGACTGCTGCATGTATATTATAAGATACCTCTATACCTATTTCTAGATGTTTTCTATTTCGTTTTCTATTAAGTTATTTTAGTCATTTTATCCACTGGAGAAAATATCGCCTGTTGTCTAAACAAGAAGAATGATCTACAGATGCAATAAGATAACTTTCTAAAACCATGTTACCAAAATACCAAAAGAGGCAGAATAATTATAAAAAAACTTATAAAATCTTATAAAAGCCGTATATACTGACTAGACTAAATTAGTTTTCACTTGCCATGATATAAGTTTTTGCAGTGTAATCGAGTAGTCAGAGATCTAAAAAAAGTTTAAACAATGAATGTGGTCTTGGAAGGCTACAGTAGCGAACCATGTGCATAGTTTTAGATGTGTGTTCTCTGAAGACGGTGTGTTAACTTACTTTCTAACTCTCTAACTTCAACGAAACGTGTTTTTTGCTTGATTTTTTGTGTCGGGAATAAAATCCGGCATTTGAAAAAGTGGTCAGAACGTGTCCCTAGTGACCTCCCTGTTTTTGCAGTATGTGTATCCAGTAAAAAGATTTCTTTACGTTGTGAAAATGTAAAAAAGAAACAGGACTCAAATGCTGAGGGTGGCAGATGAACACGTACCTCCATCCAGCGTTGTGGCTCCCTCTTTAGTGATGGGCAAACCCTTTCCAGCTGCAGTGCGGCCCCGCAGGTAGAAACGGTAACGACTGTGAGGGTCGAGCTTTTTAAGGGTCAGCTCAGATGCTTTGGGGTCATCAATGTTCTCCATCTGCATGTGCCTATTCTCAGTATCAACTGCAGAAAGAAAGAAAGTTTAAATGTGTTTAAAGAGGTTATGCAAGTTTCCATATACACATATATAAAAGTCTGCGCTAGTGTTACATCCAGCCAGAGACACGCTGCTTTGATAACAATTATCGCTTCATGATATCTGACAGTCTATCAAACATCACACTTTATATGAATATCGTGCAGCCCTACTGTACAGCCACCTACTTAACCAGATACTCTACATATACCCGCAAGACTGCATCACTGAACAACAGTCCTGTAACAGGTGTTAATGTGTAAACGTACGCTGATGGTATTCCAGCACGTATCCAGTGAGTAATCCGTTGGGTTGAACAGGTGGAGTCCAGTGCAGAGTCATCTCCTTCTCTGAGGGGCTGACCAGCTCCAGAGAGGCAGGTGGACCAGGAACTGTTAGGAAAAGAGCATATGCAATGCAGACCTGGACCGTTCTCATAAAGTGTTTTTAAAGTATCATCGTTGCTCTGTTTTGGCTGCCCTGTAATTTCCCTTGTATGAAAATCAGTGAGCGCTTAAATGTATGGAACGAACTGTTGTGTCTGGACTGAAATCCTCAGGAATGGCAGAAAAAAAAGCTGCAGTCAAAGCGTTAAATTGTTCCTCCCCTGAAAAACTGTTATTGCCACAGACTCTGCAGTAACAACATTACTTATCACTTATACGAAAGGCCTGTTAAGTTGCTGTAGGCTGAGCAGTAATTTGTTAACATGCTTATGAATTGCATGATGAATTGTATTTTTTTTTTGTATGTGGACCATATACACCAATCAGCCATAACATTAAAACCATCTCCTTGTATCCAGACGCATTGTCCATTTCGTCAGCTCCATTTATCACATAGGAGCACTTTATAGTCCCACAATTAAAGACTGTAGTCCATCTGATTTTCGGCATACCTTAACCCCCTTTCTCCCTGTTCCTCAATGATCAGGACCCCCACAGGACCACCACAGAGGAGGTATTATGTGGGTGATGGATCATTCTCAGCACTGCAGTGACACTGAGGTGGTGGTGGTGTGTTAGTGTGTGTTGTGCTGGTGTCAGAGGATCAGATACAGCAGTGCTGCTGGAGTGTTCAAACACTGTGTCCACTCACTGTATCAGGCACTCAAGTCATTACCTTGGTGACACTACTACCTTGTAGATGTGCGGTCAGAGACGATAGCTCATCTGCTGCTGCACAGTTTGTGCTGGTCCTCTAGTCCTTCATCAGTGGTGATAGGATGCACCCAGGATGCTGTTAGCTGGATAGTTTTGGTTGGTGGACAATTGTCAGTCCAGCAGTGACACTCACAAATATGATCTACTCACACCAGCACAAAACACACTCACACACCACCACGTCAGTGTCACTGTAGTGATGATCCACCACCCACATAATGCCTGCTCTGTGGTGGTCCTGTGGGGATCTTGACCACTGAAGAGCAGAGCAACAAGACCAAAGTGTGCACAGAAACAGATGGACTACAGTCTGTAATTCTAGATCTACAAAGTGTTCCTATATGGTAAATGGAGCTGATAAAATAGACAATAAGCGTTGATACAAGGAGGCGGTCGGAAGAATGAACAGCACACTGTGAAACTTTTACACTGTTTACACAGTCCAGTTCTTTTATAGCTTTTCAGTGACGTTATCTTTCATGCTACGGCAACTCTACAGCATGGCATGCGATGACGTTTCACCGTATTCCCTCTGACTCACCCCCCTCAGGTGTTTGGAAGGGGCGGCTGTCTGACACGGGTCCATCATGTTTGCTGTTGAAGACGCTGACAGAGAGTGAGTAGTGGGAGTATGGCTGGAGACCTCCCAGATCCTTCTTCTCCTCATTAGCTCCTGTCGTCACCACAACCTCACTCACAGGTTCACCATTCTCCTGCCAGTGGTGGTGTTTGTTATAGATGCCAAAGTTCTGCAGGTGTATCTTTAAGAGGATAAAGATGAAAAAAGGCATCTCACTTTCACACTCAGCCAGGGCAAACATGCGAAGAGGACGCATTTAATTTTCTATTTCATCCATGTGGAGGAAAAACGGGAGCTAAATAACACTTGGAAGCTTTTATGTTTTAGAAACTTAGTGTTCGGAAAAAAGATTAAGTCTGCCTTGGGCTCGCAGTACTGAGAAGCTTAAACACATTTTCCCAGAGGAAAGAGTAAAGACCCATAGATGTGCATCTAGCGGAGCTTTTCAGGCCCCGGAGATCAGAGTGCTTGTACTAAACTTTTATCTCTTAGTTTTAGTGAGAGCATTACTGACTCAGTCAAGTCAAGGCTGTTTTCAAGCGGGACTGTAAAGGATTTTATGGCAGCAGTGCAGTACCTTGTAGCCCATTAGATGCCCTCTCACAGTCTCCCTGTCCACAGGGGCCCAGGTTACCCTGATGGCTGTGCTGTTGAGCAGAATCACCCCCACGTTCAGTGGAGGCTCCTGTGGAACTGAAGAAAACACAAACACAGGATATTATCATGTTCATCTGGGCCTTCAGATGAGTTAAAGCACATGTAAACAGAAGAGACTACTCACCGTTAGGCCCACAAATCAAATGTAGACATTTTATCCTTTATTATAAATGTACTCAATTAGCTGTGACACGTTTGCTTCTTTAGTTTTGCACTTCTGTAAGTGCTAATAGCTTTGGATGCACTGTACTATCAGAGTCATATTCATATCAATAGATATAAGCCTTTGTGAATTTTGCTTATAGTTTGGATGCACTGTAATATCAGAATCATATCAATATCAGTAGATATAAAAACTTTAAAAACATGTATCGCCCAGTGGACAGATTTAGGTTTGGCCGATATTCAAACCTGATATTTGATGATGTATTAATTGTACTCTGGAAGAGCGGAATGTTCAGTAAAATATCTTTACTGTCATGATTTTACAGCATTTGCAACCATCTACGGACAATTTTACATTTCTTAGCAATGTTTATCTGGTGGGCTTTAGTCCTAATTTCATATTCTCCAGTGCACCACTATTTATAGCCACCTGTTCAGACAGAATGGACAATAATACAGAGAAAATTCAGAGTTCATTCAGGGTTCAAGTTCCTGTTTTCAGCGACACAATGTACTTTTATCTTTGTATATGTCATACAGTGTCAGAAACCACAAAGGCATGTCTATTTTAGATTAATTAACACCACACTCCTATAGCCGCATGGCTAAACTGGTGATTATAAGGCTTATTGACTCCGAAGCTGATGCTGTTTTTTAGAGGGCTTGTAAAGGATTTAATGGGATTTAATGGCAGCAGTGCAGTACATGCCTTAGTTGTTAGCTACTTTAGCTGCTCCACTGCAACACCAAAGATGCAAACATACCTTGGCTGATGGACTACATTTAGACTTTCCGCAAGTCTGATATTTGACCAAACCTTTGCTTTAAGCTTTACAGACATATTCAATGCAGATGACAACTAGGGGGTAACTGTAAATGGCAAGCTTAGGCAATGCATTCATCAGAATCCTGAATTTGGCAACAGCTAGACAGACAAACAGTCCAGCAAACAAGGCAAAGCCTGAGTAAATAAGAGAAGGGCAGACTCACCGTCCTCTCCAGAGTAGCCGATGGTGGATTTGGGGTCCGGTCCCTCTCCCAGATCATTAACAGCCTGAACCTTGATGTCAAAAGCCGTGAAATCACCCACGTCAGTGATGACGAAGGGTGGCGAGGACGTGAAGTTGGAATTCCAAGATGGCCCGCTGCCTACAACCTTTCTCCACATCACCTTATAGTGGAAACCTGGCCCGTTGAAGCTCTTCCTGTCCATCTCCTGCAAAAATAGATAGCGTGTATATATAATTACATTTAATTCAGACAAATGTATGGACAACTCTCAGACTTCAAGATGGCTGCTGCTACTGTTTTCAATTATGTGGTATTTTTATAAATAAAATTATGTCATACAGTGTCAGGAAACCACAAAAGAAAGTCTATTTGAGATTTTAAAAATAGTGGCTATAATATTACCTGTTAGCTGCATGAGCCACATAGCTACAATTCAAACCTAAAGAGTTTGTGCACGTTTGTTTTTTTGGGGATTTTTTGTGGCCAAACTATCACTTTAAAACGAATGATCCGTATATCAAAACAAGCTGCACACGGTGCATTGTCTGAGCACTTGTGGAGCCTGTGTATTTATATGGCCTAAGCTCAAAGTAGCATACAGATAAATGATTAAAGTGGTGTTGTGCAAGTTGAGCATTGAGCCAGTTGTAACACTTACGTTCCATGTGATGACGAGAGTGTCTGGGTCTTCGGACTCGCTGCGCACTCCTTCAGGGTTACTGTCTGGCCCTGCAGGAGGACACGGCAACCTCAGCACGAAACGCTCTTACAAGGCAATAAAAGCCTGTCGCTTCACATTAGCATTACAGCAAAGCAGAGCAAAAAGCAGCCTTCCCCAAAGTGTGCCACTAGGAGTTCGGGGGAAACTTTGCAGTGCAGAAACGCTCACTCTGAAGCTCTGTAAGCATATAAATACTTAATCAAGTTAACCCCTTAACCTTTAAGGGCACAAAGAGGGGCCCAGATATTCATTAGTCGTTCACTACATACCTTGCACAGTAGTAACTGAATGATTCATAGTAGTTGCCAGATAATAAGATTAATTACATTGCTGGTGATAAAATTTTATATTAATTATGCACTCATCGTCAAAAGAATAGTTGCACCCAGAAGGAGGTGTCGGACTGCAATGCTATGTGAAAGGAATGTAAAGGTTACCAGGAACAATAACTGATGATAAATTTAGACTGATATGGGCAATATTTATTGAGCTACACATACAGAAGTAGTGCCTCTCAGTATGGTGTCGGGCTGCAATGTTTGCTAACACCACATGCCAGACGTCTTGGCATGAAGTTGTAGAGGTTCCTAATGGTGTCCTGTGATAATCCATCCCATGCAGCTTGAATATTCTCACACAGTTCCTGCAGACTGTGTGGGAGGGGTGGAGGCGGAATGACACTAGGCCCTCTGGACATGTGACACATGAAAACAAATTCTTCATCTTGGTGCTGACCCCGGTGCCCCCACGTGCAAATTCGTTGGTCGTCTCCACCAAGACAAAAGCGGGCCTCTTTAATGAAGATGACCCGCTGCCATTCTAAGTCACTTCATGACAGTCTGGCACGACACCATTGCAGTCTTAGGCGACATTGACGTGGTCAGTTGTTGTAACAGTCTTACATGCATGTAGTCTTGTATGATGCAGCCGTCTGCCAATGGTGCTGGCACTAACAGGATGACTTATGGAGGGCATCACTGCTCGCTGTTGGGTCAGCCGGGTACAGCGACGTCACATGCGTGGCTGGGTGCGAAACTTGAATCATTTGCATGTCTCATGATGTTAAACCTACCCACCAAGTTTCATTCCCGTCATTTGATTCCTTCTGCAACTATCTGTGCAACTATTTTTTGGTGTTGAGTATAACAGAAATCCTGACATAAAACTTTAAATCCATACCACATTTGTGTTTGTTGGTAGGAGAAATATTATTATGACTGAAAGACGAGTTAATATTGGGCATGTAGTCTATAATCACACTATCACCTACACTTTCACTGCACTACATTGAAACACACAGAAAAGCTCATATTTTAAACAGTTATATGGAATATGAATGCAATTCATTACATAGCTAATTATATATGTTTTTGTATAATTACATTCCAATAGTACAGCAAAGTTGAAGTCATATGAATTAAGGGGTTTATTGGCAGGTTAAAGCTGAAGTATTAAAGTCTTACGAGATGCAGGTGTGGAATAACTTTTGGAGGTCAGGCTGGGGTCACTCTTGCCGATGCTGTTGATGGCGATGACCCGGAAGTGGTAGGAGAGGAAGGGTCTCAGGGGGACAGTGGTGAATCGAGTGTTTCCAGAAACACGAGAAAGCTCCTCCCAGCCCTTTCTGTCAGTCTCCTCAAACTCCACCACATACTCTACACACAAACATAAAACACATACATATACCTGAGAAAGGCCTTCACAAAGCAAGATTTTCTCATGTAAGCTAAGCCAGTAGCATGCAACAGAGTGAAAAGCAAAATTCTATGATGTTCTATTTACTCTCCAGCCCATATAGGCCATGGAAATGGAAACTAGGACTATTTAGACTTCAGTGTTTCTGTGACGTCATAAAACACAATATATTTACATATATCCATCTGTTCTGCTTATAGCAGTTTACCTCCACCATTTATCTTTGTCATAAACAGTCCGTTTTAATCTAAACAATAAAGAGAGATTCGGAAATGGTCATTGAAAAATACACCAAACGTTTGGTACATAAATCCACACAAATGTCATAACTGGAGCTGAGGGGGACAAGCTAAATTCCAGCAAAAATGTAGGACATGGGCCCTTTAAAGCTATCTCGAGCCACACGGATCAAAATTCTGCTATTCAGTGAGAACCATTTACTTACATTGCACACGGTTAGTATATTTACCTAATACAGGGCTTTTGTGGTCATCTCCAGGTGTCCAAGAGAGAGAGATCGAACGTTCTCTAGGCTCAGAGAGCTGGAATTGAGTCGGTGCATCTGGCCGGTCTGAGAAACGCACACAGAGGGGAATTTACAGCTCATAGGCACACATATGTTTAAAGGTTATTTCTCCCAGTTGAGCAGGAGATAGTGTGCCTTCACCCAGAGATCAGAATTAGAATAAACACATGCACATCACATTATCTGTAAAAGACCCGTCATGTATGCAGCCTTCCAACCGTGTGGTGCAACACTGAGCATCGACATGATCAAAAGACTTTTAAATGCCATACCGACTACAGTGATGGAGCCGCTAGCTTCGGCCGTGTCCAGGCTCGTCATGACCTGACAGGTGTAAACACCCTCGTCCTCCTCCTGAACATTATTTATTATGAGCTCTGAGCCATCAATCATGTACCTGAAACACAGCAATCAGAACAGCAATCATAATCAACATTTCTGACCTCACAAAGATTTGATTGTGAATTACAGTATAGAATTTAATTCGGTTGAATTCAGTTATTTTGGTGAAAGGAATACACCAAAGACTTTTTATTTATGCTGGATAAGGTTTAGAAAATGTCTGTTACCCTTTTATTATGTGCATTCATTTAGTGATTAATGGACCACAAGAAACGACCCAAGATTACATCTTCAAAACTAAGTAGCACCTAAAAGTTCTGTTCCTCTGTGGTACAGTAATTACACTCACCGTCAAAAAATAGTTGCACAAATAGCTGCACCCAGAAGGAATCAACTGACAGGACTGAAAACCTTCTGGGTAGGCTTGACATTGGGAGACATCGTTTCGCACTTGACCACACGTAACGTAAGCAAGGACAGGCCTTATCGCTGTACCTGACTGACCCAACAGCCATGATTATGATGCCCTCCATGAGTCATCCTGTTAGTGACAGCACCATTAACAGACGGCTGCACAACGCAGGACTACATGCACGCAGACCGTTATGACGACTGCCCTTAACACCATCTCAACGTCGCCAAAGACTGCAATGGTGTCGTGCCAGACTGCCATGGAGTGACTCAGAATGGCAGCGGGTCATCTTCAGCGAATCTCACTTCTGTCCCAGTGGAGACAACCAACCAATCCGTATGTGGAGGCCCCGTGGTCAGTGCTAAAATGAACAGTTTGTTGTCACGTGCCCAGAAGGCCTGGTGTCACTCCACCTCCACCCCTACCGCAAAAATCTGCAGGGACTGTGTGAGAATATTCAAGCTGCATGGGACGGATTATCACAGGACACCATTAGGAACCTCTACAACTCTATGTTGAGATGTCTGGCATGTTGTGTTAGCAAACATGGCGGGTCAGCGCCATGCTGAGAGACACTACTTCTGTATGTGTAGCTCAATAAATTTTGCCCATATCAGTCTAAATTTATCATTATTTGTTGTTCCTGGTAACCTTTATCTTCCTTCCCAATAGCACTGCAATCCCACAATTCCTTCTGGGTGCAACTATTCATTTGACGAGAGTGTACATTGTAAGGGTCACTTTAAGTGCCTGTATTAGGTGCATGCTCTCTAGAGAGAGTGAGAGAGATTAGAAGCATGAACAGGTATGCACGCAAGGTGGTTGCTCCAGGTTGTAGCCTGTATGTTCTGTCGCACTGCTGCTATCCAGGATTGTGATGAAGTAAGTGTGGTGCTCCCCTGCCCAATAAATGATCTCCATTACACCGCACTGGCTGTCTTCTGCATGGTTTTGTCTATGGAGGACTGGGCAAGTAGCTAGCCACCGGTTGCATCTCTCTCCACGGTACCATTTACCCACAGCCACCATTTGTTACAACATCATCAAATAATGGTTTAAAATATCAGCCAATTCTAAACATTTGTGTGATGCTGATATGTTTATTGATAAGTAAATATCTCCAGTGGTGATAGTATTCCGATATCATTGTGCTTCCATCCTCTGCTAGTGAATTCGAAAATTAGACATTCCTCCTCAAATAGGGGAGGGGGTCTTTTTGTTCCCTTTTTGATGTTCTAATCCAGGAGAAGAGAAGGGGTGTATCTTTAGAAAATGGCCTCTGGAAATATGATGGGAACTGCTTCATCATACCTTGTATTGGTTTTATTTACCTTCCCATTCAAACTTCTTAGGCTGTCCAGTTATATAGCTACTGCTTGGGACCTTCAGGTGAGATTAGTGGACCACCCCCTCAGCGCTCACCTCACTTCCACACTGGGGAACTGTAACCTAGCTAGCTTTGTGTGGAAATCTAGGGTTCAAAGCACTTACTTGTCCCCATCAGAGAACTCATCCAGCTTCTTCATGCTTCTCCTCCACAGGACCTGAGGTGTGCCCAGATTGCTGTCCATCTGGTAATGGCAGGTAAATGTGGCCGACCTTCCCTTCTGGACGTGCAGGGAACGGGGTGGATCCACAATCACCGTCCTGTCTGATAGTGGTTTGTAGAGGGAACAGGTGTTACCCAACATATCCAGACTGTTCACATGAGCAGTCACTGTAATAACTGCTACCACAGGCCATTAAGACAGTCTGGACTGGTTTAATAACATTTCTTTTTCCTGACTGTGGCAGTGTGCACTCAGAATCAGATAACAAGATAAAGGGAATAAAATTTGATTTCATGTAATGAAAAGAATGGCAACAAAATGATCAGGCCTAGACTGAATGAAACAATATAGAGATGAATATAAATGCAAGTAAGTGCACATGCTGTATAGAGATGCATAATGTTTTGTTTATGAGTTTTTATGATATTGGCATTTGAAATAGCCATCTTGGCAGCAATAAGCAAATGAGCTCTCTAACTAATCACAGTGCTTTCTGCTGTGTGCTGGGGGCATCATGACCAATCACAGTTCCAGATGGGTGTTTCTGTGAATGGGTGGGTGTTATAATAAATCAAGGCATTTATATAACCCAATAAAAACAAATAGTTCTGGACAAAATAATGCTGGCCAGTACATTTTAATAGATTCCAAACCTTAATATATTCCTACTGCAATGCGAGATATAATACACAGCAGTATAATAATTATCTTTAGCAGTGAAAAAGAGAGAGTCTGAGCATGTGTTTGTATCGGCTACTCACTGAGCACTTCCAGCTCAGCAGAGATGGTGATTTTGGCTTCCTCTACTGAGCAGGTGTACAGGCCTGTGTCGTTGTGGGTTGTACTGTTGATCTGCAGCATGCCATTGCTCAGCACAGACATCCTGGGGTTTGTCAACACCGAGTCCCAGGACTCTCCCTCCCTGCAAACAATATGATATTTTAAATCTGTATGATTTGAGAAAATGTATTATATTCTCACGTCTTGATGAATTAATCTACACTCTTTGTGTCCATGCAGTATGTTATCTGAGCTTGCCTAAGCACAAATCTAAAGGAATATTTAAAACCAGTAGTTCTTCTACCAGTACTTCTCTACTAGAAGCTTAAATCATTCATTTATTTGAACATGAAAAGTTTGAACGAATAGCTGAAAGCACATACATGATTGCAGCAGTCCCCAATTAGCATGATTTTCATATTGCTAACTGATGGCTATTTGCTTTACTTCATTATCATCAACATTAGCATTACTGATTGACTCTTCATTTGTCGTACTCATTGCCACCACTCTTTCTAAACCCCGCTGTTCTGCAGCTCTCCCTATTACCAGCCCTTATGGCCGAGCTGGAGGACTAGCAGCTTGAGTTTCTCTTACCATGTGACCTTAGGCCGGGGGGAACCAAATGTCTTGCACAGTAGCTTGGCAGTCTGTCCCTCTGTTACTCTGTACATCAAACTGTCCTCTGTCAGGATCTGTGGGGGAAGCTCTGAAACACCAACACATCATCTTTCAGACATCATCACGGCAGTGTCACTCATTACTCTCACGAGTGAAATTTAACAGTGTGAAGACTAAGAACCCCCCCTCCTGATGATGTATCTTGAAGGTTGGGGGTATTTTTGGAAAACTACAACTACAAAAGAGAAAAACTGGATTTTCTGGAGTGGGCCCTTTGTTGAGCGGGTGAATGTAGAAGGAAGACAATGTAGCTAATGTTAGTGCTAGGATGCCCAATAGCAGACGCATTTAAGTAAAACATGCTGGGTATTGTAGAAATAGCAGCTTCTTAAAGGCTTCTATAAAGCAAGTATTTTTAGGCAAGGAGACGCAAAGGCTGTAGCATTCTGGTTGACAGAGCATCCTGGGTGTGATTTAGCCCTGTGCATTTGACGCAGAAGGTTTCTAAAGGGGTCACAAACTTCCAAGCACCACTGTAGCCCAGTAGCCACAGATTAAACAGTGGATAACATGATAATAGAACAGCAAGGAGGACAGCCAGCCGGTGAGCTGTGGAAGCCACAGATGAACAGGTGGAAAGCCTGGTAGTAGTAAGGTGGGCTGCGTGATGGCAAGCATGGCCAGCAAACAGCTAAATCAGTTAACAAACTCATTGTCTCAGGCAATCACGCTTTGTGGAACATGAATCTCATCCTGTGAACGGTAAATGTAACCCAAGAAGCAAATACATGCATAACTCAGGCGTAGACTCTTACCAATGACAAAGACGTAGGTGTTGACAAGGATGGTGCCATGTTTGTTGGTTGCTTTGCACTGATACACTGCAGTGTCGCTGATCTTCACGTCTTTCAGTATGAGGGTGCCTCCCTCCACAGTACGCCTGCTGTCTGGGTCTATAGCTACACAAAACCTGTATTGTTAGAATCAAACGTGTGCGGGTTTCCCCTTCCCCTTAACAGTTGATCAGCCAAGACTTTTTTTGGTATCCAAAGTTTGCTTGAAACTCTAACTCTGCGTGAGTGTGCAGTTCCTAAACTGGTGGCTGCTTTATATGCCAGTTGTGCTACTGAGCTCATGTTCATTGATGAGATCATGAACTCAGAAAAGACATTTTGGATGCAAATCTGCAAAAAAACCTGCACAAATCAATAACAAACCGAAACAAATCAGCCGTTTATCCTTTGTACTTTTTTGTTTCCCAACACAATGAATTATTAAGTATGGCACAAAGGTCCAAATAAAAAAGTGGCTACTGCATACTATTGATAAGGGCAATGCTTATGTATCAGACATTCTCTAAGACTGAGATTAGAAAAACACACAAACTCTGTGCAGCTACCTGATAGAGCGTTTCCATTGATGCTCCAGGTGACTTGGGGGTTTGGGATACCATCTGCTTGGCAGTCCAATTTCACTATCTCTCCAGGGGCGTACAGTTCACTCTCTGGTTCTTTAATCCAATATGGAGAAGCTAGAGAGATGCACAAACACATGAATACTCCACCACAGAGCTCCATCCTACAGAAATTAAATTAAACCATATTTGGCTGCATTCACAAAAAGCTGAAACCTATTAGAGAAATCCTGTACCTCTTCAACTTACTGGCATCCTCCTAAACTACTAATTAGAGGATGTCTTTGTCGAGGCGGTTGCTAATTAGTTTTTACAGGCTTGGCACACTGCAGCTCCAAAGCTTTATTGAGTCGTCCATGCCCAGACGCCCTACAATTTAATGCCCCACTGAATAAGTGGGCTAGTTCGGTCCACTAAAGGCAGAGATTTAACATGTCTGGGAAAGAGAGTGAAGCGCACCTTCCACAGTCACGGTGTAGGTGTGTGTGATGGTGCCCTGCGTGTTGGTGGCGGTGCACTGGTACTCCCCATCATCACTCTCCGAGATGTTGCTGAAACGCAGCAGTCTGTTGAAACTCTCGTACGAGGTACGAGACTCTGACAGCACTCCATCCTTCCGCACCCACTGGATGGAGGGAGTGGGCCTGAGGGGAGAGAGTGTAAGAGAAACAGACAGAAGTAATATGTCATGATATTAAGTGTATATTCCATAGGCATTATACTGTATCTATTTAAGTGATTATTAGTTATAATAATAGGTCCCATATTATGTATTATAATTGTAATTAGATGACCAATTTGTGGTGCATATATTAATGCCTATATGTAATAACAATATACTCTATACTCATGATATGCAAGGACATATAACAATAATATGTCCCATATATATATATATATATATATATATATATATATATAGTAGTGTACTGTGCCAGAGTTGTTATAAATGAGGAGACCAAATAAAATATGAATGGGAACGCTCGTAATGCTCAACATGGTGTCTGATTACAGAGAAAGTCTGCTCTTCAAAACAAAACAGCCAATCAGCTGGTTACGGAAGAGTCGACAATACTGTGGCACTTGCCCCCCCTGCTGTGGAGATGTTTGCAAGCAGAGCAAACCCTCTTTTTCACAGCCTAATTTTGGCAGGTATGCACATACTGTATACACAGTATAGCCTGGATTACAAATGACACACACATTGTTCCAAACAGTCAAAATTGATTATTGGTCAGCAAACAAATTCAAAACTTTGAAAAACTAAAAATTCGGCTTGCCTAAGTATTAAACCCCTTCAGGCTTCTACAATAACAGCTTTTCAACAAGCTCAGCACACTGCCTGGGAGAGATTTACACCCATTCTTCCTGGCAAATTTGCTGCCAGTTGTTCAGGATGGTTGGATGATGCTTGCAGATCGCAATTTTCAAACACTCATCTCATCATTCATCTTCTAAACTGCTTTATCTTTCTGGGTTGCAGGAGGTGCTGCAGCCTATCCCAGTGTTCAATGGGCAGAAGACAGAAAACTCCTTGGAGAGGCCACCAATCCATGGCAGGGCCAATTTTCAAAGCGTGTCATAGATTCTTGATTGGATTGAGATCTGCACTTTGACTTTTTGCCATTGTAGGTCAACCACTTCTGTATTGCCTTGTTCTTGTGTTTGAGATCACTGTTGTGCAGGAAAGTGCAGTTTCTCCTGAACTTCAGTTCTACAGCAGACTGAAGCAAGCTGCTCTGCAGTATCTCCCTGTACCTTACATCATGCATCTGTCCTTTAGCCTTAACAAGATGTCCAGTCCTTGCCGAGGAAAAACATCCATACAACATACTATAAAGAATAAAACATTTCGAAAGACGTGCTTTGATGTGTTTTTTCTTCAGTAATAGCTTCTTTCTAGTCACCTTCTCAACCAGCCTGGTTGTATGCAGAGCTCTTGATATCATTGACTGGTTCACGTTCACTCCACTTTCAGCGACTGAACTCTGAGCCTTCCCACACAGGTGCCGTCCTCAGCGTTTAATGCCGAGTTTTAAAGGCAGTGCCTGGGTGGTTGTGATGCCACTTCCATTTCCTTAGCACTCAGTAATCCAACAGTGGTCCAACTGGAATATTCAAACTGGGATATTTAAAGATATTATTTTCTATTAAATTTGACAGTTTTTCTTCTGATTCATAACCTGATCAATGGTATTTGCTTTAACTGGGTATTTTAGCCAGTGAATGTAAACTCCTTTAGTGGTTCACAGCAGGCAGTGGTAGACGAAGAACACAAACCATGTAGTAGAGTTAAAGTAGAGATACCCAAGGTAAAATATTCTTCCAGTAAAAGTAGAAGCCCCTCTCTTTAGTTCCTCCACTTGAGTAAAAGTACGAAAGTATTTCCCTTCAAATGTACTTAAGTATAGAGAGTAACAGTAGCATGATTTATTATGGCTCTAATGTCCTACTATCATTTCTGGAACAAGACTCCTAATCAGCTCATTTAATGTACAGTGCAATTCTAATGACTTTTAAGAGCATAATAATAATAATAATAATAATAATAATAACATAATCCCTTATTTATTTTATGCAAGTTTTTAAAAGTTTTTAATAATGAAAAGCTCTGTATGTACTACACATATAACTTTCTGAGGCTAACCCAAACCATTAAAAAGATCCTACATCATCAGGACAATCTCAAGCCACAGACAGACACTCACAGGCCCTGGACGATGCACTCCAGATCAAGGCTCTGGCCTCTGAGCACCAGATAAGAACTGCGGGTACCAGTAGGTCTCATCATCTGCGGTCGTCTGTTCCGCACCACTGTGTTAGCTACAGAAAGAGAGCGGAGAATAGAGAGAATGAAAAGGAGAGGAAAATAAAGGGAGGATAAGAAAACAAATACAAGGAGTGAGCTTAAAAAAAAAAACAGGCAAACACGAGCACATGTGAAATGTCATACATAAACAAACAGAAACACAGTCGTCATACAGTGTGTGCTCCCTACAGGACACCATAGTCTGAGGACCAGGTGGAGCTGCATCGAGCACCTCTTCATCAAAGGCCTGTCACATTTACACACAGCCAGCATATGTTCACTCCTCCCTCGCTCCTCCCTGCCTCCCAGCTACACTAACAGTTGTGGCTTTGGCTCCAGGCTGGTCAGTACAGTCCTCCACTCTCAGCAAAAAAGCGTGTAGACAGCTATATATGTAGTAGATATATGTAAGCACCTATATGCAATAATCATGGATCCCTTATTATATATATTACATGCTCACCAGACAAAAAATTAGTCACCTGTGACTGAAACGTAATACCTAATAGTGTATAATACTTCCACAAGCATGAATAACAGCTGTGACTGATTTGGCATGGACTGGACAAGTTTCTGGACGTAGGCCACATCAATGTTCAGCCACTCTTGAATCAAAGAATTGCGCAGTGTGCTCAGTTTTCATGGATGCCTTTCCTGACACAATTCTGAGGAGAGTTTCCTGTAGACTGGGATTTTAGCCACTGCTGGTAGACCGGTATGACTGTATGCTTCCATACACCTGCAAATTCAGCTACTTCCTTCACACTATGACCTTTGGCACAGCCAAATGCGCTCACTCCTTTTAGCCAGTCATTAACATCTGCTTTGCGACCCATCTGATTATCCTTGTGCCACGCCATCTGCGAGAGCCAGGAGTCACTACCACCTTAAACACACAAGGTGACTTATTTTTGTCCGGTGCACTTATAATATGCCTATATGTAATAATACTACAGCACAGTATTTTGTTTTACTACAGAATCTTTAAAGAACCTTTTATTTTAAGGGTGTGGCTCGTGCCCTTACTGTGGATGACGTTTAAGCTGATTGGCTCTTTGGCAACGATGATGCGGGCTCCCAGGAACTGAATGTTGCAAGTGTAATCACTCCTGCTGTCACTCACGGTCACGTGGGAGAAGTAGAGGTTTCCATCCCGACCCTGAGTCACACGCTCACTCTGCTGGATGTGCCGAAGCCCTGGAAAAGAAGAGGGATCAAATTCAAGTCTTCTCCTTTTAGAACACTATACACGTGTAAACACATGTTGGACGTAGCTGCACTGTTTCTCACTCTTGTCCATCCAGTGGATGAGGGGTGTGACGGAACTTTCTGGAGAGTTGCAGTGTAGGACCACAGGATTTCCCTCTTCCACTGTTTTCTTCTCCTTTTTCTCCTTCTGTATAGCAGGAGTGTCTAGAAAAAGAAGGGAAGTCTGATTTTAAGTGGGGTGGATCAGAGAAAGATACTGGTCATCACATCAATAGCAAGTGCAATTGTCCTTTTTAACCATTATACTCATTATTAACTCACTGTCCATTTTATCAGCTCAGCTTATTATCTAGGAGCACTTTGTAGTTCTACAATTACAAACTGTAGTCCATTTGATTCTCTGTATACTTTGTTATCCTGTTTTTCAATGGTCAGGACCTCCACAGGACCACGACAGAGCAGGTATTATGTGCGTGGTGGATCATTCTTAGCACTGCAGTGACACTGATGGTGGTGATGGTGGTGTGTTAATGTGTTGTTAGTGCTTCTATAATTCTATGATACTTCATCATCCTTAAGATTACAGTCAGAAGACACGTGTAGCGGCACAGATTTTGGATAGTAAATAAAATGGCTATATTTGCATTGTAACATCATTAGAGTTGGTTCTTATCACCACCACTGCATAAAGAAATCGGAGTTATTACACAGCTACTAAACAGTTTACAGTTTCATGTCAAACCTGAACGGTCTTGTTTCCATTGCAACAACTGAAGTGTACAGAAATGTAAAAAAAACCCTGATGGACGAGATGGAGTGATAATTAGCTCTACACGGGAGCAGTTTATGTGGGTTACTGCTTAACTTTCTTAATGACTGCAATAGTTATAGCAAAAAACTAAATATTACCATGTGACTCATCTCCCTATATCGTTCAAGCCTAAACCGGATGCAGTTGATATCACCAAAAGACATTTCAACACCAGTAAAAGCATCAAAAGCGTCCTAAGTCAACTACGGAGACGCATCTGAGAGGGATGAATTCTAAGTACGTGATAAAGCACATATTTAAAAGATGCAGGCTGCACCTGCTGCATCTGCCCCATATAAATGAGGCTGTAAGGCAGGTAGCTATTGTTAGCCGTGTGCATGCTGAGTGCTCTCACATTAGTCCCAGGAGGGCTTATCCCTGCTGAAACACTTACACCGCATCAACTCAACCCGGTTTCTGGGGTAACCGTTGTCACGGCAACTGGGGGTGAGGTCAGAACGGAGGAGCATGAAAGGGGAACAGGTAGACAGGTAGCAGTGCATGACAACTGTTGCTGGCCCATGTTATAGGTTAGGCACGCAGGGTGATCATTAAAGCTGAGGGCAGCTATATTTGATGGCTAAGTGGCTTGTAAACCATTATATCCATTTTTTTTTTATTTAGGAATGCAGTAAACCAACTCTTTTCTGACTGTCCATTACAGTGTAAAGTAAACCAATCATTAGCATCACGTAAACTCTATGCCTAAATCAGAAACACTTTACATTAACTGACTGACTAACATGAAGTAATATATTAACAATGGTTAACTAATATTAAGTAAACATATAACAACTTCATGTTTACATGTTAAGAAACACCTAACAGTTTTTACATGTTTACTTAACATTAGGCAACCATTGGTAATGCATTTCTTCATGCGAGTTAGTCAATGCTCAATGTAAACTGTTAGCCCTAAATCAAAGCGAGTCAGCTTTTTAAGTAATTAAAAAAAAAAATTGGTTATGTGTTTACTGAGGAACTGTTATGGGTTCAGCCAGTTTTAGCTAATCACTGTGCTTTCGTCCATTCTTTTAGGTAACGCTGCATCACAAAGTGCCAGAAACCACATAAGCAGTCACCACAGCAGTCGCCATCAGAGTCGAAGGCAAGACATGTTGATGCCACAGGCCTTACAAGTACAGTCATGAGTGTTACACACCTTCAGTGATAATCTGAGCCTCGTTGGACACAGCTGTGCCCAGCTCGTTGGAGGCATAGCAGCTGTAGTTGCCCTGGAACTGGTGGATGGGTCCATCTTTAGCCGTGAAGCTGCCAGAATCAGGGGACGCCAGCACAGCAGAGACACTGGACGGGTCAAATTCCACGTCATCTTTCACCCAGCGAAATCTGAGGATGGCCAAGAACAGAGGAGATTTTAAAGAGTAGCATCCCACTGCAATAAGAATATTTCAGCTTGAGCTGTTTTGGAGGTCAATATGGTATTTTATCAATAATCCACTAGTAATCAAGTAATCTACCTGATAATCTGAAAAATAGACATAAATGCAAACAATAACAATTTACCCAAATGCACAAACTATGCAAAGCTTTTCAGACACGTCGCTCCTTAAAGCCCCTTTTTACCTGGCTTCAAATGTTTGAACAGTAATGTTAAATATTTGAACAAATAGTTGCACACAGGAGGAATCACTCGATGTGACATGTGACATAAGTGCAGTGATGTCCATTTCATGAGTCATCCTGTTAGTACCAGCACCATTGGCAGAGGGCTGCACAACACAGGACCACAACACATGTGGCCTGCAACACAATGGTGTAATAAGCCTTCATAACAAGCACTGTTAACAAATACAGAAAAGCTCCCTGCTGGGAGTTCTGACTGGGACCTGGATCAGTGGGACATGAGGGAGAGAAATGCGAGCAGATGACATACACACGTGGCAACCCTGCTTGGCGTCTTGGCAGGTCTGATGTCACCTGCACTAAATTTAGTCCCACCCAACTCAAATCAAACAGAAGAAAAAAATCTCTCAACAGAAAAAAGCTTTCTGTCTCTGCCTTTTTAATGTGAAGGCATCAGAACAGCTATAGATAATAGAAGGAAATCATGAAATGGAGTAGACAGGAGACTTAAGCGACAGTATGTCAGTTTTGGGGATTTGAAACATTGTACATTTGTACATTGTACACATGTGTACATTTTCTGTTGCTCTTGTGAGCTGTGCTCTGGACTCCCTTATGGAGTGGATTTATGTGAAGAGTCCATGTGATTTGAATGAGTATTCAAAGAGAACTCTGTCAAAAGTCAGAGAAGGATGCATATTCTGAAAATGAATTGTCTACTATTGTCATCATCATGTTGATTTTGCATAAACACACAAACATCACAGATAAGTTTACAGGAGAAGGCAAATATGTTATGTATATGTTATGTAAGTTATGTAAAGATATAAGCTCATTAGACAAAAGATTAGTCACCTGTGACTGAAGCGGACCTTACAGCCTATAATACCTCCATGATCACGAATAACAGCTGCGACTCGATTTGGCATTGACTGGACCAGTTTCTGGATGTAGGCCACATCAATGTTCACACACTCTTCCATCAGAGAATTGTGCAGTTGGGTACAATTCTGGTACAATCCCTGGTACAATTCTGAGGAGAATTTCCTGTAGACTGGGATTCTAGCCACTGCTGGTAGACCCGTACGACCGTATGCTTCCATACACCAACATCCTTCACGCTATGGTCTTTGGCACGCCCAAACGCAATCACTCCTTTTAGCCAATCATTAACATCTGCTTTGGAGCCATTTTCCACATATGGAACGAGACATTCACTGCACTGTACCACCTCTTCTCAATCTATGAATCCC
>CM067492.1:25699020-25930771 GCA_034552555.1 Semaprochilodus insignis
TACTTCAGATCATATAGCAGACAATATAACTACTTCAGATCATATAGCAGATAATATAACTACTTCAGATCATATAGCAGACAATATAACTACTTCAGATCACATAGCAGACAATATAACTACTTCAGATCATATAGCAGACAATATAACTACTTCAGATCATATAGCAGATATACTTCAAACTATAGAAGAACTCGTGATCTTTAATAACTTTTCATTTGCAAGCTTGTGTTGTTTATCTACCATGAGCTGATGATACAAAAAGAAAAGCACACACTGATATTTATATTTATTTATTTACTTATTTATTTCCAACACATACACATACCCCAGTACAAGTCCCAGTGCTTTGAGACAGAAAGCTGTTGGTTAAGCCTGGCTGGACAACTTTTTCCTGGTGAATGCCAAGATTAGATGCACCATCAGATGCAGCTTTCTGTTTTTCTTTGTAAAGTGCAAGCAGCCGCCTACCCTGACAGCAAGAGGATAACAGACCACTGTTGGCCCATTAATGGCAAAGATGGAGCCCCACTGGTGTTTTGCGCAGCGATTTCGCTGGTGGTTAAGGGTGAGTTTCTTTTCCACTCACAGTACAATTTACTTATTCTTCCTTAAGTTCTGACTTTTCTTTTCCCTTCTAAATTAGTCTAGTAAATCATGTTTTGTGTCTGGTGGTAGTATTTAAGGTTATTATAAATTAGTTAGAGCTTATGCAGGACAGTAATATGGGTGGTCCAACGATGGACCAGCAGTGGCAAACAGTCAGTGGAGTGCCAAAGTTATCACACCAGCCGACTGATACATGCTTGCTATCTGGGTAGATGCACTTAGTAGGGCTGTTTTCTCGTCGGAGTTTAGATGGAAAATTTCACAGAAAATGACGAGTTGAAAGAAAAAAAGCAGCACTATAAATGGGCACCATATTCCAGTATATATTATAACCTACTTATTTTAAAGCACTTACAGACGTTTAGGTGATGATTAAAATCTGAAGGAATAAGATCAAACAACTGGCATCAAAAGCATTGAAAGAATTAGCAAAGCATTACCAAGCAGTGCCACCCACTACAGTACAGGTTTGAATCTGACTAACTGGTTCTCTGCCTCTAGCAGGCTTGGTTCTGGCTAACTGATGCCAAAATGGGATTCGTTTAAAGGATATCTGCCTGGTGTTGTGTCGAAACTGAATGTGTTCTCTGGTGTTGAGTAGATCTTAGCCTTTCGGCGAGGGCCCACATCGCCAATCAGCGAGCCACTCTAATATATACATGCGTGAAATATGTTTATTTGGCTATCCAGACATACAACTGACCAAAGGTGTTCAATCTTATCAGCATAGGGTTGGTGTGGGAGCAGGTTTTCATCCCAACAAAGCAGGAGATCACATGATCAGTAGTTTGAAGGTCGAGCAGTTGATCAATCAATTAGAATCAGGTGATTTTCTGCTCATTTGGAATGAAATCCTGCAGCCACGCTGGCCCTTTACAGATAAGACCGAACACCCCTGCAATAGACACTCAACAAGTCATACTTTTAAAATACCATCATGGTTTTTAAACACCGTGCTGTACCCACAACTACAGATTACGGAACTTATTATTACTTATTATTAACTTATTATCTGGAACAAATACACATAAACATCAACACGTGGATGTTTCCAAGAAACAGAACATCCCTCGTACAGGTTCGCCCCCAGTGAGCAGGCCCTGAAGGAACAATGCTTTCAGATTAGGAGAACATGATATGTCCTCTAAGTGTGTGACATTTCACGCTTGAGCAGATCGGAAGGAAACAGCTGTGGAAAGACAGGGAACTGGAACGCAGGAGTGGGGGGGTATGTGGGGCTGGGGATGAGAACGAGGCCAGTGGCATATAAGGACAGAAAAAGAGAGAAACCACTGGGATGTTCATGAGCCTTGCTTTTAAGGGCAATTCCACTGACTTTTCCGAATTTCCGAAAATGTAATCACTGAAAGTCATTCGGATTCAACGTTGTCCGTTTCAATAAACGCTTTGGATGTGTGGTTCCTATGACTAATCCAGGGAACAATGCTGACGTTCCGCTTCACATCAACACCTCTCTAAATGACTTTGTATGGGTCTTTTATGTAAAGTAGTTTACGTATGCAGACATTTTTAACCAAGGCCACGTCATACTATACAAGCCAGATCAACTTCATATCATATCAAGTCCTTATGGTAAGCGATTTCTATGCTGCATAACTGTTTTATGTTCAGCCCCATAGAGTTATATGCTAACCGTACCATTCTGTCGCAGTACTGGAGTTGGCTTTAGTAGCAGCTATACATAAAAGCTACTTTTGTAGCTTATATTATGATAATAAGCAGAATAAACAGAACAGCACAGAGAAAGGATTATGCAGTTGAATGTATATAAATAGTAAAGGGGGCCAAGGAGAGGTGGAGAACTTAGAATGGAAGGAAAGTAGGAAGAAGAGAGTGAGAAAAGGTCAGGGACAGAGAGAAACTCAGCACTAGAAAGGGAAGATAAGCTGACAGAAGTGAAGGAGGACAGCGAAGATTAAAGACACTTTGATGAAAACATCACAACTGCTGAAGTGAATAGGGCATATCAATTCAAGTTAATCTGCTGCAGGCTCTTCTCTATAAGTGGAATAAGCAGATGTCCTCTGCGAGAACATGCCAGTGCGTTTAAAGAGAGATTCAGAGGGGTTTTGATGTGAAATGGTGTACAGTGGTGGTGACAGGAACCACAGGTCACAATGGCTACAGTGCAAAAACAGCCCTATATAGTCTTAATACTAAACAAGACAATCAAACAAAATGCTGAAGCTACACATGATCTGGGTTTGGCAGCGTCTCAGTTGTGTACTACACCTTAATACTACACAGTATATACTCTGTACTAATCTTCATAGTATTAGTTCGGTAGGCTAGTACAAGTTATCATCTTCTAATGGTTGCCTCCAGCATAATAGTGCACCATGTCGCAAAGCAAAAGTAGGATTCATGAACGTGGCAATGAGTTCGTTGTTCTTCAGCAGCCTTCCTAGTCAGCGGATGAGAATCCAGTAGAACACCTTTGGGATGTGGTAGAACAGGAGATTCACAGCAGGAAACTGCAGCTGAAAAATCTGCAGGAACTGCATGAAGCAATCAAGTCAACATTACTAGCCAAGACAATCAAACTAAATGCTAAGGCTACAAACGATTTCTGGGTCTGGCAGCGTCTCAGTTGTGGACTACACACTAATACTACACAGTATATACTCTGTACTAATCTTCATAGTATTAGTTGGGTAGGCTATTAGCAAACTGCATCGTTTCTTACTAACAGGAATTGGTGAAGCTTACGTCATACCGAGCTGGGCTCTGAAGGCTGCTTCAGTGGAGGTTTTCATACAAAACACAAACAAATAAACACACTACTTACTAGAATACATTTATCTTCACAGGCCGTTTTGGCAGATTTGGGTGGAGTTAGGATTAGTATTAAGTGGGTATCAATTGGGATGCATCCTCGTTCATGCAATTATCTAATCAGCCAATCGTGTGGCGGCCGTGCATTGCATAAAAGTGTGCAGATACAGCCAGGGGCTTCAGGTAACGTTTACATCAGCCATCAGAATGGGGAAGAAATGTGATCTCAGTGATTTTGACTCTGTGTGGTATGATCGACGGTCCCACAGTTCTGCAGATGGAAACCCCTCATTGATGTGAGAGTCAGACTGGTATGTGTGACAGAAACTGCGTTGAGCAGAAAAGCATCTCAGAATGCACAACACCTTAAACCTTATAGCGAATGGGCTACAACAGCAGCAGTTCCACTTACGTCAGCCAAGACCAGAAAGCTGAGGCTGCAGTGGCCACAGGCTCACCAAAACAGAATGTCTGGTCTGATTAATCTCGTTTACTGCAGATGGTAAGCTCAGAATTTGGTACCAGCAGCATGAACCCATGAACCTGCCTTACGAGAACAGTCCAGACTGGTGGAGGTGCTGTAATGGTGTAGGGAATGCTTTCCTGGCACACTCTGGGCTGTTGATACCAATCAACGCCCACAATGCTTCATGTCCACAATTTATCATCTTCTAATGGTTGCCTTCAGCATGATAGTGCACCATGTCGCAAAGTAAAAGTAGAATTCATGAACATGGCAATGAGTTCAGTGTTCTTCAGCAACCTTCCTATTCAGCAGATGTGAATCCAGTAGAACACCTTTGGGATGTGGTAGAACAGGACAGAAAAATCTGCAGGAACTGCATGATGCAATCAAGTCAGCATGTACCAGAATCTCAAAGGAATGTTTCCAACATTTTGTGGAATCCATGCCATGAAGAACTGAGGCTGTTTGGGAGCAGAGAGGGGATACCCAGTGTAAGAATAGAGTTAGGAACTATTTTGCCTCACAATGGAGCTGGATTTAGGAAACTATACTTCAGCTGTTTTATCTCAGCATCGTCAAACAGCATCTCAGGCATCAGGAAACATATTTTGTGAAATAACTTGCTGTGATGTAGAGGCATTAAACACAGACGTCTGGTTCCTTTCGCCACTTGGAGCATTTCACATCAAATGAAGCATTTCACATCAAACCAGTCCGAATGACTGCATGCATCTTAACAAATCAATATGCAGAAGCTTGTGGAAAAAGTAGTGATTTTCCCCCTTAAGCATCTTTTTATCTAGTACACAGACACAGAACACACCAGAGTACATTAATAATTCTTCATGTTCATATCAAAACCTTGTTTTTATATATAAAAAAACCTGTGTAAACATTTCATGACGAAAAAGCCAAGCAATGGTCCAAAATTACTTGGAATTAAAACTCTTTACATTAACATATGTTCAAGATTTTCATCTCGGAGACACAAGGTTTTGTTATGACAGTGACTCTCTGCACCACTACGACACACATATAGGATCTTGCATCACAGCAGGCTCATTTGCTGATGTAACACATGGCTTACACATGAACACAGTTACATAAAGGCTTACACATCTACACCAACACATATACATATACAAGACAGAACACTGTAAACACTTACGCTCTTTTATGTGGTCTGTCCAGTGAGTCGGCAGGGGTGAAGGAGAGAGTCTGTTAGCATTGTGCACACAGGGCAGATACACTTGAACATTAACCACATGAGCACACACATTCAGTCAGCTGGCCACCGAAGATGGAGGGAATGCACCATCACCGGCTTTTCATCAATACTGATTTTGAAAGCTAAAGTACTTCATACCTCGAGTACCTGCCAATTTCCATTACCATCACTAATATCTATTTATATTTTAATCACTGAATGATTGTATACAAGCCTTGGACATGAGCACTCTCTCTTTCAGCTGTATCCCAGTATTTAAGCTGGACAGTGTCGACCTACTGATGTAGTTTTACATTTCTCATAGTCACCAATGACTGACATGATGTAGCGTCATGCAGAGGTGAGAAATATGGCAATATTGATCATTGCCAGTGGTGTACAGTAATTCAGGAAGTGTAATGTGTTAGTGAACTATACGTAGTGTGTTGGTGTACAGTAGCTCAGTAAGTGTAATGTGTTAGTGAACTATACGTAGTGTGTTGGTGTACAGTAACTCAGTAAGTGTAATGTGTTAGTGAACTGTACGTAGTGTGTTGGTGTACAGTAACTCAGTAAGTGTAATGTGTTAGTGTACTGTACGTAGTGTGTTGGTGTACAGTAACTCAGTAAGTGTAATGTGTTAGTGTACTGTACGTAGTGTGTTGGTGTACAGTAACTCAGTAAGTGTAATGTGTTAGTGTACTGTAAGTAGTGTGTTGGTGTCCTTTCTTTTGGCTTATGTGTGCATAAAAACGTAACATGTCCAAACAAGAGAAGAGTGAAGCGAGCCCACCAATCAGGGTACAGCGTTCACTTTGTTTTGAGCTTGTTTTTACCTGTTGGACAGAGCTTGGTTCTAACTAAAGGAAACTGTTCTCCTTCAGTGTTTTGTTTTTATGATCATTTGAATAGACGTCAGTGTCTATTCTAATTAATGAGCTTCTATTAAAGACTGGTGGACTGAGAGAGAGTCTCTTCACCTACAGTGAGTTGATTAAGAGTCTTATTCAAGAAATGATAGTAGGACATTAGAGCCATAATAAATCATGCTACTGTTACTCTCCATACTTAAGTACATTTGAAGGTAAATACTTCAGTACTTTTACTCCAGTGGAGGTCTAAATGGAGGAACTTCTAATTTTACTGGATGAATATTTGACCTTTGTGTGTTTGTGTACTTTGTAAACCTCTGTTACTGTTATAAACTACAGTATCGGGCAAACGTCTGAGACTAACTTTCATTTATTTCACTCCTAGTCAAAGCCGACATTAACATACATAACGTACCTAACAATAAACGCAGAAGCCTCAACTACTAAATACAATATCATTTTTCAGTTTTTAGTATGTCCACTCTTTGCCTTGACTGTAGCTTCCATTCCTGTCAGGCAGACCTGCTTTCAGTTCTTCAAAGAAATCACCTGAGTTATTTTTTCCACACCTCCAAAGTTCAGTCTTACCTTGCGTTCACAAGCCACCAGTCATTTCTGATTTCGTATATGATTAGTAGCTGCAATTTAGCACCGCCTTTATTAGCATCACAACCCCAAGAGCAACCTGTTAGCAGCCATGCTGTGTGATTTTATCACTGTTTGCTAGTTGAAGCAGATCATCTTAAACTGAGAGTTTCATAGCGAGGAACAACTTTAATTTCCTGTGTGTTGATGTCCAGATGGAAAGCAAGTAGCATAGGTAATGTTAGCTACTAGCAACATTCATGCAATAAGCAAATCGGAGCAAAGCTAATCAAACTGTTCATGAGCTCACTAAAAAAAAAGCTTGTTTCATTCTAGGGCCAAAGTATAGGATGGGCATGTAAAAAATCTGAGCATTTTCACCTGGGCATACCTTCTATGTAGATCTCGGAGAACAATGATGAATGAAAATCATAAATGAATGCATTCTATGGCACCTTTAACACACTTACATTAACAGCTTCTTAAGAAGTCTGACAAACACAGGGCAATGCAAAAACTTTCTAACACAATTGTGACATCCTTTGCTTTACAAATAATCCATCCATACACACATCATCAAAAGAATAGTTGCACCCAGAAGGAAGTGTGGGATTGCAGTGCTACTGGGAGGGAAGATAAAGGTTCACAGGAACAATAAATGATAATACATTTAGGCTGATACGGGTAATATTTATTGAGCTACACATACAGAAGTAGTGTCTCTCGGTATGTTTGCTCAGCATGGACTTGTAGAGGTTCCTAATGGTGTCCTGCAATAATCCATCCCATGCAGCTTCAATATTCTCCCACAGTTCCTGCAGATTTCGTGGTAGAGGTGGAGGTGGAGTGACACCGAGCAACAAACAACAAACCTGCCTCCACATACAGATTTTTTTGTCGTCTCCACCAAGGCAAAAGCGGGACTCATCTGCCATTCTGAGTCACTCCATGACAGTCTGGCACGACACCATTGCAGTCCATAGCAACACTGACGTGGTGTTAAGGGCAGTCGTCCTAACAATCTGCGTGCATGTAGTCCTGCGTCATGCAACCATCTGCCAATAGTGCTGGCACTAACAGGATAACTCATGGAGAGGCATCACTGCTTTCTGAATTGTGGCTGTTGGGTCAGTCAGGTACAGTCATAAGGCCTGTCCTTGCTTGCATCACAAACGCAGCCGAGTGTGAAACTTCATTTGCATGTCTCACAATGTCAAACCTGCTCACCAAGTTTCATTCCTGCCGGTTGATTCCTTCTGGGTGTAACTATTTGTGCAACTATCCTTTTGATGATGAGAGTAAATATCATTATTAGAAGCATTACACCCAACCATCTAACACGGCACTCACACTCAGGCAGACACAGTCAGACTGTTCTAGTGTAATATCTAAATTATTCATCTCTTACGCCTCTTCTGTTTCTTTTATAATGCGTCTTTGTGCTGACTGGAGTGCGACGGCTGGTAAAAGAGCAGAATAAAGATCGGACATTATGCCAGCTCAGACACCTGGATTCCTCTGTGGCAGCCCTGCAATATCTAAATGTGCTTGCTAAGCGAGGTCCAAATAAAGGCTCAGTCTTACTCCTTCTGCCCTGCTTTAGACTATGAGATACTTTTGCAGTCTCAACACTGCATTTCCATACAATAGCATCCAAATTAGGACAAAATATGTCGTGCACAGAGCATTTCCTTTCTACCCGAGTGCACCCAGTGACCCTGCACACCAGACACAAAATTCTAATATGGGCGTGTTATCGACTGAACTGGTCACATCCATCTATATGCGTTTAAAGGTCACTAAATGAAAATCAAGAGATACACTGACCTTTATATTTGCACTTTCACATGGTTGCACCCCCACACTCACTCAAACCACCACCTCATTCTGCTTAAAGGGAAAGTCTGCCAAGTTTTCCAAATTTCCACAACATTCAACTATTAGGAGGTAAATAAAGTCATTCAGAGTGTTTTGATGTGAAATACGCTGATTAAGAGCATCTCAGAATTGTTCACAGCGGTTGTAAAAGGAACCAGGTGTCTGAAAAGCGTTGTGAGGCAAAATAGTCCCCAAAAAACATATTTTCCTGATTTACCACCATTTATCACTATGAACATTACATATGTGTAGGTTCACTGGTGCTTTTGAATAGTAAGAAAAATATATGGCTATATTTGTGTTGGAGACCCTGCAAACCCTGGTTCACCACCAATGTAAAAAACCCAAATACATTTCTCTACATCGAACCATTTCACAACAAGTCGCTCTGAATGCCTTTGTTTACATTTTAAGTGTTGAATCATGCGGAAATGTCTGGTAAATATGGTGGATTTCCCCTTTAAATATGTGTAGAAAAAGAAGCAAAGTTTAAAATCAGTGACAAATTGCTGTTAACTGAAAGTGCAAAGTAACGTTACTCCATCGACAGCAGAGAAGTTAGAGCAGGAACCTGCAGCAATCTTGTGTGCTTGCAGCTTGACTTGGACTGACCATATATCACCGTGTGGTTGAGCTACCCCCTCCTCCTTCTCCTCCCAATCAGTAACACATCTGCACCGAGGAGACCAGATCAATGGCATAATCAATTGAGCAATTAAAGACACCTAGAACCGCAAGCTTCACAGCTCCACTCTAACCCAAGCATGACTTCACCACAAAGCCCATGTGCAGAGCTGTAAGAACTGAAAGAACGCATTGCCTAAGCATGTGCAGCCATATATACGGTATTGTGTATAGTGTGTGCTTGACGTACCTAAATATAACAGGAATTTTCTAAACCTAAACCCTAACCTTCACCTCAGAAACCAAGCAGATGTTCTTGGGAGGCATAGCATGAAACCACATCTTGCTTTTTGATACCATTATTGAGTACTGGAGGACACTGATACCGTGTATCTTATTCCATTAAAAGGTTTTAAATTTTAACATTCTAATTAAGGGGCTTCACTTTAAATGGCCATCTAAAATCACCTTCTGGTAGCAGGACTACCTTACAGGACAAAATACAAGACAGCATTTGTCCAGCTAAAATCGTTCAGGATAAATGTAAAGTACTATTTACAGTCCAAACACATTTCCACAGATTATTATACAGTTCTGCATAATTAAAGAATTAAGATTTAAAGGACCAGTGTGTAACCTCTAGTGGTGAGGTTGGGTACTGCAACCTACAGAACCTCCACCACCCACTACTCCCTTCTATTGAGCCTACGGTGCCATTGCCTCAGTGCCTGCCCTAATTTTGTTTTCCTTCGTCATGTTTTTCATTTCTTGTCAGTGAGGATTTACCCTCCTTTGTGTTTTCTTCTGTTTTTGTGCTAAATAATAAGTAGAATTCTAAATGGTTATCCAGCAACAGTGTTCTAGTGTGGTCCTACCTCTTATGCTGTATCAATAGTACAGCATAGTAACTCAGTGTTTCAAATCTTATTGTGTTTTTAATGTTAATTCAGTTCAGACTCAGCTTAATATACTACTTCCCACCATTAAGCTGATTTAGACCTAAACTGATCTAAATATCCTAATAATTCTTTTAATGCTTGTGGCATTTTACAGTACATTCACCAACTTCTCGTTCCACCTTAAATGGGCCTGAGTCATTTTAATAACTGCTATACTGTTTAAGGTGGAATGGGGAAATATGAACAAGAAGCCTGAAAATAAGATGCGGAATGTCAGAGCCAGAGTGAAGTTGGTGAATAAGAAACTGACTTCAGCCTTGTAGTTTTAGTGCTGGTCGTATTTTTGATAAGGAGATCTAAGCCATCAAACCGTCCTGCCTGGAGTTTTATGCACGGAGCTACCAAATAAATATACTACTGTAGGACGTTTCGACAAGGATTCTTCTTATTTCTGCATCTTCCAGACGGTGCTATAGAGCCACTAAGTTCAAGTTACTGCATTAAAATAAAAAAGGCTACTGTAGTAACTCTGTAGTTACAGGTAATTTTACACTAATATAAACATGATTTGAGCCGGTAAGTTTCTGTACAATGGACTATTTCACATCAAGACACTCAGACAGGCTTTGTTTGTATCTCTTCTATTTAATTATGCAGAAACTTGTGAAAACTGGTGGAGTTCTCCTTTAATCCCAGGCTACATGATGCTGTTACTGTTATAAGGATGGTTTGGGTATTTCAGGCTGTTACAGGTTGTTACCCTACTTTCTTGTGGTTCTCCTATATACGCAGAATATCGGCCTTTGAGATAATGTACAAAAATCAGCATTCAATGTCTAAGTGTGAAAAAACCTCATACTCACAGTTTTCTGGAATGTGGATGGCAGCGTGGCCTGGCATGGGAGCGAGGGTCAGGTGGAGGAGGAGGGCACAGAGTAGAGGGAGTGGTGAAGACATGCTGCGCCCCCTGCTGCCCACCTGCTGTTGTGATGTGGAAGGCATTGCTCACTGTCCCATCAAAGCTGCACCTGCTTCCAGGCTCAAACACACTGTGAGGACAGAGCCTCTGACCAGCAGCCCACACGCTGACGGGCAACTCCCTTCTCCTGCTCTCTTTCTCTCTCTCTCTCTCTCTGTCTCTCTCTCGTCCTTCTGTTTTACCAGTCCTGTTTATACTCCCTCGCAGCTTCTCTCTTCCTCACTGGCTCCGTTTCTGCTTTCCGCCTTCTCTCTCTTTCTCTCTCCCTCTCTCGCTCACAGGTCCACGCCCTCCTGCTGTCTCCTCACTGCAAAAAAAAAAAAAAACAGAGAGAGAGGGGGAGTGAGGGAAGTGGAGAAAAAGAGGGAGGATTGCCACATGTGTCAGAGGAGGAGAAAAATGACTCGGACCACCACATGGTCCAGGACCGAGCCAAGGAGGAGACAGACATAAAGCAAAAATAGAGCACTAGGAACTAATGGGACACTACTACTAGGAATTATCCTCATTAGGGGTCAGCAGAGTGAAAACAAGTCAGAATACCACACATGACCCTGTTAACAGCGGACTTTGCTTAAGGGGAGCAACACTGCAAACACCAAGATTAGAGGTGGCACAATAAGACATTGTCATTGCTGATATCGATACCTGATATTCAGTTTTTCACATCTACTGAATTTTGAAATCTGCTATATGTATTAAATCTGCACTACATTATTACATATTATGCTCCTTTTCCCCAAGTAAACACTGTTACTCTGGGGCCTTAATGAAATGCCTGTGACATGCTTTAGTCAAAACACCACTCAAAGCCCCTCAGCTCCCTTTTCCCCTCTGAGGTAAACGTGAGGTAACTGGTCATGTAACATGGTCATATTAGTAACATGGTAACATGGTCATATTAGTATGCTACATTGTATGTCACAACTTGTTACTGTACTGCATACTACACACAGGGGGCAATATGCAGAATGTAGTACATTCTACTGTAGTATGCAGTATAGTAGTGTGCCATTTTGAATAGCCATTTTCTCTCTGTACCTTCATGTTACTCATATGGTAATAATGTTAGTTACTGATCCGGGTCAGAAAAACACACAAGGCTGAAGTCAGGTTTCTATTTGCCAGCGGCTTGTTTGAATTTTCTTGTTCCGCCTTAAGTAGTGCAGGAATTAACAGCAGTTGGCTGAGGTGCCAGAATGCCACTGCTGTACCATTTAAGATGGACCGGGGAAATTGAAGCAGGAAGCTGAACAAAGAGCCGACTTCAGTTTGGTGTCAGACACCAGGTTTTTGTAGCAGGACACTGCCATCAAAAATTACATAGGTGCAGCCAAGAGCAGATCATTCTTCTAATGATCCCCCACTTGACATAGGAAATAGGAATGCCAAATGCATAGAAATAGGTGTTCTTACAAAACAAATTGTTGTCCAAAGAAAACCAAGCATCTCCAAAATAGTAACTTCACAGGAGAGGGCAACAAACTTTATTCACTTTCAGTGTAAGTTATGGCATGGAGATCCATTATTCCAAGTAAATTTTGGAGCATTCCTATTATTCCAGTCATCAGGAAATTTTCACACAAAGCATTGTGACCCAGGACTCATTGGAAAGCTCTACTGACCTGTGAAGTTCTTCAGAGATTTCTGAAGTCAGATTTTTAAAGTCGCTTGTTGCAAAGCAATTAGTCATCATTGACTCAACTTTCATCACATAACTGTCAATCTGAAGTCGTGCAACCCATCATTTATACCATAAGTGATATCATAAAGCATATCACCATATTACCCACCCCTAGTGGAGATATATGAACAAACATACAAAACAGTACCCTCATCCAAGAAGCATAATCCCTCTGAGATTAGCCAAACTGCAGGTATTTGCTGTACGCACGTCTCAACAACAGCCTGAATAAATCACTAAACACTCACTTAAGGAGATAACACAAAGGACAGAAATAAGGAAGAGTGAGCGGATGAGTAGGAGCACAGTGGCCTGGGCTGGAGTACTTGAAGTGGCTTTTATGAGTGTGAAGATAAGCACCTATTAGAGATGGTATCAGTCATGCTGCAGGGGTGAGGGCTGCTCTCCAGGAACAGTTCACGCTCTCCATCTGGAGACAGCCTCGCCAAATCACAGCACACACATACACACACACACACACCCCACATGTACAGCCTGAATGTACGAGTGTCTTTATTCTTTACTGACGTTATCACACCAGCATATACTCCTCTTTCTTCTACAGCCTTGATCTCAAAAACACACAAAAGAAGATCCCCTGAGGAAAACATACAAATACAGAGAGAGAGAGAGAGAGAGAGAGAGAGAGAGAGAGAGAGGATGAACAAAGATATAAACAAGAGGGGGGAAAACAGAAGAGGGAAAGATGTAGAAAGAAGAGGGGAAGAGAATTAAGAAAAACTGAGAAAAAACAGAAGAAAGAGAAAGAGAGAGAGAGAAAGAGGAAAAATAGACTGGGATGAGAACAAAATGGGAAAATGAGAAAATGAAGGAGAAAGAGGACAAGAGAAAGAGAAAGAAGAAGGAATTTAAAGACCAATGAAGATGAATAGAGGGGCAGAGAGAGACAGACAGACGCACAGAGAGAGAAGACATACAGAGAGGAGAGAGAGAGGAGGGGGTAATGAAGGGTGGGAGGTTGAATGTTCTCTGGCTGGCATGCTGCAGGTCTCAAACAGCAGGAGGCTGAGGGAGCTCCGCTGTAACCTGGCAGTGTAAAGCACCAGGCAACGGAGCCGAGCGACCTTGGAGAACAACAGAAGGTTGAGAGGAGGAGTAAAGAAGAATCACACACACATGCAGACGAAGGAAGAGAGATAAGCATTCCATTAATTTCTGCCAAAGCTCCCATTTCTCTGATTGCTGTGATCGTCAGGTCAACAAACTGATAATGATAAACAGATTATTAGTGCTCTCTGGATCAGAACGGATGGAGAAAGATTAACAGCAAAACATGACAGAAATAACACTGAACAATAACATAACGTCAGGTCATTGAACACACCACGTCCCAGCAGCCATGGGAAATAGGGAGAGAGAGAGGGAAATAGGGAGAGAGACAGAGGGAGGGAGATATAGAGAGAGAAGGTAACGAAGGGCAGGAGGTTGAATTTTCTCTGGCTGGCGTGTTTTCCCTGATTGCCATTAAGTGAATAAACTGATGAATGATGAACTGCTCATTAGTGCTGTTTGGATCAGAACGCATAAAGAAAGATCAACAACTAATAATGATAGAAATAATGCTGGAGCAAAACACAGATTAGCTGGGTCACTGAACACATCCTATCCTATCAGCCACGTCACCTCAGCAGCTCCTTTAGAAACACAGACACAGACACAGAAAGAGAGAGAGAGAGAGAGAGAGAGAGAGAGAGAGAGAGAGTAAATAAAATGACTATGAGAAAGAACAGACACGAGAGAAAGAGAACGACTGCAAAAAAGAGAAGAGACAGACAGAATGGGATGAGAATAAAACAATGACTGTGTGTGTGTGTGTGTGAGAGAGAGAGACAGAGAGAGAGAGAGACAGAGACAGAGAGGGGACGAGAAAGTAAGAAAATGACTGCAAGAGAAAGAGAATGGATGAGTACGAAAGAGAATGACTGAGAGAGAGAGAGAGAGAGAGAGAGAGAGAGAGAATGATAAGAGAGTAAGAAAATGACAGAGAGAGAGAGAGAGAGAGAGCGAGAGAGAATGGGCGAGAGATAAAGAGAATGACTGTGTGTGTGTGAGAGAGAGAGAGAGAGAGAGAGAGAGAAAGGAGGGGGTGATGGAAGGTGAAGGTTTAGACAGTAATCCCCTCCCCAACTTAATCACACAGCTGCTTCCCCAATCAATGTGTCACCTCTCCTCCACTTCTCTCCTCCACTCCTCTCCTCCACTCTCCTCTCCATTCCTCCTCTCTCTCTCTGAGCGGGATCTGGGGAACTATTGCTGACTGATCAGAGGATTGCTCACAGAGGGGTGGCGGCAGCCAATTACAGGCCGGCCGAGCCTCTTCTGGCCTTTAACAAATGCCACTGAAAGAGGATGAATCGAGCCGCGCTGTGCTGGGTATTTAGCGAGCGGCGGGGAAACAAGGATGTGTGATAACGTGCCTGCCGTCGGCAGAGTTCCGAGACACCGAGAGCGCGGCTGGATTAGCACAGTCACACGCCCGCTCCCGAGGGAGCCACCCGCCAATCAAACTATCGCCCAGCAACGCATGATCAAACTGCGGCCGGTAACTAGGTGACCAAACCAAGCGTGACATGCTCACAGACACTGAGGGCAGTGAATAAGAACAGAATAATGATGGTAAAGAGATTGAGCAGAAAAAAAGAGAAATAAAGAGCCGCAGTGGCCGGTGCAGCTTCAGGAATTTACGACCCATCAACATTTTAATGGCACTTCATTTTTTCCTCCTGAGCATTTACGTGATTTCTGTATGTCTGTATATGTGTATCTGCTGACGTTAATGCCCATACATTACACCAGTGTTTCATAACCCTGGTCCTGATGGCACACTGTCCTGCACATTTTAGTGCTCTCCCTGCTCCCAGCACACCTGACTCAATTTATCAGCTCATTAACAAGCTCTCGCGCGCGTGTTCGCTCTCTCTCTCTCTCTCTCTCTCTCATTAATCACAATGAAACAGGCAGTTTTTGTTACTGCACCTTTAAGACTGATATATGCAAATAGCATCTGTTCTGATTGGCTCAACTGTTTAAAAAGCAGTTTGTGTTGAAAGAATAAGCACACTAAAATCCTCTGCAAGGCTGGGCAGGCTGGACCACAGTAGGCTGAAACATTGGTCGTATGTAAATGTGTACATGGTTGTGACATCACAGCCATGAGTCATTTGCAGGTCTCACAAAATGTCAAACCTGCCCACCAACTTTCATTCCTGTGGGCTGATTCCTTCTGGGTGCAGCTACTCGTGCAACTATTCCTCTAATGGTAAGTGTCGAGTGGTAAGTTTTAATGGTAGAGCCGCCCTTTCACAGTGAGCTATAAGGAGTGTTTCACTCTGGGCTGCTTTCTGAATGCGGTACATTACAGGGCAGCCAATCAGAAGCTCAGTGGTCATTTACATAGTCTTAAAGGTACAGCATTAAAACAACCAGTTTCACTCTAAAGGATAAAGAGAGCTTGGACAATGTCTGAATCTGCACTGATTTCGATACATAAAGCCACATCACGAGTAAATACAAGAAACATGTAGGATATGGGCCCTTTCAGTGAAGGGAAGGAGATAAGAGTGCTGTCAGGCTGTAGATGAGCTGCCTCGCTCTGTCACCAGCCCTGATGGAAGAGATTGACACAATGATCAGGGCTTTAGAGCTCTCAGACTTGTCGCACGGCTGTCTGCGATAGCATCTAAAGCCCGTTAGCTGCCTCATTGGCTCAGGTCAGAGGACAAACAGGAGCGGTCCTGCTGCAGCTGTGCAACTCCACAGGCCCACCCTGCACGTATATACCATGCGACAGCCGCGTGTCTAACATGGACTAACAAGCCACAGAATGGGAATCTGCTTGCTCCTCCATAATGACACTGAGTCATACAGCAAAACTGGCTGGTATCAAGTTTCCACACACACGAAATGGGTTTAATTATCTCTGCGCGACGAAGCATGGCGGCAGTGACTGAATCGCTCGCTTATCAATTAAAATGTGAATCACAGCGTGCAGCCATAAACACTAAATATCACCAAGAGCCTAATTTGTAACACTGTTGATTTTGCCTGTATCCTCAGATTCCTCAAGATCACAGCGAGTCCTCACGCGCTCTTTGAAAAGGAGATCGTAAATTAGCATTTAAGAACACTCAGTATGAGCAAATTGCAGTCTCAGAGGGCTCTGTGGGACATGACAGGCTTTCAGAGACGCATCTTAATGACCCCACGTTTCAGTCGAGGGAGAGAGACAGCAACAGGAGAGGCCCCTGCGGACTCCAGAGCACACTCTCTCCTTATCTAGAAGCTCCATCGTATCAGCCATTCTTCATAATTACGATGTTTTTCCAGGGCTTGACTTCACTTTTACTCCACTCTCACGTTTTATTGGGTCTGAGCATTTACGGTGCATTTACAAACTGCCGTTGTTTGAACAAAACCTTCTCCAAAACTGTCATTTTAAATTGGCAAAACTGCCAAAACTGAGTTATTCTTAAGTTTCAATATGAGTTAATCGAACAAGACCTTTTTCCAAGTGATTTTGGACCATTTCTATTTGGCCATTTGTCGTGACATTTATGCACAATGTACACATCAGCCGATAACTCTAGTGATGAAGATACAAAAGACTACAATATACATGATTTTGCTCCAGCAGTGACAAAATTCATCTGCTCCTTCAAGTAATAAGTAGCAATCAGTACTGTGCACAAGTCAGAGACCACCCTTCAGAAAAACAGCACTTAAGCAGACGATGAAGCTTCAGATCTGAAAACATCCACAGGTGTTTCTGTCCAACCTTCCATTCCATGTCCAGAAGACAAGTGCAACAGGTCTGAAAGGATGTATAGCTGTCAAGAAGCTCCTCACTGAGAAAAGGAGACAGACACATCAAACAAAGAAGGAACTGAAGAACTAGGTTTTTGATATGCACCAATACAGTGCTTCGTGTTAACAGTAACGCTGTACTGATACAAACTATGCAGTCACCCAGCACAAACTGTAGCTGTTTATAAGCTAATGTCAGGAAGGTCTGTAAAGAGGGCACACTGTATCTGACAGTGCCAAAATGGCCCTGCAGTTTAACCCTGATGTTCCTGTGTTCAGGGGTATGTGCGTCTCCAGGCCGTGTCCTGTCGTGCCTCCTCTTTAAATATTTACCACCTCCAGCTGTGAGGATGTGTGTCAAAGCGGAGGAAAGAGGGTGAAGATGGGGGGGAAAAATAAATGAATATGTGCATGCCCTCCACCCCTGGAGACCTCCCTGAGGGTCTGTCTGTCTGGAAGAGCAAAAGAGAGATAAAGATAGAGGGAGAGACAACGAGATAGAGATGGAGATAATAAGAGAGAGTGAGAGAGAGAGAGAGAGAGAGAGAGAGAGAGAGAGAATGTAGGTAGATAGATAGAATCAGAGAGAATCAGAGAATAAGATAAAGAGCAAGAGAAATAAAGGGAAAGACAGATCCACATACTGATAGATAGATAGATAGATAGATAGATAGATAGATAGATAGATAGATAGATAGATAGATAGATAGACTGAGGGAAACAATGCTTCTCAGGGAAGAGTGAAAAAAACACAATTAGATGACAGCACTTATTGGGAAAGTAGGAGGAGGTGGAGGAGGAGGAGGAAGAAGTGATTGAAGGTAATGGGAAAAGGAGGAGTGGTGGCAGAGGACATGGCAACGTAGAGGGGGGCTTGTAATTCACAGAGACCCCCTACAGGGTAAATTATTTATAGCCTTCCTCTCTCCGTCGGTATGGTTTGCCCTGAATTCACCTAAATCCATAATTCATATTCCTCCGTTCACCATATATTTGGTTTGGTGCCAGACTGGCCTTCCTCGTCCCTGTACAGTGGAGTTAACTGTCTGTCCCTGTCCGTCTGTGTGTCTTCCTGGAAGTTGACATCTCTTATGTATGAGCCTGTAGCCCTGAGATAAGTCTGGAGGGTTAAAGCTTGTAGTAAGAAGTACAAAGAAACACAATGCAAACACGTAACGTCAAGGGTGGGCCGAAACCTAACATCATAATACCTGAAGGCATTTTCAAGATAGACGATATATATCACAATAACTAGTTTTACTTGTAGTAAGCTTGTAGTAAGCTAAAAAGTGTTACTGAGGAGGATATACACTAAGGTATGCACAGACACACACTATCCTGATCATTGCAAGGGTGGTGGTGTAGTGATTTCATTCCCAAAGCTGATAAAACTCTAGATTACACAATGCAGACTCACAGCCCGAGGGCAAGACCACTAACAGTCAGACTTCTGCCAGCTCTAAGGTGAACTAAACACTACAGCCTTACAATATTTGCTAAAAGACATTTTAATATGAGATTCAATTAAAAAATGATGTTACAGAGAGCTAGCATTTCTTTACATTGCTGCCGACAGTTCGCTTGATAAGTAATAAACAGGACTGTACAGAGCTCAGATTTCTGATTTAAAATATTCTGTATGGAAAACCATTAATGTACATGTGCAATCATTTTCAGGTTTACTGAAAGGCAACAAGAGAATCTAACAGTGCACCATCTGCATTAGAGTCCTTATAGGAAAGTCTGTCCACTCGGCAGCCATCTTTGCAACGCTGCCGGGCACTTATTTCCAGCCATACAAGACCAGGCTGCTCTCTATGAATGGGGAGAAACCAAAATGCTCAAAACTTAAAAGTCAAATGACTGCTTCAAAAACATTACTGATACAATATGAATCAGTTGTAGTGTTTGGCTCAGCAGCACACAAAAACATGATTTTTGGGCTTCTCCTCCATGGTGAGGAAAACCCTGCACAGACCAGCATGGCTGGTTACCAACAAAACCAGCATATGCTGTGCTCTGGATGTTGGTATACTGGTCAACCAGCATGACCAGTTTGGGGGACCAGCTCAAACCAGCACTGACTACCTTAAACCAGCATGGAATGCATGGTGGTCTGTCCTGGTGATTTCAGCAGGACAATGCCACAATATCATGGACCCCTTCCTGCTTGCTGTGTAACCAGCAAGCTGATTGGCTCTGATTTCTGGGACTTTCTCTATAAACAGATGCCATGTGGAGTGTTAACAGCTTTACCATTTGTATTTTAACCAGTGACCAGTCTCTTCATTTATGTCTCTTGGAACGAGAGAAGCAAAATACTCAAACCAAAGGTCAAATTACAGTTTTAATGGTTTTAATATAAATGTAATGGTTTAATTTTACCTAAATGGTTTGCAGTGTTTGCCCCGCTAGTGTCACAATAACATTGAACCATCTGTCTTTAGCAAGCTCATTGGCTCTTTCTTGAAGACTTTCTCCATAATGAGAGCCATGTTGAGCTCTTTGTTCTTCATTTATACCATCTCTGCCTACATGCACTGTCATCTTAAGCATTAGTTTTGCTCATCTGAGGAGGCAGCTTCCGCTGCTAAAACCTCCTTCTTATTAGAAATGAAAACCTGCTGCTTTAGAGTCCAATGGATAAAGATTTCCCCGTTTTTGATTACAGCAAACATATGGTACAATGGACTGGTCAAACATTATCCTTTTATTATACATGCAGATGTTCAGCACAGTAGTACAGAAGTACAGATGATACCCTGAGAAAACCGTATTGTGAACAAATCTCTCACAACATTAATAACATATCGGCCAGCTCTATGTGAAGTAAAGCTTTCCTCTAATCTACTCCTGGAAGCCGCACCCGTACAACAGAGTGTACTGGATTACATGAGGTCCATCACCGTATAGTTTATCTCATTATGTGGAAGCACTATGAGAGAAAGCAGCAATTATTGTGCCTGATAAAAAGTCAATACACCGCTGAATCCCCCTCGCTAAGGCCGCCTGTTAGGCGTGTAAGTGTGTGTTTCTGAACTAACACTCTGGAGTCTTACAATACAGTCATTTGAGCAGCTATTTCCCTTCATCTTTTTACTCTACTCTTCACTCCTAATCCCCTGATACTTTGCACTTTAGTCAAAGCTTTTTTCACCTCGCCCCCGTTCTCTCCATTTTGCTCTTTCCCGTCCTTGGACGTAATAAAGTGCACACAGATTGACACGCCGCTGACAGCAGGCGATATTTTTTCTGCTTTATTGACTGAACATCATATGCTGGATATCCCAGCGCTCTCTTTGTGTCTTCCTAAAGGCCTGTGATGTGGGCAGACAGCTTTGGAGCTTCTCTAACCCACCTGAGAACTGACCTGCATCAGCAGCTCCAGCACAATGCTCTGAAAGAGAGCAGCAACAACGCTGAGAGGAGCCAGGAGTGTAGCGATACACACATATCATAACATACTGCGTATTGTGTCTAGCCAACATTCATTTAGTTAAAGCCAATTGCCAAAACAAGACACCATCTGCTGAATGCATAATTAACACATATTTACAAATACATGTAAAGCATAAATGGTCAAAGGTATGAGGCAGGGGAGGAGTCTTTTGCAGTATATGTCACTACATGTGATAATTGGAATGCATCATGATTTCATAACCATATTAGTAACAGCAGATCTTTCAATGGACAGATGTTTTGAATGATATTTCTTATCAATAATTCATGCTCGTATTTACTGTACTTCGAAAAAGCAGAGTTACTGAGCTGAGATGTCTATATTTTACGATATGCTAAATTCAGCAAATAAGCAGAAACTTTACCTTAAAAGGTGCAGATGTTTGTTCTCTATAGAGGACATCATGTTTGTAGATAATTTTATACTTACAAAATCAATAAAACATATAATTTGTCATTATTTGACTAAACTTTTGGATTCAACAGTATTCCTATAATGCTAATCCAGCATTAGCCCAGGATTCCCATATTGGTGCATCTCTATTTGATATTAGCCAATGGGGGTCAATGGTGCCAAATGGAATCAAAACTGCAAACAGTTATAGATATCTCTGCCCTCAGTGCATAAATATTAGTATTATTTAAGGCTGTAAGTTTATATGAGTTTAACAAATTGTCACATCCTGTCTTTTCTTGCCCCTGTTTTCTGTTTGTCGTTTGTCCCTTTTGTTGTCCTGTTCCATGTGCTTCTGTTTGTTTTGGTTATTGCTCCTCCTGTCTCCGCCCTCTTGCCCCTCACCTCAGGCCCCTCACCTGTCCTTAGTTTGTAGCTCCACCCCTTCCCAGGTGTTCCTTGTTAGTCCTTGTTCATTTATACTCCCTGTTGTTCCCTTTGTTCTTGCTTGGTGTTTTGTCTCCGTGTCCGTTGTTTTTGTTACCCTGTCTTACTAGTGTCTTTTGTTTCTTTGGTTTTGTTTTATCTGAGCCTATTAAAGACTTGCATTTACATCCTGCCTCCTTGTCCTGTCCCCACGTGACACAAATGTGACGATTAAGATACAACAGTCATATCTGACAGTAAAGCCCTGTTTAACAAACTATTTAAGTATAAACATTAAAATCTAATAATATCAAAACCTAAAATAAATATAAAAACAACATTATTTTGGTCAATATTATCAGTTATCATTATTTTAAATTTAGTATCAGTGCAAAATAGTGCTGGCCGATCTGACATTATTTATTAATGTTGCGGTAAATTGCCTCACAATGTGCCTGATTATCGTCACCATCAAAATAAAAACACATATCTCCATTTTTGTCTAATTGTACTTCCAAACATCATTTGAACACAGCAAATTTTAATCATTCATGATAAATGGACCGAGAGAAATGGCCCAGAACTGCTTGGAAAAAAGTCAGATTCCATTGACTTACATGAGAATTCAAGTTTTTGCCCTCTCCTGTAAAGTTGTCATTTTGGAGATACCTGTTTATTTTTGGACAGCAATTCTATGTAATGCAGTTCTGAGCATATTGTGGATATCGTCACTGCTTAACCACGTCCCAACAGCATGTTTGATACTAAGATCATAATTAAAGCTTAATCAGATTTAACTGGCTTTAGTGCAGCTCAATGTTGAAATCATCACATTCATAGTTTTGATCGTATTATTTAAATGTTTATCTGTTCTAATAGAAAGGTTGATATTGTGGCATTTCATGTATCACAAAAACTTTCTGAAGTATCATGATATTACATTTCTGCCATATCAGCCACCTCCATAACTGCATACTGCTCGCTCCCCAGTTATTATGCATATCCGAGCTCCCCTAATACAGAGAAAACCATGAAACACATTTTGTTATTACTCCTCTACCTAAAAGCTCTCGCTCACCCATTCCACTTTCTCTCTCGTCTTATTCTTCCCCTCCATTACCTAACAATGTTTTACATACTCTCTCTTTTTCTTTCTCTCTCTCTCTTTATCTCTCTCTCTTTGTAGGTGAAGGGTCAATATCAGAATGACAAAAAGCTGTAGAAACATAAAGGTTGTCAGAGGGGGGGCTACCGCCCACTCTTTCCATCCACGTTTCCATGACAACGGGGTCTCCACAGCACCCCCCACCCCCCCAAACATACAAATTCAGTTATTCATACACACGGACACTAAGAGGCAGTCAGTTGGCAGATACACGTTCAGTCACACAGGCAGACACGCACACGCACACACACACACAAACAAATGCATTTTGTGGTCTTTCAATTTGCAAAGGATGAATATCTATTAGACTTACTCAAAGTCAAGAGCAGCACAAGCAGTCTGCTCTCTCTCTTTCTCTGCCTCTCTCTTCACTCCAGCTCTCTATTCCACGCTGTCTGTGAAGCAACAACCAGGTTTATTTATTTATTGATGTTTCTCCCCTCCAGCCACAATAAAAAAAAGAGGAGAATAAAAGAAGTGGTGAATAATTAAAGGTGGCGAGTGTACTCATTAAGACAAGGAATCGGGGGGTTGATGTGTCAAATGAGAGAAAGTGGAAGAAGGACAGGGGTTGCTGAAGATCAAAGAGAGATTGGAGTATGATAATAGAATGAAACATTAATAAGATGGTTACATGCCTGAAAACGGAAAACAATAAGGAAAGAGGACGGAGGATATTATCCACCATATACAGGCAGTGAAATCGAGTTAAGAAGCAATATTAGACTTAATGCTTAACACTGTTAGATACCCAAGTGCCAAAATAAATGTCCTTTCTCCAGCACAACATGAAATGCCAGTGCACAAATCTATTCTAGGGCCATTCAAGCTGACAGTTTACGTCCCCACACTTTAGAAATATGTCTCCAGACCTGTTACCTTTAGGATGGTAACAGTGTAAGGCCTTAGGTTTGCAGCTTAAAGGAGCAGTGTGTATGATTCAGGGAAATGGAGTATAATAAACAAAACTATGTTTATTAGTGTATAATTACCTGTAATTATAAATTATTACATCTTCGTTAGCTTAGAATAAGCTCTTCATATCTACATATGAGCAGGTCGCCTTCCAGCAAAGGCTGCCATGTTGTGCCACCACATTGTTACAGTTGGCCAGTACGGGCAAACCAAGCAATCTGTAAAGTGTGCCTTTCATATGGCTCCACTGAAGTGGCCGTTTAAATTTGATGGATATATAATATTAACTGGAAGACGAAACCTTACACACTGCACCTTTAATCAGCCAGTATTCCACTTGTGCTGATGGGTGTGTATTTATGAACATCATAAGCTCACCAGACAAAAAAAATCATTCACTAAAACGTACCTAATTGCGTGTGATTTGGCATGTACTGGACAAGTTTCCAGTCAAGGCCGCTCTTGCATTAAAGAATTTCGCAGTTGGGCCAGATTAAACAAAAGAACAAGCAACATAAACAACATGAAATGTCCCTTTAACACAGGGTGCAAACCTCCCCATGAGCCTCCTGGTATTATCAGCATATCAATTCATGTGAGGAGTAGAATCGATCTCACAGTTTCTTAGTATTCGGTACAGTATGTCTCCCTCCTGCTTTAATGGCAGAGGGCACTCAAGCTGTTCATGGACTCCACAAAGTTGTGCAAAAGCTAAATAGATCAAATCCACCGCAGAGTCATCCAAACATGAACTTTAAGAGGAAGAGATAAGACTATAAAAGTTGTACGAAGGTCTTCACATCAAGGCCAAAAATTTGCTTACATTTAAATAGTGGCGCCTATTCAAATGTACGGTCTGAGTGTTTCAGCAGTTCACAGCAAACACTCAAAATGTTCATATCGGAGCTGGAAGAAGTGGCCATCTCTCATAGTGCCATCTCTGAATACTGACTGAACGAATGAATAACTGAATAAATTAAAACTTCATTCACGTGTCATAGGGTTGAGATGTGTTACCTTCGTGACCATGACAAATGGTCCCTTTCAGCCAATCCAATGATGTAATTCCCTGAGTTATCCTAATTTTATGTCTGTGTAGTTATTACACAGTTATTATGTCCACTTCCTATTTTCGACGGCGTATAAAGTTACATTTTCATGGCATTCTCTGGGCCCACTCATCCACATGAAAGGCACTCGCAACCGATGTGGGTATGAATCCATCCTTGCAGATCATGTATACCCATACATGCTGATTGTCTTCCCTGGGGCAGATGGGATCTTCCAGCAAGACAATGCGACATGTCACATGGCTAGAAATGACATCGGTTTGAGAAGTATGACCAAGACTTCCACATACTACCCTGGCCCCCTAATTCCCCGGACTTGAACCCAGCTGAGGATATGTGGGACCACCTTGATCGTTGTGTTTGCTCTATGGATCTTCCCCCACACACCCTCCAGCAGTTGTGGGATGCACTGCAGTCAGCATGGCTCCAGATACCTGTGACAACCTACCAGGATCTTACTGAGTCACTCCCAGCCTGTCTAGCTGCTGTCAGTGCCGCAATTGGCAGTTACTCTGGATATTAGACAGTGGTCATAATAATGTGATTTGGCCGTGTATTATAAAACGAAATGTACAGTAATACGGCTAAATTTGTGGCTGCAAAGGAATAATGCAATTAATGAAACCATCCTGAACACTAGGAATGAAACGTGGTGGGTAGGTTTGAGACTGTGAGACATGCAAATGATTGAAGATTCACGCTCAGCCGCGCATGTGATGCAAGCAAGGACGGGCCTTATCACTGTATCTAACTGACCCAACTGCCACAACTGCGGACGTTCAGCGAGCAGCGATGCCTTACATGATTCATTCTTCTTTTGACCTGAAATTGTGAAAGATTTACTTTCATCGTTTTAAGAATATCACTGCTGTCTGAATAAAACCTTTTTCGATGTTTGAAATCCCTGGTGCCTTTTACATTGAGTATACATGTCATCACAAAAGATCAAAAATTACCTGGTAAAAACTCTGGTTCTACTGAGAAACATGTTTTTCCTTCTCCTGTAAAGTTGTGACTGTGGACAGCAGCGATGTGCAGTTTTAACTGTTATTCTACTAGAGGAGACAGACTGGGGGTTTTTTGACCCAGAAACTCTAGACATCATTACAGCAGAGCACAAGGAACTCCTGTGAAACTCATCACATACCACATCAGACCACTCATACCTGAAACACACCACTCAGCCCAGGACAAACTCCAGGATGAACACCAGCAGACAACATGAAACACTGCAGAGCGTGAGCTCCACAGAGGCAGGAGCACTGCCAGTGTTTCTGAAAGACACGTGAGTGGATTGGACCCAACACAGTCCCTCTCTCTACTTCGCTCTCTCTTCTTTTCTCTCCACCCCCTTATCGTTTTCTCCCCTACTCTCCCATTCTCTCTCTCCCTCCCTCCATCTCCCCCCTTTCTATACCCACCCCTGTTCCCCCTTTCTCTTCCCTTGTCTCTCTTTTCCTTTCCCCCTTTCTCTTCTTCTCTCTCACTCTCTGCCTATTCCCTTTTCTCTCACCTTCTCTTTTATTGCTCCATCTCCCCCCTTTCTCTCCCCTTCTCTCTCTCCTCCTCCTCCCCTCTTTCTCTCCCCTTCTCCCTTTCTATCCCCTTCTCTCTCATCCCTTTTCTCCCCCTTTCTCTCTCTTCTCGTTTCTCTCTCCCGCTCTCTCTTTTGCCCCTTATTCCTCTCCCTACCCTTCTCATTCCCCTTCACGCTCTCTTATTGGTCTCTCCCCCTTTCTCTGTCTCCATTCCCTTCTTCCTCTCTTCTGTTCTGTCTCTCCCTCTCCCAACTCTCTCTTTCTCTCTCTCTCCCCATCGAAATGGGCCATGTTCACTCAGTGCCAGCCTCAATGACAGACCGCGCCTCTGGAAACAGGAGGGTTCATTAAAGGAGCACCGCAGGTGCTTTGGGATCACGCAGTGCACGCGCACTTGGCCAGCCACCCAATTAGACATTTCACCCCGCATTCAAATGGCCTGAATTAACATGGCCCGTAATCTCTGAAGGCACAACAAAAAACATATTTCAATCTAAACGGGTAATTAATACGACAGCGAGCACTTGTAGCCCTGCGTTAAATCCGGCGCCGGTGTGGCGCGTGAAAGCCAAGCTGAAAAAACAGAAACAAACACAAGCAGTGAAAATATGAGCCTCGGTTAATAACAGCAATCACAGCTCAGAGAAACGGTGAAATTAGGCGGAAAAGCCATCACTACTGACCTTCTCTCGCCTCAGAGCACCTCACAGCGCCCCTCCTCTTCCTGCAGTCTCTCTCTCCGACCTTCACTCTTTCCCCCGGATTATTTCCACCTGTGTGGGGCCTCGATGCGGGAGTTTTCTCCCTGAGGCCCGTCAGAGTGGATCAGAGAGAGTGATGGCACTCAGAGGACTGAACTGACACTTGCTTTCTTAGCTGAAGCAGTAATGGCCTTTCCGAATCTTTTTTTGAAGAGTCGGTTCATTTGAACCGGTTCGCAAAAGAGATTCGGTGTAAAATCTCGCTCTACAATGTATTATAATTAAGGTTATCCAAAACTGACATGGTTCTTTCACAGTGTCTATCTAGTATAGTCTACACAAAACATGTCCAGCTAAAAATACAGCTAAATTCACTTCAATAGCTCTTTAGGAGTTCTTCAAGGGTTCCTTAGTAAAGATGATGGTTCTATACAGAACCATAATCACTCAAAGAACGATTTGCATGCTTGAAGCTTGACATCGTTCCAACAGCAGAACCCTTTTTTAATGACATATAGAAAAGGTTCCATCAACATGAAGAGCCATTTTCACTATTCAAAGAACCATTTAAAGGTGCAATATGTAAAATGTATAGTTTAAACATCACAGAATGAACAAAAACTAGAGAAGTGCATTTCCTGAAGAAAATCCAGAGTCACTGCACAGCTTGAGCTTGTTGCTATGCAATTGCTAAGTGTTGCTAAAAATGAATGACAAACAGACGAGTGCAGGTCAGACCAACATTGAATTTGTGCTTGAGGGTCTGTCCTGAGATAAACATTAAATCTAACAGTTATTCCAAAAACCATAAATCGGATCAAAAAGCTGTGTACTAGCACACCATGCTCAGATCAGATCAGACTGAAAGGTTAGAACGGTGTCAATATCTTGAAAACTTCTGAACTAGTTAGAGGACAAAAATATGTACCAAGAAGAAGAAGAAGAATATACCATCGGATAACAATAGGGCTATTTATCATCAGAGGGTGAAAAAAATTTGACGATATGTCACAGACGTCTATTTATCATGTCAGAGGAGTATTTACAGAAGTTAGCATGCTAACCAGCTAGCAACGTAATAACTCTTTGTACCACAAGAAAGTGGGCCACTGTAGGGTTGAGGCAAATCCATCCACCATGAGAGAATGAAGAAGTAGCACTGCTGCCCTGCAGGCGTATTCTAAACTCCTGTCAAGCAAGAAACCATGCTCAGCAGCAAACAAAAGAAGTGATATAAATAGAACTAAAACGAGATTTAACAATGGCATTGCTTTCCACCGCTGAAGTTGCTCTTGGGAACTAAAGAGATGAAGTTTGATGCTAAACTTGCAATGTTTCTTCTAAACTGGCATGGAGTAAAGAGGTAACAGGTAAAAACTTGTCTCTGGTGTCCATACTCCCCTGAAAAAGCCAGCCTAGAGCAGCATGCATTCCATGCCTCTCGTCTATACTACTTTATGCTGGTCGAGGGCCGCCTTGGTGCTTGTTTAGCTGGTGATCCAGCATGGCCATGCTGACTGACCAGCATAAACCAACATTAAAAATAAACCATATTCTGGTTGTGCTGGTGATCAGCCAAATAACTTTTATTGCTGCTGACAGGCATACCAGCACCATCCCCAACATATGCTGGTTTTGCTGGTGACCAGGCCCGCTCGTCTGTGCTGTTTTGACTGTTAAGCCAAATAAAGATAAAATAGCTTTTTTGGGGGGACTTTGTTCATTGACTAAGGAAAGATGTTGTATTTATTAGCCTATAGCTCAGTAGTTAGGTTAGCAGTCAGAACTGGCTGACAGCTCAGGGTTCCCTGATAGGTGTATTATACATTTGCTAATGCCTGCTGGGTATTTTAGAGAGAGAGCACTGACAATGGGCAATGAATGATGTGAGCTCTGTCAAACAGGCCAGGCTGGGGGATACAATGCTGTGCAACAGAATTCCTAATAACATGAAACATAACATCCCGAGCTCTAGTTTGAGGCTGAAATCCCCTTCTAACTTCTGTCTGAACCATTCCCCTCAGTAATTCAGTTTCATTTGTGTCAAAGAGCTTAAACGTTTTTCATCTTACCTGAGCTGAACAGGACTTTTCTATAAAAATACAGTGTTGGACAGTGACTCAGTAAGTGTAATGTGTTAGTGTACTGTAAGTAGTTTGTTGGTGTACAGTGACTCAGTAAGTGTGATGTGTTAGTGTACTGTAAGTAGTTTGTTGGTGTACAGTAACTCAGTAAGTGTGATGTGTTAGTGTACTGTAAGTAGTGTGTTGGTGTACAGTGACTCATTAAGTGTGATGTGTTAGTGTACTGTAAGTAGTGTGTTGGTGTACAGTGACTCAGTAAGTGTGATGCGGTAGTGTACTGTAAGTAGTGCGTTGGTGTACAGTAACTCAGTAAGTGTAATGCGTTAGTGTACTGTAAGCAGTGCGTTGGTGTACAGTAACTCAGTAAGTGTAATGCGTTAGTGCACCGTAAGCAGTGCGTTGGTGTATAGTAACTCAGTAAGTGTAATGCGTTAGTGTACCGTAAGTAGTGCGTTGGTGTACAGTAACTCAGTAAGTGTAATGCGTTAGTGCACCGTAAGTAGTGTGTTGGTGTACAGTAACTCAGTAAGTGTAATGTGTTAGTGCACCGTAAGTAGTGTGTTGGTGTACAGTAACTCAGTAAGTGTAATGTGTTAGTGCACTGTAAGTAGTGTGTTGGTGTACAGTAACTCAGTAAGTGTAATGTGTTAGTGCACTGTAAGTAGTGTGTTTATGTGTGCATAAAAACATAACATTACCAAAACAAAAGAAGCGTGAAGCTTCAATCAGGGTACAGTGGTCACTTTGTTTTGAGCTTGTTTTGACCCGTTGGACAGAGCTTGGTTCTAGCTAATGGAACCTGTTCTCCTTCAGTGTTTTGTGCTTATGATGATTTGAATAGACATCAGTGTCAGACTAATTAATGACCTTCTATTAAAGACTGGTGGACTGAGAGAGACACTAGAGTCTCTTCCCCTGAAATGAGCTGATTAAGAGTCTTGTTCCAGAAATGATAATAGGACATTAGAGCCATAATAAATCATGCTACTGTTACTCTCCATACTTAAGTACATTTGAAGGTAAATACTTAAGTACTTTTACTCAAGTGGAGGTCTAAGGGGAGGAACTTCTACTTTTACTGGAGGAATATTTTACTTTGGCTATCACTACTTTAACTTAACTACATGGTTGGTATACTTTGTCCATCTCTGAAAAAAATTTAATTCACACTCTGATGGAGCCTCATTTACAAGGGTTTGATTGATTTTACTGTATATGCGATTTATGAACAATGTCTATACCCACATAAGCTTAAGGGGTTCACTTTTGAACCATCTATTCTCATCATGCCATTTATTTCCCTAAACCTACAGGCCTAAACCTAAACGGATTCTGTACATGCTTCTCATCTGCTTCACTATGCTTGCCAACTGTGAGCATCTGTGGTCATTAATCACAGCAATATAGTACTGTCAGTCAGGGATGGGTGGCCTTACCCCGAATACAGATTTGAAAACATGAAACAGCAGAAAACCAGAATACGTGAAACCCCTTTCATAATCCGTATTTTCATCAATATATTTAGCATTGTTTAGGTTTTCACCAGTACTGAAGATAGTTTTTCCTGAAATGCTCACATCATAAATATGCAAAGCGATGCACGAAATCATTCCGAAGCAGGTGTTAGCACCTCAGATCTATTAGCACCTTTCCTTGGAGAACAGCTTGCAGTGGCTCTTCCAGGCCCTGTCCCAAAGCCTGCCTTAAGCCTTATGGTCCACGTTAGTGGCATAAAACTGAAGGTCATCGTTTATATTATATATCATGCTGCACTTCAGCTACTGTTTGTCTCTTACAGTGAATTTAGAACCTAGAACCATTTGCCATATGTGCTGCACACAGAAGAGTTTGTCTACCTCATTTATCCCATCCATGATGTGAAACACCCACATACACACTCACTAGTGAACACACACACACTAGGGGCGAGTGAGCACACTTGCCCAGAGCGGTGGGCAGCCCTGTCCATGGCACCCGAGGAGCAGTTGGTGTTTAGGTGCCTTGCTCAAGGACACTTCAGTCATGTCCTGTCAGTTCAGGGAATCAAACTGGCAATACCTCTGGTCACAAGGCTTGTTCCCTAAACTCTAGTGGTTGGAGGATTTTCAGTGCGGCTTCAATGGCCTTCAAATTAAAAGTCTATTTGTCATGACTTAGAACATGCATGGAACAACTAATAACAATCACAATAATCATTCATTTAGAGCAATTAACAGCCTTTCAAATGAAAAACACAAAGAGCCTATCATTACTTGGCTTTGTGCCTAAGCAAAAGCACTAAGCAACAGGAGGGAGATAATAGATGTGCTGGAGAGGTGCTGGTTAATCAACAGCATGGAGAGAGAGTGAGAGAGAACTGCAAAAAGTGGAAAGAGCGCAGTAAGAAAAGAGTAAAGCATGTTTTAAATAGCACAACACATTTTGACATTCAGCACAGGACAATGATGCAGTGCTAGAGCGTACGCAAGGAACAGCCTGCATAATTACAGTGTGATTGCAGAATGGTGACACTCAAGCAGCACACAGTGCAGGACTACAGCCTACAGGCTGAACAGCACAACAATATGATATCTTAATGATTGTTAACGGCATTATGATCAGCTTTGTCAGTACTTCCGCAACACTGAACAATTTGTTTTATTCAAACGAGGTGTGGAAAAAGGCTTCCTAGTGTGGCTATCGAAGGTGTTGATCTATTGTTGTGAATTTGAGTCCCAGCAATACTGAATGTCCAACTAAGGATAACTGGCTGCTGTTTAATTGGACATAAATAAATTAACATGAAGATAGAAAACCATCACACATAGGTTTGATAGCTTATGTAAAGGTGGTATTTCTGTTGCCCTGTTGGCAAATTTTGTTGAAGTATAAAATGATGTGATATATATATATACTGCTGTTCAGGTGCTCCTGGTCAATAGATGCTCCCACAGCACCAATAGATGAGCAACAGATGAGCTATTGTGTCTGCATTTGTCACTGTCCAAAAAAGACATGTCTCTCCAAAATGACAAGTTTACAGGAGAAGGCAAAAACCTACTTTTTCCAAGCAATTTTGGGACATTCATCATGACATTTCCACACAGTGTAAACAGCAGCTGCTGTGTTCAAATGACGCATAAAAGTAAAAATGGACAAAAATAGAAATACATGTTTTTCTTTGGACAGTGATGATACTGTATATAAGGTCAACCAACAAAGGTGTCTGATCCACTCATAGCAGCACAACACACACCAACACACCACCACCATGTCAGTGTCACTGCAGGGCTGAGGATAACTCAGCCACCCACATAATACCTGCTCTGTGGTGGTGCTGTGGGGTTTCTGACCATTGAAGAACAGGGTAACAAAGTATGCAGAGAAACAGATGGACTACAGTCTGTAAAAGTGCTCCTATTATATGGTAAGTGGAACTGAAAAAATGGACAATGAGTGTAGATACAAGATGGCGTTCCTAATAAGTTGCTCAGTGCGTGTGTAGTGTAGTGTTATGCTATACAAAAGAGAGCAAATCTGAAATGGATGGTTTTTTTGACAGAATTCACTTATTCCATGGCAGTTCATCATACTGCATCATTTAAAAGACAAAATTCTTCTTTTCTTGTAACCTTCCATCAAAATGGCTTTGATTACATCAACATGCACCAGCAGATTTACCTCCCTTTACCACCAGCCCACCCTGCATTAAGAGGAAACACTCAGAAATACACTGCAGAAGGTACAGAAGGGAAAAGCAAAGTACGCCACGGTTGAAACAGTGGTACACAACAAATAGTGTAAAAGGATTACAGGAACACAGCGGAACCAGAGAATGGCCTGAAAAGAATGTAAAGCTGCCACAAAACAAGAAAACCTAATTTAGACCTTAATCAGGCTTGAACTCCACCATGCATGAGCAGATCATCATTAGCATTCTACATGCCCTAATATCTATCAGGGTGAAGATGAGGCTTTGTGTGAGAGAGAAGACATGAGTGGTCCCCTGGGCTGAGTAATAAGTGGGCTGGCCTAAGGAGAGCCCAGCTGTCACAGGGTTGTGTGACATGCTGGGCCAGGTCAGCAGTTCCTCAGGGAGAAGAATACACTCATGCATGCACGCACACACACACACACACACACACACACACACACACACCCTCATCAATCTCACCGTACTATCGTAATCTTATATTTCCATTCAACATGCTGTACCACTGGCCTGCATGGCTACTTACAAGTCATCATATCAAAACACAGACACACATGATCAGAACTCAAAAATACAAGGATATTTCAGTCTTTCAAATGTATGTAGCAAAATGGTTACGGATATGAAATGGTTCATTGTAGAGAAGTGTACCAGTTCAGATGTTTTTACAGTGATGGTGATAGGAAGCAGGAGTCACAATGTCTACAATGCATATATAGCCATTTTACCATTCACCATACGCATCAACCAGTGAACCTGTATATGTCTTTTATGTTTATACAAATGCTTATATATAATGTTGATCATGGTAAAATAGTGGAAATGTTTTCTTAGGGAACTATTTTCCTTATCTAAAATCTATCATCATTCAGTGTCTTATGTAGAGATGTGTTTCTATAGGATTCTATTGATATTGCTTATCGATACTTATATTTAACAATACTCTACTGAACATCAAGACATGACATAGCTCACAGTACAAGTTCAAACTACCTAGGCTACCTGGCAGTTAGCAATTTATGTTATCCTAGCCACTAAATTTAAATTCAAGACAGACTCAACTTAATATCCCTACTTCCCCTGATAAGCTGATTTAGGCTCTCAGAATATCATTGCTGTCCAGAGAAAACCAAGTATCTTCAAATTGGTATTTTTACACAAGCAAAAACTAGTTTAACTTTAATTTAAGTCAAAGGAAGCAGACTTTTTTCCATTCATTATGAAATTTTCACTCATTGTAAACACCAGCTGCTGTGTTCAAATGCTGCATAAACAGACTGAACAGAGATGATGTCCTAATTATTACTTTAATGCTGGAAAAAAAATCGGATAAGGACATTTAGACAAATATCAAAATATCCTCCCTGTAGTTTTAGCATAAAGCTAAAGCTGGTTTCTGAAACTTGAACAAGAAGCTGGTGGATAGGAAGCTGACTTCAGCTTCACAGTTTTAATGCTGGACCGGAAAGCACCGAAAGATGCCCAGCATTCGAAATGGTAAAGGTAGACAGGCATGCAACCGCTTTCATCACATAGAGCAGACAGCCCCTCCCATTGGTTCAATCTACCACCAATCATTTGAAAGTGTCTGCTATGTAGACTGAATTGACATTACGTAATTACAGATAGCAGTTTGTCCNGGCATGCAACCGCTTTCATCACATAGAGCCCCTCCCACTGGTTCAATCTACCACCAATCATTTGAAAGTGTCTGCTATGTAGACTGAATTGACATTACGTAATTACAGATAGCAGTTTGTCCAGAAGCTTATCCATATTTTAGTAATGGCCAGTCAAATTCTGTACCGGTTCCCGATAAGCTACCCCAATCCTAGGCCTCTGGGAGCATATTCACTTATGCAACAGCTTTCCGTCTTTTAGCTTTTAGAGGCATTAAGGGCTTTGGATGTCTGGTTCCTATCAGCAACACTCTAGAAAACAGCATTCCACCTTTCTGTCAACTACTGTGAACCACTTTGTTATGCAGAAATCTTAAGCTAAAGGTGACAGCAATATAAAGGTCTTCTAGAACTGTTTGTCCAAGCCAAGAACGATTTAGGAACCTTTACTTGTAGGACAATTACAGAGGTATGCAGAGTCCATTAGTCCATCGATACTAAAGCAATCAGTCATCAGCAGTTTGGATTATTCATGATGGCTTTCGTAGGTCCGTCAGTTAGAGCAGTTGTTATGCAGAGAAGCTTTGTTGGTCCATCAGCGCAGTTTAAACGCTGGCCTCTGTCCATTGTCATCCTGAGAGTACACAGAAAATATTTGCAGGCGCCATCTAGGATGCACTTAAGCCGTGCCAATGATCTCCTCCCATATGCAAATGAGGAAATATTGGCAGGACAAGGTCAGACCTGCTTTAGTATGCCACAGAATTTGCATCAGGGCCCAGAGGCCTAGGCCTCATCTGTGGGAAGGGCAATATGTACATGCTGATGATGACTGAGTGTAGAAGCACATGAGAAAGCAAATTAAACAACTGCGATGCCAATCGCGAATTACCACCAAGGAGAAAAGCTGTACTAATGGACAGACGAAACTCCCAGTTTATTTCAATTACGTACGGCAGTTCCAGTTACAACGATGAAGAAAAGAGAGAGAGGGAGGGGAAATTCTCACACTAAATCACTCTAAAGAAACAGGATGTTGCGGTCTACATTATCAGATATTAATTTCCTGCAGGCGCTTCGATCATAAAACCCTGATTAAGCAGGTCAGGCAACAGCTCATCCACTGGTCCTTTTAACTTCGTTAAAAGTTTCAGAAGGTTATCTTACTTCCGAGTGCTGCTGATGTAATACAGTCGAGCACCTCTTGGGAATAGTGCAGGGAGGGTACAATACATTGCTGTGCTGAGCAAGACGCCATCTTTGCTTGGGGGTGCAGGCGGAGCACAAGCGGCTGCATGAAAGTGACAGAGCTGAGAGCTCAATCATACACATAGCCCTATGCACACCCAGACACAGCAGTGCTGCTGCTGGAGTGTTTAAAATCAAGGACCACCAGATTACAGAACAGTTTCAACCCCCAGCCCATTAGGGCTCTGAACACTTCACTTCCTTCAATCACCGCGTGTTCCTCTGGCATTAGCATCTGACCAATAATGTAGTTCATGCTCCAAGGTAACCAATGTGATGCAATGTATCACTCACTGTGTATGTATATATATATAATCATCAAAAGAATAGTTGCACAAATATAAGGAGGAATCAACTGGCAGGAATGAAACTTGGTGGGTAGGTTTGACATTGTAAGACATGGAAATGATTTAAGTTTCATGCTTGGCTGCACATCTGACAGAAGCAAGGACGGACCGTAATGCTATACCTGTCTGACCCAACAGCCATGATTATTGCAGGACACCATTAGGAACCTCTACAACCCCATGCTGAGAAGTCTGGCATGTTACATTAGCAAACATGGAGGCCCAACGCCATACTGAAAGACATTACTTCTGTATGTGTAGCTCAGTAAATATTGCCCATATCAGTCTAAATTTATCATCATTTATTGTTCCTGGCAACCTTTATCTTCCTTCCCAATAGCACTGCAATCCCACACTTCCTTCTGGGTGCAACTATTGATGATTATCTCTCTCTCTCTCTCTCTCTCTCTCTCTCTCTCTATATATATATATATATATATATATATATATATATATATATATATATATATGCAGATAGATAGATGTATATATATATATTCCCTCTAATTCCCTCCTATTCTTTTTGTGCTTTTAGTCCGGGAGCTAGTGCAGAGTAAGAATTTGTACTGTGCAACTGCTTGTTTCTCTGTACATATGACAGTAAAGTCTGGAATCCTGAATCTCTATGTAAGTATCCATGTATCATAATAAAGACTCATCCTTACTTGCCTCACCCGAGGGGGCAGGTGATCCTTTTATTTTGTATCTCTGGTTGTCCTACAAAGGACATTTTTTTTCCAGGAAAATGTACAAAACCAAACACACTTTCAAGCAGACAGGCAGAAACCATCAGTGGTTCAAATAGCATGGGTAATAGAGTGCCAAGTGAAATCGGTTGAAAGTGATTTGACTGCCATTCAAATAGCTTTGTGGAAGGCAGTGAGGCAGCAGGGTCGTGCTGTCTGAGATAGGGCGCATTGGGGGGAAAAAGCGAGAAGCTATCCTCCATATACTGCGCGTGTTGGCAAATCCTCAGCAATATCATCAGAGGGTTTGTTGCAGGGGAGGAGTGCACTACAAGGCCGGTGCAGCGTAGACGGTGCTACACTGCATCTCAATGGCCTGGATGCAAGCAAGGTGTCAGGACTGGCCTGCCTGCCTCTTTTTCACCCCAATCACCATGACAACCCTCTGACTCCAGCAGCAAGCAGCTCCACTCCTCCTTTGCCCCATCCCCCATTTCATCTCTCAGCTCCTTTTTTCCCCTCCTATAGCTGTAGCTCTGCATCTGTCGCTAATATTTCCCTGGCACAACTTCATCACTCTTTTCCTCTTCTTCTGTTCTGCAGGATATAGCATAGCTATAATCTCCTAAAGCCAGCAGGCTAGAGGATTTGTGCTCGTAATATGGCTCATTTCTCCTACATATCTCCATTTCTCATCTCCTTATCATCCTCTTATTCTTTCTTACCCACAAATGCTTCTCCTTCCTCACATTACTGCACCTCCAGCCCTGTGTTAGTTTAACACTCGGTTGGTTTCAGAATGCATGCAGAGGGGCAGAGCTTATCATTTCAGTATATGGGTGCAAGGCAAGAAACTGGATAAAGCCTACAGTACACACACACACACAAACAACAACTACCTTTTAGGGTTTGAATGATGTCTCTGGCGTGGTACTGTGGAACTGTGGTATGACATGTCTTCAGTACTTTTAGTTAGGAATGATAACTGAACAATATTCCATTACAGAAACTTGCAATGGCTCCACAAATATGCATCTGTCTTGTGTACTTGTAAATCTCATTTAAGCACAAAATTGGACCTTAATGACCATTGTTCTACCTTTGAGAGTGGCATCATTGCATTGTTTGTACCTCGATGGAGTAAAAATCACCTGGATATGTAGTCACTGCAGTGCAAATAGTGCTTATTTACTCAGTACTTAGAAGCTGTAGTCTGAGAGGCAGTGCAAAGTAAGAATTTGATTGTATAGTACAGCTTGTTTCTCTGTGCATATGACAATAAACTCTTGAGTCTTGAATCATCAATCTATATGTAAGTATCCATTAATCATAATACAGGCAAATACTAATACTTGTATCACTTGCCTCTTCGGTACACTTAGTTAGGGATGATAACTGTACAATATTCCATTGCAAAAACAGTGCAAACATATATATATACATTTAATATATAGTTACAATTTATATATAGTGTTTTTCTTTTTTGTATAAGTGGAAAAAACTTTACATTAGGTACATTAGATTCAAAGTTACTATTTTGAAGACACAAAGAAGTTCTGACAAATCGTATATGTAGTCACAGTGAAAATGCAGTCTTTTTTTTTTAATTATGCCAAAAATAGACTGAAATTACACATGTAAAATGCACATATCTAAGGCATTCACTAGAATACTTTGATTAGCAGGTACTCCGAATAGCTCACTGCTCTCTACCAAATGATTCCATTCCCTTTTCTCACTTAGAAGTCAGCAAACTTGCTATTGCTATGCTAAACTAAGCTGGTAATTTGTCTGCCACTCTGTTTAATTGTTTTTTTAAACATGCTTCAACTTCAGCGGGGAAGTGTGTCACACTCACATTACACATGGCCATTTCCAAAGCGTTATAAATGAGGAGGCCGGTCACTGGTTAAAATGTAAGTGGGAAAGCTTGTAATGCTCAATTTGTCATCTGCTTACAGAGAAAGTCCCACCCTTCAAGAAAAAAAGAGCTTGCTGGTCATGCTGTAAGCAGGGAAGGGTCGGCAGTATTGTGGTGCTACCCTACTGAAAACAAACAGAACAGACCAGCAGGCATTCCACGCTGGCCTATGTTGGTTTATGCTGGTATAGTGCTGGTCAGATGCTGGTTTGGCTTGACCAGCATACCAGCATCCAAAGCACAGCATATGCTGGTTTTACTGTTTTTTCCAGCAGGGTAGTGGAAAAAGCCCAATTCATTGTGGAGATCTGCACAAGGGTAAACACTTTGGCCACTTGGATTACAAGGAGTGGAAGGGAGCACACTTACCATCTGCTAGGTTAGCCTTACTATGCAAATCAGCTAGCCAAGCAAAATTTTGAGGATATTTGAGCAAAACGTACATAAAACACCTGAATAATTGCTTTGTCTAAATGGTTAGTTTCAAACTGCCTTTACTTCCGCAGTACTGTTGACCATGAGCAACTAGCAAGCTAGCAGAGTTAAGCAATCAAGCAGCCAGGAACAACAGATGGAGTAGTTTGCAACCTAAACTTTTGTGTTTTTTCAAATATCAAAAGTAGTTCACCTCTACAGCTTTGAACCACCATCTTCTAGGTTATAAAAGAGCAATGTGTCAGGTTGCAATGAGTTCCAGGCATGGTTTGCTGCTTAAGTCAGCACTTTTGTTCACTCTCTTCCTCACTCCTGTGAGTGGTCAGATAATAAACTTCACTTGAGCTAATGTGGTAATGGAACAGCTTTTAAGATGGCCTTGGAGATTGTGCTGAGAGGAAGCGGATAGGCACAGTGGAAAAGGGCATGTTCCTGTATTGAAATGGGCAGTGTGTCTGAATTTGTTGTGCACAGTAGCTGGTCTCCACCAAGACAAAAGCGGGACTCGTCACTGCAGATACCATTCTGAGTAACTCCATGACAGTCTGGTATGACACCATTGCAGTCTTGGGGACGTTGACATGGTGTTAAGGGTAGTCGTGGTAACAGTCTGCATGCATGTAGTCCTGCGTTGTGCAGCCGTCTGCCAGTGGTGCTGACACTAACAGGATGACTCATGGGGGGATCACTGCTCACTGAATGTCTGCATATTAGTTTTTTCCTTTAGGCAATAATACTTGCTCAGTGTCTGACCAGAAACATACAACGCTCCATCTGTCCAAGCAGGTTCAGTTAAATGCTAGCTAGCTATAGCCTGCCAAGGCAAGCTTCTTGTTATCAGGATTTGATTAAGTGTTATTTGCAAGTGTTATTTGAATACACGCTGCATGATTCCACAGAAATGGACTTTTCTGCATGGCTGCATGCAGCTCACACAGCACCCGTTGAGAGCTCGGTTATAGACACGCACAGGCTTGTAAGACCTACCTTTGTGGGGTGTCTGCATTCCTTGGCTAAAATGCTGTGTCTAAACCTATTAGCTTAATCCTAATATTTACCTCAGGAAATAGAAGAAAGTATTTAGAGGGGCTTTAGAGTCACTGTCCCCACTTTGTCATAGTTTCCCTGCATGTGCTCTCTGTACATAATGCCTATAAAAGATAAATACATGTCCTCTCTCTCTTTCTCTTTCTCTCTCTCTCTCTCTCTTTCTCTCTCTCTCTTTCTCTTTCTCTCTCTGTCTTTCTCTCTCCCATCACCTGTGGAGACACTCATTTAAAACTCAGCAGTCTGTGCTCTATTAATAAATCCCCAAGAAACCTCGACCTCCTAATGATAACAAAAACAACTTGTGTTTTATTAAGTGCATTTTTTTATGTAACAGCACTAATGGGGCTTGCACAGATGTGCAAGTCACCTGTGCCATGTGCACTAATGCGGGTGTTGGCTTTTGAAGAGTGCACCGATCCTGCATTGCTGTATTGTATTTATGCAATATTATCAACAAACATTGTGTCATGTAAAAATGTAATGTGGTCAGATATTTTACTTACAACTGTATAAAAGAAACACCATGCTGCCTTTATTGTTGGATGTACGTTGTGTGATAGTTTCCGAGTGAGAATGGACACCTATTCAGTAAGTGTGGGGTAAAAAATTAATACTGCATAGTATCATGTATTTTTCGTGGCAATATTGGATCAAAACACAAATGCCAAGACAATATACATCTTGTTCATGTCACAGTGCATGTGACAACAGCACTGAGAAATCTCCTCATTAACCTCCTCAATTCCCAGACCTATTGCACCCTGACGTTTATGAGACTGAAGTAGCTGCTTTTTTGTCTCAGCATCACAAAGGGTTAAATATTGATCAGCCTCAATCCTCTTGCTGGATCCAGTCGGTTTAGGTTTTCTGCACAAAGGAGCATCAGTCACAGTGCACGGTGGCATATTCCATATTCTTCATACAGCCCACTTACTTAGCCCCTAAATGCCTGTAGCTGTGAGGGAACGACTTTACCCCAGTGACAAATCCAATCAAGACTAACAGAAGGAAGTGTGGAATTCCATTTTAGTCTCAGCTGGTTTTGCCCTTTCAACGGTGACCGATTCAGACTCATCAAAGGCGAGGTGCTATCTCTCACCAGCAGCTCCGCCTCCGAGCTGCTGCAGACAGGCCGCAACATCACACAACATCACACATCTCCACAGCTGCCATCAAGCACATGCAGTTTATTCAACTAATGAAAGCAAAATTAACTGTTGAGTGACCACATATGCAGCGACCTGACAGACCACACAGTACGGTCTGTTTTGTCCTTGTCCTGTGTACAGTGTTTAAAGACCCCAGTGACAGTGATGCTCCTTATATACTCATTCCAGTGCAACACACACTACCACAATGGTGTCACTGCTCTGCTGAGAATGTCTCACACCCCTAAATAATATCTGGTCAGCAGGGGGTCTTCTGATGGTCCATTTCCATTGATAAGCAGGATAAAGGGGGGGGGGGGGTCTGTTAAATTGCACAGCAACAGCCTGTGCTGTTCAATGACCCACACCACCTTTCATTTATTAACAGTCCAGACAACACATTCGGTGATGCCGAGGTCTGGACTCTGGGGCGGCCAGTCCATTGTTCTAAAAATCACCAGCGGCTTCTCCATCCATCCATCCATCTACTTTGAGAAGACAACTCAAAAAATAACTCTTTAAAAATATTAAGAAAATGATTTTTATTCAGTATTTGTACATACTGTGTTGTACTTAATCCCGTTAAACAAGACTAATTTTGCGCTCTTTATAATGTAACGTGCAATTGGCCAGTGTTCAACAATACAATATATCATCACTGTCCAAGGAAAAACAAATATCTCCAAAATGCCAACTTTCAACCTAATTTAATTGTAATGTAAGGTTATGGAACCAGACTTTTTTTTTTCCAAGCAATTTTGGTCCATTTCTGTTGGTCCATTCATCATGAAATTTTCGCACAGTGTAAACAACAGCTGCTGTGTTCAAATGATGCATTAAAGTGATAAACAACAAAAATGCAGATACATGTTTTTCTTTGGACAGCAACAACATATAAATTGTCAAACTGCTGCGCCCTGGACATGAGTAGGCCATCACGACTTACTGATGTGACACATTCAACACTTTTGCTTAAAAATTTTGAATCAAAAAGCTCAGGTGCCTTATCATCTCACCACTTGCATCTGTTTCAAATGTTTTGTGCGGCATGTGCAGGCCTGAGAGTGACTGAAGGTCTTGAAGGATACACCAGCTGCGTCCTTCGATTTCTCAGAAATGAAGACTTCGCATTCAAAGAGTCCTATGAAACAGGATAGCTTTCAGTATGGCTACAGCCGAGAAATGCAACCTTCCTCGGGTAGTGCTTGGCTATAAGACGTGGCTATAGTTGTGTGCCTTGTTTGCCACTCTGCATTGCTTACTTTTATTTGCTGATTGGAAGTGTTGTAGAACTCCAGATCACAAATTGGCAGTCTTGGTCTTGTTCTGGTGTTGGAGTAAGGTTGACTCTTAAGGTGGACATTTTTCTCGAGATCAGCCGAGTGCAAAGCCTCAATATTGAATATCAACAAAACAATCCTTTCCATGCATGTTTACATAAAATCTATTCTGCTGCTGCCTGAGGATACAACTGATCTTTCCATGAAGGCTTAACTGGTATTATTTTGATGATATTGATTGAAAATTCCAGCATCTCCTAACGGCAGGTGGGAATTGTACCATTACTATATTAATTCAGTGATAAAACTGTACGCATGTTGTTTGGTTTATGTTCACTTGGTGATTCTGAACAAGCTTTAGGGAGAAAGGCGCAGAGAAAGACCTCACCGTCGTCTGCTTCCAAAAGTTACAATGCAGTGCTGGACTAGGACTATAATATCATGATAATCAATACTATTTTTAGGCTATAGATTATATAATACTATATTTTACATCTGTTTTCCATCTTCTGAGACCAGTTCTGGTCTCGGCCTTGACTTGAACTACTACTTGACTACTACAACGTCTTCGTCTTGGCTCAGACTCAGTGGGTCCAGGTCTTGGACTTGAAATGCCTCTAGTCTTGATTACAATGCTATTGATAGGTCTGCATTTCGTTTGCCAGTTTTGCCCTGTATTTTGAGCTCTCTGCCTCCACATCTGCCAACACGTATAGCTGAAATAGCTCTTTATTACTTGTTTTTTGAATATATCATTTGCTTTAGTTGAAGGAGTGTTGGAATTTGTTGATTCTAGCAATGAACTATGAGCAGCCAAAAGGCTGCAAAGGACTGTGACAGACAAGTGGCCTGATTAGAACAAAAGACAAACCACTACATACAATATGCAGCTACATCCTGAAAGAAGAAGGCGCTAGATGGAACCAAAAGGCAATGCCATAGAACCACCATTCTGGTTCCCTGAGGAATGTTTAAATGGATGCTTCTTCATAAAGCATGTTTGTAAATGAGTGAGTGTGAAGAGTCGTTCCAAAGTTTAAGGAGCCTCCACACAATTTCTATATCAGTTAAAAGTGTTTTGTAGAACCCTAAGAGTGCACATGGTAGGTGTTTCTATAACATTGCCAACTGTGTGTAGGCACTACCCACACACAAGCACACACACACACGCCAAGAAGCACGCACACACAGTCAGGAAGCTGTTTAAAGCATGTTCTATATTGTTAATGTGAGGACACTGTGCCCTTTCCGCCTCCCTCCTCCTTCGCTTTTGCTCTTTCTGGGTATGCCCTCCTGAAGGTGGCCCAGCTGTGGCCTCAGCTCACTCTCTCTTTCTCTCTTTCTCTCTCCTCACTCTCTCTTCTCTCTTTCTCTCTTCCTCTCCAAACTGATGAGAGATGACAGCGCTACTTGGCCCTGATTCCTGACTGTGCGAGGTCAAAGCACACACAGGGGGAAAGAGCTGAGAGAGAGAGAGAAAAAGAGAGAGTGAGAGAGACGGAGGGAGAGAGACAGACAGAGATAGAGACAGAGACAGAGGTAGGAAGAGAAAGATGGGGCGCCAAAACAGAGAGACAGAGACAGGATAAAAGAGAAGGAGGCTGAGATAAAGAAATGAGTCGAAAGAAAGACAAAAAGCAAGAAAAAAGAAAGTGAGAGAAAGGAAAGAGAAAATGCTGAAAAGAAATAGAGAGCAAGAAAGAAAGAGAGAGAGAGAGAAAGAGAGAGAGATAGATAGATAGATAGATAGATAGATAGATAGATAGATAGATAGAAAACTGGTTGTGGAATAAAAGACAGAATAAAGAAACAGGCAGTAGACAGAAAGAGAGAGATAGAGAGACTGAGAATAAAGAAATAGAGGCTGGATGTGAGAGTGAGCGCTGAGAGATGTTGATCTGACCTTTCTCTGCAGTTATAGAATCAGCTGAGTGTTACTGATATTGCATGTGTATGTATGTGTGTGTATGTGTGTGTGTGCGTTTGGTGTGTTTTGACATTCTTCATACACACACTGTACACAAACCACACACAACATGCAGCATGGATACGTAACTAAACACACACACACACACATACATGGGCAGGCAGGGTGAAGAGACACAGAGAGAGAGAAAGAGAGTGGCGGGGGGGAACAAAGCAGTGCGACTGCTCTCAAACTCGATTATGGACCCATGATTGTCGGTGTAATTCATTCTGGTTCAGGGAACTCCAGACAGGACAGGTCAGCATGTCCTATACACGGCCAACCTGCTGTCTGCTAAACGAGGTTACAGCACGCTCATTACCAGGATGATCAGTGATCAAGTTGCTAACATGCCGGTAATGTTACATGCTAACATGGTAATGGTAATAAGCAGTGGTTAAATTAGGGAAAAATGAGGTTCAGATTATGAGCTGCTGCAATATGTGCTTTACTCTTTCAGCACAGGAAAAGGACAGTTTGGATATGTTCTTGTCACAAAACTCTCAACAGACATCCTAAAAAGACACTACTGCTGCATGTGTAGCATAAGATCAATTACCATGGACAATCATTTCCTTGGGCTTACAAAAAAACAGAGCATGTAATGTTAACTTAAAGAACCAGGGAACCAGTTTTTTTCTAATAAAGCTAATCTTATTTCTCTGGGCCACAATATACACGTACAGAGTGGAAACATTCCCAAAGTCTAATAAACGTCTCCTGTTTTCCATCATATTTCTCTCCTCCCCATGTGCACTGGGCAGTTTCTAGTCTTGGGTAACGCTTACATAACATTACATTTCCTAACCAACCAGAACACTGACGTCTCTAGCCCCGCCCACACTGTTTCAGAGTCACTTAGAGAAACTTAGTGAGCTAAAGCTAAACAGCATAACCAAAGGCTAGCAAGCTAGACCACCTGTCTGTAGCCGCCTGCTGCCCATTTATTCCTTCATCCATACACCAGTGTTGGTGTATTTCATCTGTTCTTTCATTCACACATTGCTTCATCTGTCTGTTTGTTCGTCCAGCCATCTGTCTGTTATTTTTCTATCCAGTTAGTGTCACATAAAAGCTGGATAATGATGCTAGTTCTGTATGAGAGGTTGGTTCTGCAGAGCAGGCTAGGTGAATTGGACAGAGAGCTGTCAGTTAAGCTGCTCATTAGCCACACCCACACATTCCTCAGATAAGCCTGATCAGCAGATATTTATGTCTTAACTTTTGCATTCAAGCTTGGCTTGAATGTACTTAGAATGAGTTCCTTCAGCATCGATTTCCATTATATGTGTGTTATGAGCAATGAGGAACCCTCAGGTCATTCTCGACCGTATCTGATCAGGAGTTTTCCCTCTATTATATCCAGGTAAATACAGCCGAGAGAGCCCTAGCAGTGGTTAACTCTACTGAGGCTGAACTGAAGGCCTAATGTCTCCAGCATAATTAGGAACCGACAGAGGAGTGAACCAATTACTTGATTGTCAATGTGTGGGACTAATTTTGTGTGAAGAAAAACATCACTCTAGGTCTTCTGGACGTCCCAGATACGTCACTGGATGTGAATACGAGAGGCAGCCAAAGCTAGGCATTTGAGTCAGTTGTTAGAACTGAAAAACAGCGCTGACGGTTCAACAACAGGAGTCTTTAACAGCGAAACTGCTGTACACAAAGTAAAATAAATGTTAATATGTCTGTCATAAGCTTTAAATAAAACATAAAAGGCTTCATTTGGTTTGACTATAAAATGTTCAAGTGAATTGTCAGCTTAGCGCTAATGGGCACTGCATACTAAACATGCTATGTTGCACCACACTGTGCAGCATAGTGTTGCATCATGTAGCATCACATAGCAGGGCGCCGCTATATAATGCCAGCGGAGTCGATAAAAGCCAGGGTCAAGTTCATTTTCACACACTACTCATATAAACATCACGCGTGGCATCAGTTTACTGCCACTTCATAGACTGACTGTTTGAAAGACACAAGCTGCTAAAGGCTCGGCCAGTAACATTAGCTGAGACGACTGAGCATTAGCATTTCTCTCTCTACCCAAACGTCTGGCTGCCTTTCTCTGTGTAAATGACCATGTGATCAACTATGGCTTTCTGTAGTCTCAATATGGCTTCAACTTATCTGCAAAATACAGTGTGGCGCGCTGCGACGTGCAGAAGAATTTAACTGTGCTGAAGCTGCTGAGGACTAGTGGCCTCTGCGTACCTCCATTAAAAACACTCACTCGTCTTCTAAACCGCTTTATCATTCTGGGTCACAGGGGGTGATAGAGCCTATCTCAGCACACAATGGGCAGAAAGCTGGAAACACCCTGGACAGGCCACTAGTCCATCCCAGGGCAGACACACACATTCACTCACACCTAGGGGACAATATAGCATCTCCAGTTCACCTGTGTGCATGTCTTTGAAATGTGGAAGAATATGCAAACTCCACACAGAAAAGACCCCAGATATCCTAGCCAAGTATCGAACCCAGCCCCTTCTTGCTGTGAGGCAACAGCACTTCCCACTGTGCCACCATGCTGCCTTTCATCAAAAACAATGAGGACCCAACCCAGCACGTCCGGTGTGCAGTGGCTTTAACCTACACTCATCACCAAAAGAATATTTGCACAAATATATTTGCACCCAGAAGGAATCAACCAACAGGAATGAAACTTGGTGGGTAGGTTTGATATTGTGAAAGATACTAATAATTCAAGTTTCAGACTCGGTTGTGCATGTCACAAGGACGGGCCTTACTGACCCGACAGCCACGATTGTGGACATGCAGCAAGCAGTGATGCCCTCCATGAGTCATCTTGTTAGTGGCAGCACCATTGGCAGACGGCTGCATGACGCAGGACTATATGCACACAGACCGTTACAACGACTGCCCTTAACACCATGTCAATGTCGCCAAAGACAGCAATGGTGTTGTGCCAGACTGTCATGGAGTGACTCCATGGAGAATGGCAGCGGGTCATCTTCAGTGAAGAGTCCTGCTTTTGTCTTGGTGGAGGTGAACAACGAATCCGTGTGTGGAGGCACCGTGGTCAGCACCAAGATGAACAGTTTGTTGTCACGTCACATGTCCAGAAGGCCTGCTGTCACTCCACCTCCACCCCTACTGCACAATCTGCAGGAACTGTGTGAGAATATTCAAGCTGCATGGGATGGATTATCACAGGACACCATTAGGAACCTCTACAACTGAATGTAGAATTCCATAGATGTTCTGGTAGAGGTTTGTTATTTATGGCCCACACTGAAGGCCTGGCTTCACTACTCACAGCTTGACACTGGTTTTGAGTATTTTTCTGGTCTTTTACAGATTAAAGGGAAAAGTGACAAAACTACAGTCTGTGGTAACTGATCATATACTACAGGTGTAGAAGATTAGGCTGACAAAATGTATTCTTTTAAGTGCTTACATGATGGTGACACTACTCTGAAGGCAATGGTGGGGGGGGGGTGCAGTTTTACAAGGAGGATGACATTTCCCAGAATTCCCCCTCAGATCCCTTGTAATCAGAGCAGATTATTTTAGAAAGACCTGCACAGTGTAGAGCATGGAGGGCTTGCAATGGGAACATCTGTGAATAGCCTGAGAGGCAGACTATATGCACATTAGAGACAGCAATAATAGCTCCCGTGTCATAGGACTTTACACTTCATTGTAGTTTCTTTACACCAGAGAGTGGGAGAAGAAAGGCATGCCTAATCCCTGTGAATAAAGCAGACAGGTGCTTCCGCTGCCACTTCCCCACAGGAGGAGCATCGCCAGTCGGGTGTGAGGCTAAATAAGAGACTGCAGCATGAAGAGAGGAGCAAAAGAGAGAGAGCATTTATGACAACAAGCTCAGCGCTCGCCAAGGCCTATTAGCCTGGAGGGAAGCACCCTCCCGTACACCGTGTAAATGTTGTGAATGTCCTGCGCGACACTGTTTTCATGCTAAAAGGATGCACCTTAATTAGTGTCTCTCGGAGGCGAAGGAGGTTAAGGCTGGGGTAGATGCAGCAGGAGATTTGTATGCAGGAGGAGGCTTGTGTGTGTGTATGCTTTCACGACAGGTGGGCGTGCGTGTCTGTGCACAGCTAGTCATTGTTTGTCACTATCATTTGTGACATTTTAATAGCTGCGGGCGTCACCACTTGCTTTCTCCTTGCTTTTATATTCACAAACAAGCTCTCTCGCACACAAACACACCCTTCTGCTTTATCGTTCTCACTTTCAGCCTTGCCTCCATGTCACTGAGAAAATCACTTTTCTGTCTGTCATTTCAATGTGAATACAAAATATCACACAATTGTCCTTTCCATGCTCCGCCCACATATGTGGTCTTTTGAAGCTTCTGCTGGACAAGCCTTACAGACCAGGGTCAATAGGGTGCAAAATACCCCTTGGCATTCAGACGGGGGGTGCCATGTTGGCTGGCTACTCCAGCATTGGTCGGCTGCTATGGCAAAATGTTTGGTTTGGTTAACAATCCTTTGTTTGGCCAATGCTCTTTAGCTCTTTAGCTCTCTAGTTTGGTAGATCTTCCACATATTAGCTGAGATCTTATATGTCTCAGTGGTCTTCAGTTTGAGTAATAATGGGTAACAGCTCACTCTTTCCATCAGTGTCTTGCAAAATTGGGTGCGTTTTCACAAATATGCTACGGCACACTGTGAAGTCTTTCTCTTCCTGTACCAGGTATAGTTACAGTTGCTGAACCAGTTTGCCATAGTGCCACCCTGAAGCTGCCCAGCTTGTAGGGAACGTTCTCAGAACTTTGGTTAAGGTTACCAACGAGTTCTAATAAAGTTTTAAAGAAAATGTTTTAGTCTAATGTTCAAAGAACGTTTTAAAGATGTTTATAATGTCAGATAATGTTCCTTTGAGGTTAAATGTTAGCTAAGACATAACGTTTCGACTGTAACGTACAGAGGATGTTGTGAGGATGTTGTCAGGGCCACAGATTATATTACATGATAACAGACGAAGAACATTTTCAGCGCAACATTTGGAAAATGTTTTATGGATGTTACCGAGATGTTCCTACCCGTAGAAAGAACATTCTGGGAACCAAAAGAAAATTTCCTGCTGAAAACATTAATGGAACATCGCATTGCATCTTCTCAGAACAATTTTAGAACAGGTAATTTCTAGTTGGGTGACCAGTGCTAAGTACATTAAGAATACCAAAGATGCTCTACCCAGCTAAACAATCACTGTTTCTCTGAAATTGTATGTGAGCATCTATATTTCCTTCACCAAAAGCATACTTCATAATAAACATCTTTCTACTGTATTTTGATTTTGATACTTACCGAGGATCCCCTAGGTTAATTAGTGAGGTCCAGAACCTCCAGGACACCATGTATTGTGCACCTTGAGTGGTGGTACAACTACTGCAGGTAAGTAAGGGGGAGATACTGGTATGTTTGCACACTAGGGTTTCTTGGTTACAATTTTACAATCACCGTTAGATGCTAGTGGGCCGAGTGGTATATTTATCATAAGCCTAATTGGGCTAATTTGAGCAAACCATAGTTCTGCACAGGAGCATAGCCTTTTAACATAAAAACTTGATGTTGCGTAGTGTATCTGATCTCCATCCTGAATTGATTATCATCAACAGAGCTGGAGTCATGCCCATATAAGGAACTCTGGGTTGTTGTTTTTTTTTTATTCATGTAAAAAACAAATGGCAACAAAACTACAGTCTTAAATAGATCATTTTACAGTCCTAGATAGATAATCCAATGAAAACATTTAAGTCAGCATTAGATGCTAATGGGTGAAGTGGCATATTTATTATTAGCCTAATTGGTCTAATTGAGCTAATCATAGTTCTGCTCAGTAGCATAGCCCTTTAACATATAAACTCAATGTTATGTAGTGAATCTAAGCTCCATCCTGAACTGATTACCCCCAAATAAACATTTACAAGATACAGCTGAAAAAAAAAAACATTATTTTAAGTGATTAAAAAGACACTGTGGTCAGTAGATCCTCTGTTTTACTACTTAAAATATGAATATTGCTGTTTATGCAAGCTAACACTGTTGCACATTTAACTGACTATTATAAGACTGACAACCTCAAACAGCCCTGCAGGCTTTGTCAGGTGTGGTATTAAGATGCTTTGGCAGTACTAAACCTACAGTTTGAGAGGGTGGTGCTGTTATATAATAGGGTTTAGGTTTAATAGTAGCCTTACATTTCTTCACTGTCAGATTTCAGTGAGCAGGAGTGGTAGTTTGTTTATAGCATGTAATATTTGCCTGCTAAACAGTAGTTTTGGGGATTCAGTAATACACAGAGAATAAAAACCACACACATACGCAGCAATCGTTAAAAATGTCTTTGCTTTTTTCAATAGAAGACGCTAAGACAGGGCTTCCTTATATGGGCATAACGTGTACTACAGAATGACACCCGACTTCTGCAGTGGTCTATGGCAGTGTTTCTCAGCCCTGGACCTGGAGGCACCTTGACCTGCACATATCAGTGCTTTCCCTGCTCCCAACACACCTAATTCAACTTATCAGTTCATTAACAAGCCAGAGTTGCTAGGAGGTGTTAAAGAAGGTAATCCACTAACATGTTCAGGACAGGGTGCCTCCAGGACCAGGGTTGGAAAACACTGGTGTATGGGTTTTAATCAGTATCCAATCAGAATGAAGAAGCATTTCTCAGCGGAGCGATGCCAAAACACTGAAAGGCAAAACTGTGTTCTACAGTTGTGCTGTCCAACACCCGTCCCCCGTCTCTCTATTCAGGACCTTCTCTCCATTCCCACTAATCTGCATTCTATCTAATCTCTCTCTCCCTCTTTTCAAAAGAGATCATTTCCATCAGACACTCACAATGGGCTTTCATTCTTTACTTAATGATCAGCCCATCCTCCACTCCTCCTCAAACCACACCCTTTCCCTTTGGCCTGGGGTCATTCAATTGTATGATTACCTCATCAAGCTCATTAGTACCGCCTCTCCAATCCATCCATTTATCTCTTGCCCTCTTCCTTAGAGCTGGTTTTTCCAAATACATCAAAGTTTCACCGTATATTTAGGTCGTCATTAATAAAGTTAATAAACTCATGTACTGTGAACGCTGAACAGAAATGTCTTACAGACCCAACACAGCTTGTTGATTGTTGGCTTTTCTTAAAGGGTCCATGTCATGAGAAATTGAACACATTTTTGAGTTTGCTGTAGTATGTAAACATTAAGATTTGAAAATACAGTCTATTTTGTATAGTCTAGCCAGTGCACACAGCGCATAGGTGAAACTGCAAAGCAAGCCTGTTTTCAACTCATCAGTTGAGGAGATGTCAGGAAAAAACAGCTCATTTGCATCTATTTACATATTCAGCCTACAGAAATTTACCGCACCCTTTCATGCTAAGTCACATGGAGTATTTCAGACTGAATAGCTTTATTAGGGATATAATGCTCAGAACCCATCAGTGACGCTTAAATGAACCAATCACTAATTATTGTGTGACCGCAGCACCTATAGACCAGTATGGACCATATATAAGCCCTGCACTACACAAACTGTCTCCCTCGTTTATTCCAACACACCCTCTTTTTAACCACCAGTCCAAGCTTTTACGCAACTCCCTCTCCTCTTGTCTATGCCCTTTCATCTTTCGCAGCCTGCCACAGTCCATGCGTGTGTAAAAGAGAGAGCGAGAGACTGTCTCTCAAGTTTGTTGTTGTTTATCTGCTGCTTTTTTTCCCTGAAGTGTGTGCTGAAGTGAAGCCGAAGCTGTTTTTTGCGCCAAGCCACGCAGCAAACCCTGCGGAGCAGCCAGCCTGCCTGCACAGAAACACATATTATTATTATCATAGCTGGAAAATCCATCCGGTTAATACACACACACACACACACACACAGACAACTGCTGAAGGGTTTGATTCAGCCCACATCCTGTAGTGTACACTTTAGGGAAATGGTTTGAGCTTTCAGTCAATGTGGTTTAGGATACTATATGACTTGCTGTTAACTGCAAATACAAACAAAGATTCATCATGTAGCTGAACACTGACGCCAGCCATTTTGGATTCATTCATTCATTCATTCATTGATCTTCTGAGCTGCTTATCCTTCTGGGTCGTTGGGGGTGCTGGAGCCTATCCCAGTTCTCACTGGGTGGAAGACAGAAAACACCCTGGACAGGCTGCCAGTTCATTGCAGAACAGACACAAAGACATACACAATCACTCACACCTGGGGGGGGGGGCGATTTAGTATCTCCAGTTCACCTGACTGCATGTCTTTGGACTGTGGGTGAAAACCCACACAGACACAGGGGGAAGATGCAAACCACCCCAGCTGGGAATAGAACCCAGGGCCTTCTTTCTGTGAGGCTGATATGCACCTTTCAGGTCGAGTATAGATACCAATACTAGCTCTGTAACCATGCCTAAAACCATATTAGATGCAATATTAGATGAAGTGGGTGTAAACGTATTTCTTTATGCGTCATAGTTAAACATAGAACTGAACCCGAGGTATATACATATGCCCATGGTGTACACGTAAGCAGCTTCTCCGGCTCGTCCAACATGGTGCTGAATATTGTTTCACATCTGAATTGCTCAAATCAGTTGCCCCACATGGTCGTCCTGTACAGTTGCACTTACTCAGATTGTCAGACAGTTTAGCAAATATTACAGTCATTCACGCTGACAGGCTGTTTTCAGTGTTGTTTTCCAGCCTTGTTTCATGCAACAGGCCACAAGACAACACTGCTGTGTGATGCAGCTGACCAACTGAAAAGCATAGCAGGCTTTGTGGCTTGTGGGCTACTACCCTAAACGACAAACCATGCCTAAAGGCTATTATTACCCCGAGAGAGCGGTTCCTTCCATACGTTTCTCTATCATTCGCACCCTCAGTAAGGACCTGGACTAACATTAACTAGACTGCAACTGACAGCAGTAGATGGAATTACTGGAAAGTGACTAGCTTAGCCATTTAGGCAAGAGGTTCCCGTTCCCTGTACATTGTTGACTGGGTTATCTGTGCGGTACCAGTGGGACAAATACCCAAGAAAGAATTTCACCTCATACAGTACCAGTCAAAACTTTAGGCTTTTAGAAGTTCTTCCTTATTTTTACCATAATACTTTACTTTAGAATAAAGGTGGAGACATCAAACTATAAAATAGCACTCATTGAATTATACAGTCCACCTTAAAAACCTCCAGAATGGAACTTTACAGGAGGATAAAACAGCTTTCTTAACTTGCATTGGAGGTTAAGATTTTGTCAAACAATTTTAGGCCAATTCTATTGGTTTGTCCATCATGAATATTCACTAAACTGAAAGGGGAACTAGAGCTAGTGCTAAAAAAGAGATAAAAGCTTTTTGTGCCACAGTATATATATTAGATGGCATATATATGGCAGAAATATAGTACTGTGATACATCAAGAGTAAATGTGGTATATCAGGATATTCTCATCTCATCAGTTGGAACTGTTAAGTGTAAGCCTGTAGAGTCTTAAGATAACATCTATGTAGTTGGGTGTATCTACACTTTTGCAGCAGATGTAGTTGTGTAGTAGGTGTATACAGTAGATGTAGTACACAACGCCTACTTTCACTGCCTCCTCATGAAATACTGATGTTACAATTTTTTTCCAATGAGCATTTTTACTGCTGCTTGGCAGCCCACATCGCCAACACGATGTGCATGCATGCTTCCTCACTTGAGCACATCAGAAACTCTTCTGTGGTATCAGTCATACGTCTGGGTATTTCCATCGCCAATACTGCTACTGCTTTTAGGTGCCAGTATCAGAGTGACTACCCACACTAGTTTACTGTAGGTCATACTGTCCCTTAAACAACATTGACAAGTCTTTGTGACCTTAATGAAGACCTGGATGTGCCAAGAGAAGTTGTGGGAATGTATTTACAAAAAAGATTTGGGTGACTATTGAACTCCAGAAAAACCCAAAACATTTATAACGGTCTTTTGCTGGTTTAGCTGGTCACAAGCCAGGAATGGTCCTACGGGTTGACCAGCATAAAAGTATCCACCAGCTAATTTGGACACTAAACACGTCTTAGGGTAAATAGAATGTCTGCTGATAGCTGGTCAGCAGCAAAATCAACCTACCCTTACTGCTGGAACAAAATATTGTATCTCATAAATGATAACTTTATAGGAGATGGAAAAACATTATTGACTTCTAATGCAACACATCAGTAATTTTTGACACATGCAAATATATATATGTTTTTTATATATAAACCAAAAATCTAAATATGCAGATTTTGCATGACAGTGACTAATATATTGTGTCTTAGATACAGGTATGTTGGTCACGCAGTCTGACCATACTGGGTAACCAACAAAACCAGCACCAGAGCAGCAGCAAACCACCACAAATCGGTTTATAACAGCATGCATTTCATGCTGGTCTAAGCTGTTTTTTTCTCAGCTGTGATTCCTTTGAAATACAGCAAATAACAAGTATGAAGCCAAATAACTGCAGTAATCAAGCACACAAACCCATATGCTAATGTACACATGCAAAACCACTTGCAAACATGAAGATGCACAAGCCTTGAAGGAAGTGGCCTTGAACCACTGCTTGAGATAAATCTGATAAATCTGCAGTTGCTAGCATTGCTAAGAGCCAGGGCAAGAGGGAAATAAGATGTTTGTGAATAATTTAGCATTACATAAACATCACAGATTTCTCTCGCAATGAAGAACTGGCATCGCTGGTTGCTGCACAATCAGTAGGCCGGGCAGGGCAGCTACATAGAACCAGAAGAAGTGGGTGGTGGGGGATACATACAGATAGATAGATTTTGGTCTCTTGAACACAAACACTGCGCCAAGACCACAATTAATGCATAATTGATTCAAATGTATTCAACCAGCTCTTCAGAAACATGACATCTGAGGTGTGTGAATCACTCCCTCTCTCCATCAGCAGCGGCATTCTAATTCCTCTCCAGTCACCATGTACCATCGAAGGGCTACGAGAGAGGCATGCTGGAACACTTCTCTTCGCCCCTGGGCCTTGCAGCCAGGCTCTCAGCTGTAGGTGGTCTGCGGTGGAAAAATGGTAAGGCACAGTAGGTGAGATTAAATTAGCTGAGTGTATAGGGATTACAGTCGCTAGCGTGCTGATCCCCTCTCACTCGCCCTAATCCAGCCGTAATGAATATCTCACGCCTGACAGCGCTTGGGCCTGCGGTACCACACATGCATGCATGTATTTCTGCAATGTTCACACATATAGTCACCTGTCTGTCCCACCAGCACTCACAGCATCCTACCAGTCCCACAGCGCACTTGAGCTTTCAGTACTGCACAGGCTCACTGCAGCCACTGTTGGGGGTACACACGGCATGGAACATATCCAAAACTATGCTGGCAAATAATCAGATCTAACCTTGGGAATGAAAGTAGGAGTCATGTTCAGGAGCTTACTCGTGAATGTGTTATTATAACCTTGTGTTACATCCCAGATAGCAAGCATATATCAGTCCTCTGACTTGATCAGGTCGGCACCCCACCGACTGTTTGCCAATGTCGGTTCACTATCAGACCAGAGAACTGTCCTACGCCAAAGATCTAACGAGTTTTAACCTCTTAAACTGATTCAAAATGCACACAGACTTTTATTTTGGAAAATAAGTAAATTGGACTGTGAGTGAAAAACAAGCGATGAAAAGTACCATTTTGTCTAAGACTCTGCTTAACCACTGGCAGGGTGCCCAAAAAACACTAGTGGACCATCATCTTTGCCACGAGTGGGCCGTCTAATCTTAGTAAAGAAATAGCTCAGTCAAAACCAACCAATGCTAATGCTAATGCTAATGCAAAATGCCAGAAAAAGAATAGCTAATGCTATTTTACCTCAGAAATAGTTCTGTAAAAAAAAAGCTAATCATGCTAATGAAAACAAAAAGCCACCAAAAAGCATAACGGAAACGACATAATGCTAATTGGGGGTTACCAACTTGCATTTAATATTAGCCATATTAGCATGTTTGTTTAATAACTTTCTCTCTTAATAACACTCTCAGAATCTCTTAGAAAGGATTTCATATATCCATCGTAATCGTATTACTTAAATGAATAGATCAGCCAAAAAAATTAATGTTGCTAGCAATAAATGAAAACAAAGAACCAACAATCAGCATTATGCAAATGGAATTACAATAATTGATGATTACCAGCTTCTACTCACTTTAGCCACATTACCATGTTCGGTTAATAATACATAACATATAATCTTATTAATTAAATCTATTGCTGCTAACAACAAATCCAAAAGCCAGCAATTAGCATTAAGGAAATTACATTATGCTAACTGGTGGATATTTGGTTCTGATCACATTACCACGTTAGGTTAATAAAACATGGCATGTAATTATTTTACTTAAAAACAGCCAAGAAAGCTAAAGCTGCTAGCACCAAATGAAAATTAGCAGTCACCAATTAGTATGCTGAAAATTACATTATGCTAATTCTGGCTAGTCTCCACTCACTGTTAGCCACATTAATAATATAAGACATATAATCTTAATACTTATTAACCTACTTAATTTTGAATTTTGAGCTATTTAGTGGCTACTGCAGGTTTTCCCATAACTCACTGTTACCTACATTAGCATATCTTATTCATTTTAAGATATAGTTTGGTCTCGGTCATGAAAGCTAGTGTTGCCAAAAATAAAAAAATGCTAATTAGTGGCTACTGGCTTTAACACCGTGAGCCATATTAGCATATTTGGTTAATGATAAGACATGTAATCTTACTAAATTATAAAAAATAGTTTGCATAAGATGTTGCTAGCACAAAATGAAAATTAAAGAGTCCAGCAATCAGCCTTAGGCAAATGACATTATACCAATTGTTAGCAAAAAGATGGCCAACCAACACTGGCCCACTAATGGCAAAGTTGGCGGTCCAGTAGTGTCTTAGAAAAATGTCACTTTCATCATTTGTTTTCCACTTACAGTTTAAATGACCTAATTCTCCTTCTTTCTCACGTTCATTATCTCTTTATAAATTTGTTTAGCAAATCATTTTTAGTGTTAGCAACAATTTCAACTAAATAATTTTATATCAGGCCTCGTCCTTATTTTATTCCCTCTATGGTGTTTGTAAGTTGTGTCTTAGGTTATTTTCCAAAATAAAAGTCTGTGTGTATTTCAAATCAGTTAGATCTTGTGTATAGGACAATTATGTAGTTGGTCCAAAGGTGGACCAGCAGTGGCAAACAATCAGTGGCATCAAGCCAGTGGATGAATATGTTTGCTATCTGGGTACTAGCTTCAACTTCCTGTTAGCCATATTAGCATGTTCAGTCTATGCCTTTAAAACAGGTAAATATGTAAACAACAGCATTCTGAGCATGCTTAGCTTTATCACAGTATGCTTTATACACACATGGATTTTGCCATCTAGAAGATTCTGTCCAGCTCTCGGCCTCCTCTTCCAGTTAGCCTGCCCAAACTTGCTTGCTCGCTCGCTACATTTCACGTGAAATCTATTAAATATCACATATTCATCTAGCATTAAAAAATGAACTGCACAAAAGATTCTCTATTCTATTTACCAGGAGGATAGTGCGCCAGTGCTTATGATGTGCAGTGAGTGTTTTATCACTGCACAAACTATCTATTGAGGAAATCTGACATAGTGCAGTTTTGGGGAACTCCACTCACATGCGACAAAGCTGCCTCACAATAAACCACTCAGCACATGACGCTGTTTGCGTTCATCAGTGAGGATTCTGGGACAGAGCAAGGATTCAGGCTAAGTTTAGGCCTTCAGTTAGCCAATAATGCTCCTTTCAGAGGAGACGAGTAATAAGAGAGCGCGAAAGACAAGGATGATTCACTGTGCCCTCGCAAAACAAAGGCATCATTTAATTTCAGCCCATTGAAGGAGGAAATGGGAGTCATAGAGAATGACCGGCATCAGGGTCAGACACAAGAGTTTTCTTCTTCTGCATCTCTAATCTGTGTCCTTCATTTGTCGAGACTTGCTGCCAGTTGCACCTGCTTCCTTCAGAGCCGAGAGAACATTTTGAACACTTTGACCTGAATAGTTGTTATCACATCGAGGATAGTGGCCTGATGCCTCAACTTCTTAGCATCTCAGCACTTTTCAGACGGACACAAAAATAAAAATGAAAAGTCAGCTCAGCTGGGCTTTCACGCCATGAAAATGTGCCTGGAGCCCAGAGAGTTATAGCAGCGTTCAGAAAACAGCCCCGTTTTGATTTGTTGCCAAATTATATCTGCTTTTCTAAGATTGAATTTTGGGGGGCCAGTGACAGATTTAAAACGATTTCTGTCAATCCAATTAACTTCATCAGCATACTCGAGGCAGCCGACGTTACAGACACACTTGAAAGATTGGCTTCATTTTTATAGGCTTTGTCTGTGGGCTTAAGAGAATTGCGATTCGTTCTCAAGGACCCATTACTTTGATTATGGTCTGTAGAAAAAAGCCTCACAATGCCCGAAGAGATGTTGAAAAAGCATACTTCTTATTTGAGTAGGGAAAAGACAGCAAAAGAATGTGTCGAGAGCTTGACAGATGCTCGCTACTTAGGCTAATGCGACTGCATTAACACTGACATTCAGTGTGGGGTTACAAATCAAATCACTTCATCGCTCTCTCGTCCTTACGGTCTCTTTGGCGCCTCCTCACTCCACACTTTACTTTTTGTACAGACTTTTTTTTATGGTTTATTCCCTTCTGGGCTCATGCTCGCTCCAGGAGACTTCTATATGTGCTAGCAGGGAAAGCGCAGTCCGGTGCAAAGGCCTTTTTACCTATTAGCATCATTCTGGCCTGCTAGGTCACTGCTGTCTGAGACAGCCTGCACTATTTTCATCAGACTAATGCCTTCTCTTCTTCATCTGTTCAATACCTGCAGCCCTGTCTGCTTGCTACTGTCACCCCACTCCTATCTGTGTAATTCAAACCACTGCCTTTCCAGCCATTACAAAGCTGTAGGGCTAATATCCCCAAGCTTGCACACACAGCAGTGCTCGGTCTGGGCAGCAGTACCAGTTCATTTGGTATTACTTCAACACAATTAGCATCTAGTTTAAAGGAATGCTGTAGCATGTAGCATGTAGAATGCTGCAAGACGTTTATATACCATACTCCACTTACATAGCAACTGTTACAAGGTTAGACAAGCTTTGCAGGACGTTAACATTCTCCACCTAATGAGCCTCCAGTTTCAAATTTGACACTACCAAGTTGGACTATGTTATTTAAGCACATGACAGGTCAACAGTTACAGTGAATTTGCCACCATGCTAAAGTTAGCTGGATTACATTTGATCTGTCATTTATATGCATACAAAATACATATCATTTGACCATAATAACACAATGTAAGTGTATGCATTTTGGTATGAACTGAGCAATACACCGCAGTTATTATTAAGTTCACTCTTTTTTTGCCAGCAAAATAATATACCAAATAAAAAATAAAAGTCACACACCCTAAAACTTTGTTGGACTGCCTTTAGCTTTGATTACAGCGCACGTAGCATTGTTTCATCAACCTTATGCAACTTCATAGCTATCTCTATCTGAGTTGCATTCATTCATTTCCAGCACATCCCAAAGACTTTCACTGAGGTCTCATAAGGTCAGAAGTCTGTGGTGACTAATCCATGTGCAAAAATGGTCCCCATCCTGCAATATGCCAGTGCCATCAGAGAAGGAAAAAATCTGGTCATTCAGTATATTCATGTAGTCAGATGATAACATTTTATTACTACGTCACATTGCTGAGACATGACCGGACCAACTGAAGCAACCTCAGATCATAAAACCTTCATAAAACTGTCTCCACAGGCCTGTACAGTGGGCACTGTGCATGATGGGTACATTGCTGCATTCGCTTTGGTCCTTTGCCCCCATCGCTCCTCAGACCACATGACCTTTGTCCATTGCTCCAGTCTTTATGCTTCCTGGCATAGCAAATCTTATGGTCACACAGCCGTTAGTCCCAGTCCTGTGATTTTAAGAAACATAAAGCTATTTGCTGCATCAGTTAAGCTTAAAAGCATTGTTGCCAGCTAAAACATATCAACTCCTGCAGTAATTTACCAACCAAAGGCTCTGAAGTATTTGCTTATTTAAATCCATTTTTTGGCCAGATACTGTAGTATATATATAGTATAGTTTAACTTAGGGATCTCCAAAACTGGCAGAAATGGCATTTTATGGGCACTACTAAAAGGGTCAAAAACTACAGTGAAATATGTATTAAATCAGCCATATGCAGAGAGAGACAGTGGTGAATTCCTTGAACACATGCAGCATTGTCAGATTTAACACAATAATGTAGTCTAATGACACAAACCATGTTAAAAACAGAGATAACACAAAAAGTGCATCGTTAATTAACACATCATTTGTAAGAGTGGAAGCTGGCCAGTCCATAAGCTGTGCATGGATAATTTAGGGAGGATGCTGGGAGGGATTTTTCTTCCCCCCCCCCCTTCCTCCGGTGTGTGTGCCGGGGGAACAGCATCCGACAGCGGCGGCTCTGAGGCCCTCTGGCAATAACAGGTGGCTGCTATGGAAGCTTGTGCACCACACCACTTCTCCCTGGAGTTTCTCTGTAACTGGCATATTCAGAGCAGATGCTTCACTGAAAGCGTCGTTTCTTCACAGACCGCATGCCACTCCTGCATGCTGATACGATGAGGGCTGGTAGCTTGGGAGCATGTCAATGCCTCTTGCACTTGTTCTGGGAGGCAGATGCTAAATGTTTTTTCTCTCTTTTTTCTCCCCTCTCCTCCCTATACTCCAACAGCAACCACTCCCACTTCTGACGTCCCATCCCCCTCTGACCTTGCACCCGTTCGCTGTCTCACTTCAGACGATATATTTAAGTGCACATATATTACCAGCCTGACGAAAAGCTTTGCCTGTCAAACGTGACCCCACCCTGCCTCTTTTTCTTCCTTTCATCCCTCCTAAATCTCTCCAGCCTGTCCGTCTACCGTCTAACACACAGCTCAATTAAAGTCTGCTGGCTGGAGGATCACATTTTGCCTCACAGGGAGGCGATGTTTTCACATCACAGCTGGAGACATGGCGGAATTCAGACATTACAGCAAGACTCATCCAGCGAACGTCGATCTGTTGATCATGTGGTCATCAACCATGGGCAATAGTTTTGACATGTGCCCCTGTTCTCACAAAGGAACAGAATATTTGGTCACTGGAATAGCCAATGGGCAGATCCTTTGAGTACAGGGATTTCCTGTTCTTTCCTAAAGGCCGTGCATTGACAATATGGTCTGTGGTAACTGACCGTATGCTACAGATACAACAGATAGTGACTAGGCTTACAAATGATGGAGTATTCCTTTAACATATGGGGCAAAGTGAACCGTGGAATAAGACAGCATTCATTATATAGTGATATGCAACATAGCACAAGTTGCTTGGACCTCCAAAAGGCATGCGTTCCCCAATGATCAGCCGTATTGATTATCCCTGGGATGATGTGCTAAAGAGGGACATGCATCCCTGTCAAACACCTTTTATGGATTGTCGATTCTCATCTAGGACAGCGACAGGCACCTCTGCCAATTTCTTTGCTGATATTAGCTGCACAAATGAGAAAAGAAGGCTGTGTTTCTGTGCTGTAATGTGGCAGCATGGCATGTAGTCTCAGCCTTAACCCTTGTTATTGGAGTTGCAACCTGAGCGCCGCGGATGAGACCCGCCCTGAATCACGCATGCTGGCAGTCTGACAGGTAAGTGGCCCTGTGTTTAACAGCCACTGAAAATAAATGCAGGCCCCACCCAAGTCTCGCCATCTCTCTCTCTCTCTCTCTCTCCCTATAGCCCCCTCTGCCCCATTAAACCGCAGTTAGTTTTTCACTGTTTGCTTTACTGCCCACACCCCAGACCTGCACAGCATCTGCGGCAGAAAAGAGCTCCGGTCAATAAAAAGCCCTTCATTGTCCAGGATGCCATGATAATTATCAATGGATAACACAATTAGCAAGGGAGCGCGGGGGAAGGCAGAGATCGGATGGACCGGTGGATGGACAGAACACAGGGATAGATAATAAGAGGCCATTTAAAACAAAAGGACAGTTTCCCATACCTAGAAATGGGATTTCCAGTGGTGGAAAACCCAATGACATTGCAGTTAGGCCCATGAAAGTTGCCCTATGTGACAAAGTGCAAATCTCACATGAGAAGACTGAAAAACAAACAGATGAAACTAGCTGTAGTTCAGTATGCTTCAAAGCACTTAACAGCATGATAATGCCATGCTCAATCAGCTCCAACAAACGAGCAAAACGATGCAGCCCCCGCCTCAGCGATCAGCGCCACCGCCGAGATAATATCATCAAACACTTTCTGGTATCAAGATGTCAGTATGAGGAACAGACACAGTCACCTAGCTCTACAGCTGGAATATGCAAGGCTGGAGGCTAGACTATTGCATTAATGATGAAAAGGCAAATACCCTGTTGCACGCCTGCTCAGTTAAATCCTCCTGGAATACGTTTCTGAAGATTTGCGGGGGGGGGGAAAGTTCATCCCGAGTGGGATGCCATAGAAAAACATTACCCTTAATCTCCTGGGAAGTCTCAGTCAGTCAGATGGGATGCAAATTCGTCTTGGAAATTTGCCTTGGAAATGTGACCTGCTGGTTTCATTTCTTTTCTACTGACAAACGACCTACATTCACCTCAACGCAAAGCCAATAAGTGCTTAAATACATTTATCAGTGTAGATACCATCATTTCAGCACCCTGAGGCTCAGTTTTACACATGCCATAGACTCTGTTCCTGCTCTAGAGGTAATGCAATTCTACCTTCATGAGCCCAGGACACGTACTCCAGCCTGCACCTTCACACATCTGGCACTGAAGGCTATTGACATCTGTAATAGACAACGTTCTCCTCTTACCTTTACAGGTTTAAGATGGCCAAGGGGTTCTTTCCTCGCTCTGGTTGCGTTTTTTCCCCCTCCCTCCTTCTCCCTGATGTGGAGTCTTGCAGTTCTTCCTCTCTATCAAATTGATTGTGGCCTGTGTGTGCTGATGCTGCAGTGATACGAAAACACACCCTCTCAGACTCCCTCTCCTTTGCCTCCCTGCGTCTGATTGGCTGCTGGCTAGAGGTGACATCACCCTTTCTCTCCAGCTCCCTCACTCGTCCCCTCCCTCCCTCTAGCTCGCTCACTCACACTCTCTCTCTCTCTCTCCCTCCCTCCCTCCCTCACTCCCTCCCTCACTCCCTCACTCACTCACTCACTCATTCTGCTCCCTCACTGCTTTCTGACCATTCCTTTATTGTCTTCATCCTCCGTCCTTCTCATCTTTATTCCCCTACTGACCCCCCCCCTTCAAACCATGTCCATAATGTGATCAGCCAGATCAGTTTGATACGGGAGAAAAGCACTCACACAGAGAGATGATGGCAGGAGGATGATGGCTCTGCAGCAGGAAGCTCTTGCTGTAGTACATGGAGAATGTGCGGCATAAGTACACGGGATATAGGCTATGCTAATTAGCGCATTGTTATGCTGCGTCTGCAAGGCTGCATTAGAAGGGCGCTCTCCATCTCCCTCTCTCTCTCTTTCCCTCTCCCTCTTTGGCACCAGGCTGCTGGAAAATGGCCATGTTAATACTGGAAGAGAGGGTGGTGAATGAGGCCTGGGGAGTGGACGAACAAGAAGAACAGGAGGAGAGAAGGAGAGAAAGGAAGGACTATAGTAGAGAAAAAGCAAGACTAGGACAGAAACATTGACTTCCATTTAGGTAATAAAATGTGCGTGTGATAGAGAGTGAGAGAGAGAGAGAAGAAAGCGAGAGAATATAATAGAGAATATAGTGAATAACAAATAGAGTGGAGGAGAAACACAGACTTCAATTAAAGCAATGATCAGTCACTTCAGTAACAGAGAGAAAGAAAAAAAGAGAATGTAAGAGACAGACTGAGAAGGGTGTATAGAAAAAAGAATAAAAGACTAGAGGAAAAACAGTGACTTCCATTTCAGCAATGATAAGAGAGACAGAGAGAGAAGGAGGGAGAGAATAGGATAGGGAATAGGGACAAGAATAATGGTAAGGAAAGAATAGTCCATTACAGCAATAATCAATTACAAAAAATGGGAAGAATTAAAGAGTGAAAAAACTGAGATAAAAAGGCAGACAAATAAGAAAAGAACTGAGAAAAAAACGAGAAAAATGTAGTAAAGAAAAAACACTGACTATAAAACAGTCTATAGAATAGAATAGAGTGGAGGAAAAACATTGATTTCCATTAAGGCAATAATCAATGAATTCAGTGACTGACAGAAAGAAAAAGAGAAAAAGAAAAAGAGAGACAGACAGAGGAAGAGAAAAAAGAAATAATGGTATAGAAAAAAGACTAGAGGCGGAGCCTTGACTTCCATTTTAGCAATGATAAAGCAGAAGCAGAAAAAGGGAGAGAAGCAGAAAGAGAAAGAATAGACAATAGGGTCAAGTAAAATGGTAGGGAAGAACTAGTGTGTTTAAGCAGTTTCATTATAAGTAATAATCAATTACAAGAGATGGAGAGAAAGAAACAGAGAGAGAAAAAAACAGACAGAAAGAAAAGATCCAAAAAAGAATGGAGAAAAGGGACGAGAAGAACAAAGTGGATACGCAATAAAAAGTAACATCAGTGACAGAAAGAAAAGTTCAAAGGAAAAGAGAAGAGTAAGGAAAAGTAAAGAAAACAAACACTGGCTTCAATTTAAGCAAGAATAAATGATAATAGGGGAGTGCAACAGTGAAAAGGAGAAGAACAAGAACAAGAACAAGAAAGAAAGGAAAGAAAACATTGTGCATTTAAGCAATAATCAATGGCATAAAATAGAAAAGTACAGAAGAGAAAATAGAAGAGAAGAGAAACATTGAGAACAGATAAAGGGAAAAAAGCTAATAAAAAGAATACAATGTGGAGAGGTATAGAGAAAAGAGAAGAGCCGAGGGAGGATGGTTACAGCAGAAACACTGACTTCCATTTAAGTAATAATTACTAATGTAGGTGACAGAGAGAGAGAGAGAGAGAGAGAGAGAGAGAAAGACAATGAAAGAAAGAGAGAGAAACAGTAGAAGATAGAACAGAGAATATAGACAATAAAAACAGAGTGGAGGATAAACAATACCTGGACAGAGAGAAATAAAATAGATAAAAAGAAAAAGAGAAAGGGATATAAAGAAGTGTTGAGAAAAGCAACAGGGAGTTTAATTGTAAGGGACAGAGAGAGGCTGGTCATGTGGTCATCTAAAAATGAAATATGACTCCTTTTGGTGCATAAACCCACATAAAAACATGGAGTGCACCTCAGAGAGGAAAAAGAAGAAAATGGGCCCTTTTAAGTAATGATGCCAAAATGGTGGCGTTCATTACAAGCACTGTATGATATCAATCAGCACTCACTCCACAAATAATGTCACACGTCTGGGTGAGATAAGTAAGTGAATATCAATGCCTGAAGCCCTTTATCCGAATCTACCTCTACTGTGTCTCCCGTGTTTTTTTACCTCTGGAACCAGATGCAGAGTAGAAGTGACACTGTAGGTCTACTGTAAAGGTCACGGTGAGTGTGTGTGTGTGTGCGCATGCATGTGAATAAACATTCAGTGAGCAGATCTCTTTGTATTATCTGGGCATTATCTGAATTGCTGCTCTGCGTTCAGCCCACAGTGCATGGCACCTGACTGACTGCACCTTGGGGGGTCTGGCCATGCCTTTCTGCCTTCTGCGGCTCGAACAGAAGAACATACATGACCCATGACTTTCTACCCACAAACTAAAGACCAGCCTGCTGTTAAAGGACCTCAATCACATTTGGTGTTCTGAGCCACACAATACCATCTGCAGCTCACAAGCACCTGACTAACCACAAGCATCATGAAGTGCAATAACAAAAGCCTATGCAAACTGGAGCTGATTTGAATGAGCGATTTGCAAGGGTTACCAAAGGACATGTACTTAAATAAAAAAATAATCAAACTAAAATTTGCAAGAAATTTCCATTTCATTCATCTGCAGTGATGAAACTGGAGCAATAAAAAAAGACGAGACCTAAACATCTAAACATGTGCCGAAGAACAAATACGCTTTAAAACTGTCTTATGCAATAGTCTAATTGGGTTGCGTTTGATCCCGTCCTCAAAAGCACTGCTTCGTTTTCCCCATTCGCAAATACAGTCATGATAAAAGTTGCTGTTTCAGACAAGCATTGTCTTCCCACATAACCTTCAGATGTTCAAAGGGGGGAAAACATTCTCGACTATTTGTAGATGATAAAAGTAAGCTCAGCCTGAAGAAGCTGACATAGAAGTGGGACTGAAGGAAAATGCAACATATGGTCGCTGTACAAAACCTTGTATCTGTGCAACGGTTTACAGAGAACAGACAAACGTTACCCACTTCGAAGGGTCCTGGCACAAAAACTAAAGCAGTGTTTAATTTAAATGTCTGAGGTGTCGGATAACAGTTCATGTGTTTTTCACGGAATGTCATATGTCTTTACATATTAACCTATTTAACCTTTACATATTAACACGCAGAGACTCAAAAAGAGCTCAATGTTTAAGTCACAAAAGCAAAATCAGCATTACACTGATGAAGATATGAGGACAGTAGTGGTCATTCACGTCCTCAGAAGACACATCCTTCACCAAGTTTCGACTGAGCTCTCTTTAAAGTCTCTTTCAGCATGCTCACCATCGTCAGATTCATCTAGGCGTCCAAAAAACAACTGCTTGCGCATGTTGCATGCAATTGCACATTTCCACCAGAGAAGTCTCCAAATCCCCAAAACTTACATGGTGCAGCTTTACTTTAGTTCAGTGTTTCTCTACCCTTGTCCTGGAGGCAGCCTGCCCTGCACATTTTAGTGTTTTCCCTGCTCCCAACACACCTGATTCAACTTATCAGCTCATTAACACGCCCTTTCAGAGTTGCAGGGCGTGTGTTAAAGCAGGGGATCCATTAAAATGTGCAGGGCAGGCTGCCTCCAGGACCAGGTTGAGAAAGATGTGACATTCTGTGAAAAACGTCCATGAACTCTTACCTGACACCTCAGGCCTTTAAATGATTATTTCAGGCTTTACAGGTCAACTCATAGAAGGGCAAACACACCGTATCGTAGCATGGTCCTGACTCAGTAATGCAAGCCAGTAATGTACAACTTCTCAGCATTTGTGCATGATTGTTAAAAATACTGTGTTTCTGTATTGTGCACCCAAATGCCTGTAGCACAGTCAGACTGCTGGATATACATCAGGTTAGAAACTTGAAATTTGAAAACACATGTTTTCATGTATTTATTTTAAAGGAGCAGTATGTAAAATTTCCAGTCCAAAACATGAACTTAAAGTATCAACAGAATGTGAAGAGATAACAGTTTTGACAGTATGTAAGAGACATACATCTTTCATGTAGCAGAGATTATGTACAAATTTAGCATGCTAACTAGCTAGCCCTGGCCCGTCCTGTCTCTTAATACCAATTTGTACCTCAAGATCCACTTTAGGGCTGAGTCTGACATTAATCCAACATGGGAGGATGAAGAAGTAGCACTGCTCTATCGGCATATTCTAATCGGTTATCACAGTACAGGAGGCCCTACCAGACTCACATTCTTCCCGCTAATGGTCCTCTCACGTGCCCTGTCTTCTCCCCCAACTCCGTCTGCACGCATATAGCCCTTTTCCACCAACATGGAGTGGGTTCCGTTCTGGTTCGTGCACCGAATTTTGAACTATTTGGTGCATTTCTGAATAAGTTCGGAACCTGAAAAGTTAATGTCGCCACTCAAGTTTCTTTATCAGTCTGTCTTTTGATAATTCACTCACATCGCAGCTCTAGAGTTTGTAGTGAACCACTGTACCAGCCTTGCCTCAGCAGCCTTCCAGCCACTACAGAAGCACAGGCAAAGCCTGCCATTCTTGATTGAGACCTGGACCCTGTGAGCTGCTGTGCCTAGCCAACCGCAGGCGAAGTCTGCCAGGTCGACCAGCCACCAAACCAGCTGAGTCTACTGTGCACATCCGGCAGAGCTGAGGTGTTTTTGGGGTTCACTGCTATGACCCAGGGTGCTCTCCTGAACTTCCCGAGACAGTAAAGCACTCTCACTACGGTCTATGATTCAGTCTCAGTGCTGTGTTTATATAAGTTCCTCCTTTTGTTAATATAAATCTAGCTCAGTTGTCGCATTTGCATGTACACTTCAGCTTTGACTCATCCTCCATCAAACATGTAGAGGCAGGACCAGTAGCTTCATCAGGTGAATGTGATGTTTCTGTTTTTCCTATTGTACATATAGTAATAAAACCCATCGTTTAATGTCATATTGACCTTGTTATTAATATCCCGTCAATAAATAACCCTTATTGATGCTAATCTTGATGTGTGGATCAATATTATGACAAGCTGTGCAGATCCCTTGACCTTATGAAACCTTCTACCCCTATTTGAAATGAAATAAGATTGTGGTCATTGTCTGTACTTAAACTAAGCTAAACTACCACGTCTGATCTGACATCTGATATAAATATCTATTTATGTTGCAAAGCAAAACAGCAGTTGACACTGGCACTGCTTTCTACTAGTGGTGATGCTCTTTGTGAATAAAGGAATGAGGTTTGATGCTGAATTCACAATGATTCTTCTAGACTGCTAAGTAAATAGAAGTTAATGGTAACATTGAGAAGGAGGGACTGTGAATCTTACACATTCCTCCTTTAACACAAAATCTGTATGTTTTATAAATGGCCCTGGAAGCAGCCCCCAAAAACTCTCCACAAGGGGGTTAATAACACACAGCAGATTACTTACCTCTGACGCGTCACATGAGCGGTGTTTCACTGTGCATGCTTGTTTAGAATTAATTCTTATTTAAAACCTTCTTGTCCTTTAGAATTAAATAGGCTGTTTTATCACTCATTATCAAAAGAATAGTGGGATTGCAGTGCTGTTGGGAAGGAAGATAAAGGTTACCGGGAACAATAAATTATGATATATTTAGACTGATATGGGCAAGTATGGCGTAGTATGGCGTCAACACAAGAAGCCAGACGTCTCGGCATGGAGTTGTAGAGGTTCCTAATGGTGTCCTGTGATAATCCAGCCCATGCAGCTTGAATATTCTCACACAGTTCCTGCAGATTTTGCGGTAGGGGTGACCTTCTGCCATTTCAGGGTCTATTACACCCCTCCAGATACCAAAAAGAAATAGCAATGTTGAGCATGTGAAGCTTTTAAGTACCATCTTTAACGAGGCACTACTGAGAGCTAAAAAGAGTTCCGGGTCAAGGCCTCTGCTGTGTTGGCTGAGGCTCTTGTCTTTTCAGCATGTTGCAGTGCTGAGTCCCTTGTTGTTTTAATAGATTTGAATCCAAAAAAACGACTACTACTGTAATTCTACTGCTTTCCTTGTGACGGGAAGAGAAATGGAATGGCCCTAAAATGAACTAAGAGAAGCAAAGTTTGGTGCAGGGGGGCTCTAATGTTGCTTATAACAAGGAAAGCGGTAGAATGTGAATTTAATATTTATTAATTTATTTTTTTGCTTAAGATCTATCTAAACATCAAGGTCCACAGCACTGTGGCATGTTGGAAAGACAAGAGCCTCAGCCAACACAGTAGAGGCTTGGACCAAGGTCACATCTTAACAAGTGGATTACTGCAAAATGGGCTGTCTTTGCAACTCATAGTACACGTTTTACCCACTTTCTTGTATTTCACTGTTGTCTACTTTGATGTTTGTGCCAAAAGCTGTGACAATTTAGTCAAATTATTGAGTCAAATTATTATGACCACCAGCTGATATCTAGAGGAGCTGCCGTGTGCAGCACGGACAGCAGTTAGACAGCCTGGAAGTGACTCAATAAGGTCCTGATAGGTTGTCACAGGTATCTGGAGCCATGCTGACTGCAGTGCATCCCACAACTGCTGGAGGGTGCGTTGGGGAGGATCCACAGAGCAAACACGACAATCAAGGTGGTCCCGCAGATGCTCAATTGGGCTCAAGTCTGGGGAATGTGGGGGTCAGGGTAGTAGTACTTGGTCTTGCTCTTTCAACCAATGTCAGACATTTCGAGCCATGTTACATGTCACATTGTCTTGCTGGAAGATCCCATCCGCCTCTATGTAAGACAATCAGCATGTATGGGTGTAAGTGATCTGCAAGGATGGATTTAAACCCAAACGGTTGAGGGTGCCTTCCACATGGATGAGTGGAGCCCATAGAACGCCACGAAAACGTGACTTCCTTCATGAGCTACGCGCTGCTGCCATTGAAAGTAGGAGGTAGCCATAATAATGTGTTTTTAAGACTGACATATGTCAATAACATTTTCTGATTGACCTCAATTAAAACAGCGTAGGCCGAAACACTCCTCATAACTTCAGTGTGAACGGGTGTGGCTAAACGGTTGTAGGCGAAACTGTAGGTGCAATGCTTTTTGCTGCTCAGTTTCCATGAATGGACCATGTGGAGTGAGAAGCAGATGTTATATTTTGAACCTTTAGTAATGCTTCTATACTTCATCAACCTCTTATTTAAAAAAAATAAATTCATTATATGGGCCTTTTAATGACCATGCATCTTGAAAATGCAATGTTTGCATACCGCATCAAACTCATTAAAAATTAGTTTTTGATATTTGTACATTTGATGTATGCTACAAGCTTTAAATCCAGTGATTTTGGACCACTTCTATTGGTAGATTCATCAGGGAGAGCTGGAAGGTTCAAATAATGTAACCAAAATTAAAAATAAGTAAGTAAGTAAGTAAGTAAGTAAATAAATAAATATATAAATATATAAATATATAAATATATATTTATATATATATATATATATATATATATATATATTTATATATATATAGGCTGGGCAATATGTTTGTAGCATCACTGATGGAGTAAAGTAATCTCATGTTGATCTCTCATCAGTGATGGAATGAGGCCTGAGGCTTCTGCTCAGCTGCTGTCATTATCCCACAATTACACACTGACTTCTACTAGGCCAAACTGACCAAACGACCTCACTTCTGCTAAATGAATTCAATTAAATCAATTAGCTGCCTGAGCAGAGCTACAAATAACTCAGCCATGCTACAGACCCAACAGAGACAACAGAGCTGTCATACACGGCTGTCCACTCCATTCAGTCTATTCTATTAACTTCCCTCATAGAATCAGACAGGAGCTGAGTTTTGGCTTGTGCTAACTGCACTGCAGGTCAATACTGTAGTCTGACCTGCCAAATGAATGGAGCTCCAGCGCTATAGAGTGGAGCACTCTCTGCAGACTTTTGGGTTTATTCAGGTTGGCAGGCTTTAGCACAAACAGAGGAACAGACAGTGACACAAGCACAGACACATGAAACAGCAGATCCATTCTGCTCCGTCTCCAGCAGTCTTCAGGCTGTAAAGTAGGACACGCAGTGACGTTGGTGTTACTCTCTCGAGGTTGCTGATTACTGTGCACTAGCACAGGAAACAAGAACTGAAACGAGAAAATCTGAAGGAGTCACAATCAGAGAGTAAGAGAGAAGTGATGAGACGCAGACAGAAAGAGAAAAGAAATGGAGAGAGAGAGAATGGTGTGGACAGCGGGGATGATTTATAGTGGTTTTGCTGGGTCGTGGAGTCCATCCATACGCCATACATAATTTATTGGATGTGAAGTCATATGACTAACTGTTGAAGTCCCTGGCTTGCGTGCGCAGGAAGATCTATAAAACCTATAAAACCATATTTAATCAGTTACATGCAGTAAAGAAAGAATTTAAATTGGATTTTTACATTCCTGAGTGTTTCCAAATGATAATATTTCCATGCAGGCCCAGTTTCAGAACTAAATCACTGTAAGGAAATATAGCTAACATTTATTCCATGATTGCATGCCTGACAACACACATTCCATGCATTTACTACCCCAAGTTTTAACTGCTAATTTTTAAGGATTTCCACCAGCAGAGGAAAATCAGAGGGCTTATTTAAATGGTGTTTGTTTTAAATAACATAAGCTGTATGGTGTGTATATAGTATTCGCTTTTTTAGAAAATCAGTGCATATTCATGATGATAATCTCTCCCAGGAAAAAGTACACTGAAGTATACTTAATTTAAGTATATTTATTATACTATATTATTATACTTCCTTTTGTTCATGATTAATGTACTGAAAGTGACATATTAAAAAAATGTACTTAGTATGGATAATATAAAACATATACTTAAATAGAACTAATTGTACTTGTACTGTACTATTTTGAGACACCATTAAGATTCACTTAGATATTTTTAAACATATATTAAGAACATATTAAAGTGCATGTCTAGTACATTAAACTATATTTAATCTGGAAGTGTAAATTAGTATACTTATATACTTAATATAGTTATATTAAATAGACTAAAGCACTACTGAGGTAAAGTGTAATTATTACATTTGAAACAGATGTAGCATTACTGCACTAACAAGTAATACTAACCAATTTACACTACGTAGCAGTAAAGCTAACCAATTAACATTCAGTAGCAGTAATGCTAACCAACTAGCACTAAGTAGCAGTAATGCTAACCAATTTACACTATGTAGCAGTAAAGCTAACCAATTAACATTGAGTAGCAGTAATGCTAACCAATTAACACTACGTAGCAGTAAAGCTTACCAATTAACATTGAGTAGCAGTAATGCTAACCAATTAACACTACATAGCAGTAATGCTAACCAATGAACACTAAGTAGCAGTAATGTTAGCTACTGTCCAAAATCTGTTTGACGTAAGAAAAACAAAAAGAATAAAGTAAGAAATGTACAGGTAAATTTATGTAGCTTTTTAGTGATTTTCATCACACACTACACTTTCTACCTTTTAAAGACTAAATGAAACTATTTTAACTTATTTTAACTTGTTTTTAACTGTTCAGCTACATTATCTTGGCCTTCTCTTCTGCTGTGAATTTATATTTTTTGTGATACAGATTTCTTAACGTATTAACACCCGCACTATCCCCTAAAAGAGTTTCCAGCTTCAGCCAAACGCTAATTAGGGCCGTACTACCATTGTGGCTAGTTTTCCTCCCGTGTGATTAAGCAGATATCTGTTCATTGACTGTTATGGATAGTTGAACATGAAAATGCACATATCTAGTTGTAAACATGCTTACTAACATTCTACAGTGTAGCAGCAGCCACTTGCAGTCACTTGGGGGCAGCTGTTTGACTGATTGATTAACTGAATGATTGCTGGCTGACTCATTTATCAAAGTTTGACCACCATTTGAGGTCACTATTGCAAAAAAAAAAAAAAAAAGCAACAACAACACATGTACCTCTAAAATACTTACTTAACAGGACAGAGTAAAATTACTCTTCATTTGTACAGTAAGTTATGGTAAAGAAATTTTACTCCAAGTAATTTTGGACATGAAATTAATGAAGTAGAATACCACTTTTTGTTATTGGACAGTGAAGATATAATGCATGCAAGAACACTGATACACTTGTGAATGTTGTCAAACCAATGAGGCTGAGGGATGTAATGTATATATAATATATATATGACTATAGAGTGTAATATTCTTATATGATATAATAAACATACTTTTATATTCATACACATTCATATCCAAACCATTATTAATATAATTTTGCTGTTTCACTGTTTTAGACAGTGATAGCATAGTTTTGATAGTATGTCTAAAAAGGTATCGTGTTGCTGAGATATCTACTGAAGTTAGCATGCTAACCAGCTAGCCAGGGCCCATTCTGGCTGCAATACCAGATACCAGTACCTTGAGAGGTGAAAGTGAGTCACTATAGCATTAGAGTTGAATCAGTCCAACATAAGAGGATGACAAAGTAGCATTGGTGCCGCGATGGCATGTTTCATAATGTCTTGTCAATCATGTTGGTCCTGTTCCTGGTTAGATCATTTAAGGACAGTTAGCCAATGAAAGGAAGAGCAAATGCAACAATGCTTCAACTCTTGGCAAGCAGTCATTGTAACAGCTGCTGCCGTTCTCTCTCAGCCCAGATTCACGGTAACACTTTCTATGAATCAGGTGTTCATAATGCTTTATAATTCTTTACATAAGCCTTCGAAACTGCACACCAATTTAAACTGGCAAAGATCTTGTCTGCTATTATTTGTACCTGATCGCCATCTTTGCCTATAGTACCCAACATAGGCTCTCCAATAGCAAGAAAATAACAGTTAAATCCTTCACGAAAAAGTAAATGCGGCTTATTTTTAGAGCAGTGGTCCTGTTAACAAATGCAGGAGATTTGTGATGTGATCAGACAATATTAATTAACAGAGACGCGGGATGTATTAAATTAATTACTCATTAATCTTCAGCAAGAGATTTGTTCTGTTCCATGATCTCACACTGGAGATGAGATTTTAAACAGGGCTATTTTCCGACTCTGCCAGTTTGGTGTTTTCTCTCATTTTAGGCTTTATTTTTAACTTTTCTTTGGTCTTTCTTTACAGCTAATTAGTGAGAACTTCTCAAGGCTGGTTCTAAAAACAGATCTGCTAAAATCAGTTCGCAATAGATTATGTAAGACGGGAACTGGAAAAAAATGTGGGCCTCATCATGAAAGATTAACTGATGAACTACCAGCTTAAGTTAAGGCTTCGCAGGGGTACATTGTGTGTGGCCATGTCATCCTTACACAATGGAGCTATTCATGTCTTCGTATCACGTCCCTGACATGAACTCGACAATCTGCTCGTACACCAAATGGTTAATCACCACCATCGTAGCAAGAAATATACATTTCCATAAAGTCAATTAAAAGCATGAAGCCAATTATACTAATGAACTCCTTCCTCTTTAGTGCTACGCACGTCCATTCATCCACCCCTTATCATTTCTCTCACAGGGAGGGAAGTAATGCTCCTGATTTATGCCCAGCACAGCATACTGTATTATGCTAAGTGTTCTGGCTCCTTCTCAGAAGCTGCTCTTCATTAATGAACAAAACCCGCAGCTCGTATTCCACCACCAGCACCAGCAGCACCATCTAACCATCTCCCTCACCATACTCTTACAACGATCATACAGTACAACTAAAAGTTTACTTGAAGAGCCCATATGACGGAATTTGGAAGTCTAAAGTAAAATGCAAACATTGTTAAAGGAGCAATTTGTAAGATGACACCACCTGTCAAATTCGTTCTCTAAATAAGGGGTAACGTATCACCAGATAATGCACAATCCCTCCTTCAGTTCCTACCTAGAAGAAATATTGGCAAATGTATAGTACACCTATCAGGAAACCCTGAGGTGTCAAATTCGGACTGCTAGCCTAACCACAGAGTTATAGGCTAATAAATACAAACTCCAAACATACTCCAAATAGGGGGCAACACATCACCAGAATGTTGTGGTGTCCACTCGTATCATATGAAACAAGGAAAAGCACAGTCCCTCCTCCTCTTCCCTCTTCACTCCATACCAGTCTAGAAGGAAAATTATAGGTTCAGCATCAAACTTCAGCTATTTATTCATCTTCAGTGGTGGAAAGCAGCGTCAGTGTCGACTCTTGTTTGGCTTCTGTTTATATCACTTCTTTGTTTGCTGCTAGATGTGGTTTCTTGCCAGAAGTGGGCAGCGATGATGGCAAAAGTCATTTGTCAAGAGCTTCATCCTTTGTTGTATAGACTCTTCCTTTCATTGGCCCCCTGCCCTTAAATGATCAGCACCTTCAACATGATCGAGAAGAGATTAGAATATGCCATCAATATGGGCAGTGCTACTTCTCCATCCTCTTATGCTGGACTGTTTCAGCTGGGCTAGCTAGTTAAGAAAAATAAAAAAAAGAAGAATAATAATATTTGCAAATCAAACCAAGAAGCTGCTGGTGTTCTCAGAACTATACACTGACCACTCCAGAGTCCACACCTCAATATCACTGAACGTGTTTGGCATTACTTGGATCTCGAGAACAGAAAATACAACCAACTTCTAAGACTGAACTGAAGATGTTGTTAAGGCGTCTGTGTATATACACATAGAGAAGAATCACTGGTATTTAGTAAAGGAATAAGCCACTCGAGATCATGTGTCACTGTAGTGTTATCACAGTGAAGGGTGTTCTTACTGACAACGCAAATCTGAGCAAAACCCCTTCCCCCCATGATAAAATCGCACGGCCTCGTGTGGCTTGCTTAAAAAAATCAGTGACCAAAATAAAACAGGATAAACTAAACAATTTTACAGAAACAATTTGGTTAATATGAATTATTAACATAAACCATATTCTACCAAGAAATATAGTTCCTTTAGAGTATGGTATCATTGCCAAGCAACCATGAACCCTCTAACCACCACGGAGCCCTCTAACCACCACGGAGCTCCTGGCTGTCCTGCACTGTGGAAGCTTGGCCTGCGTCCCGCTGATCTGATGAACCAGCTACTTAACTACAGACTAATTAGACTCAGACTTTTATTTTTCTAACTTCACTCCTTTCCTTTGCTTGTCCTGTTATCTGGTGTTGACCCGAGGAGGATGGGTTCCCCTTTTGAGTCTTGGTTCCTCTCGAGGTTTCTTCCTTTTTCTGAGGGAGTTTTTCCTTGCCTCTGTCGCCCTGGGCTTACTCACTGGGGGCTCGGACACCAGATTCTTTGTAAAGCTGCTTTGTGACAACCTCTGTTGTAAAAAGCACTATATAAATAAATGTTGACTTGACTTGAACTGTTTACCAAGGAGAAAAACGTTTGGTCAGTCATCACCGTACATTGTGGTCATTTCAGGCACTTTTTAAACTTTTTCTTTGTATGATAATGAACATTCACTCATCATCCAAAGAACACCTGCACCCAGAAGGAGGTGTGGGATTGCAGTGCTACTGGGAACGAAGATAAAGGTTACCAGGAACAATAAATGATGATAAATTCAGACTGAGAAGAGCAATATTATTGAGCTACACATACAGAAGTAGTGTCTCTCAGTATGGCCTTGTGATATGCTCACTATCTAGGATCTCAGTGTGGAGCAAGTGTAGTATTTGATTTACTATATACTATTGATCATTGCAGAATATTATTTAAAAATTTTTTTTGGCATTTTGGCCAAAAAACATCAAACAATAAATAAAACACTTTAAAATGAACACTCTGCTTCTAGTTTATACTATTTCTATTTACACCCAATGTGTTATTACTGAATTAAACCACAGCGTTTATTTAAGTGATAAATGATCCCAAACTTTTGAACAGTAGTGTATATGCTCCATACAACAGCCATATGGCATGCAGCGTCGAAAATGTCTGTTATCAAGTATTCAACATTCCATTTCTTCAAAAATGTTTCTCTCCCGTTCCTCTATTTGCATTATTCATTATAAACTAGTCAATAATTATCGAGCAGACTCCCAGCAGAAAATCACACCAATCTGCATTATTTAGATGAGGAAGGAAAGTTAACAGTGCTTATGCAACATCAAATGTGCTCTTGCAAACCACTGTAAATTGATTTTTAACCTGAGATCAGCAAAAACATTTCAAAAAAGGGAAATCAATCTAAACATCTCCCCCTAGGGGTGAAAAACACAAAGCGCAGTCTGTTACTCACCTGCACAGACCGCCTCCTTGTATCTACACTCATTGTCTATTTTATCAGCTCCACTCACCATATAGGAGCACTTTGTAGTTGTACAATTACAGACTGTAGTCCATCTGTTTCTCCATACTCTGTTAGCCCCATTCACCCTGCTACTCAATTGTCAGGACCACCACAGAGCAGGTACTATGTGGGTGGACCAGCAAGGCAGGAGTGTCTAATAGAGTGGACAGTGAGTGGACACAGTGTTTAAATACTCCAGCAGCAGCTGTGTCTGATCCACTCACACCAGCACAACACACACGAAAACACCACCACGTCAGTGTCACTGCAGTGCCGGGAATGATGCACCACAAGCTCTGTGGTGGGCCTGTGGGGGTCCTGACCATAGAAGAACAGGGTGAAAGGGGGATAACAAAGAATGCAGAGAAACAGATGAACTACAGCCTGTAACTGTAGAACTACAAAGTGGACCTATAGGGTAAGTGGAGCTGATAAAGTGGACAATGATTGTTGTAACATGGTGGGGTTACCTAATAAAGTGCTTGCTAAATGTGTATAGTGTGTATTATATCATTTTCGGTAGATCTTCAAATTATTTAACGTGCAAAAAATAAAAATTTGCAGTTCAGTGTACTGTACGTGTAATATGCTAGTATTCAGGCCAATCAGAATTTTCTAGTTTAATATAAATGCAAATCCTCAACAAACCCGCTGCAAGTCCTGTGTGGCAAACAGCCTAATAAGAACTCACATGTGCTACAAGGGAAAAAAGGCTGTAAGCATTAACGTATCAGGAACTGATCTGTCTCATATTTCAGTCTCAGCAGGGAAGGAAATTCTCTGGCTTTAAACATTAAAACAGCTTATTATTTCATCCATTGCTGCATGCATGGCAGTATGGCTAGCAATTCCCTGATTAAGCTTAGAAGAAAGGGAGTCACAGCAGGCCTATACCCAGAGAGAACATAAAAGAGGGTAGAAAACAATCAAGGCAGTGGGTTAAAGTTTCCACCATTAAACAAAAATAAAATCTGCATAATTCAGTTGTTAAGGAGTGTACTGATATGAAGCGGTTCACACTAAAGAGACTTTAAAGAGCCAGGGTTGTGGTAAAAACAACCAAAGTGGTTTAAACCTGTAATAGCTACTTCATAGCATGTTATTGCAGAAAATGGCTTTGAATGTGTGAACTCCCATGTCTGAAACATAGCTTTACAGTCATTTCGAGATCAGGTTCCAGCCTCAAATGTTTAATGGTCCATCACCTACATCCTTTTTCCCCCCTCACTGAGTTCATCTTAGAACATTTGTATGGTTGGAAGCATCAAACATGGTCGTAACTCATTTCACATGACCATTTTACAGCATCTCTGTATCCCCTAGAATGAAACAACCTGTTTTTGTTCCTGTGCCTTTAAGGCTGATACATATAAATGAGTTCTGATTGGCTGTCTTGTATCATGCCTCGTTCAGTCAAGCACTCAGAGCTGAAACATTCTTTATAGCTTCCATATGAGTGGGTGGAGCTAAACTGCTATAGGCTAAATAGAGGGATATATGTAAATAAGTGACATAAGCAAGGCATTTGCAGTTTAGTTTCCATATATGGACTGAGAAATTAATGGCAAATGTAAGAACTAAACTGTTGACATACTACTGTAGACTCCTTTGCTTAAAAAAAAAAAAAAAGTTAAAATAAATAAAAGAAATTCAGTTCTCCATGATATGGGACCTTAAAAATCCATTCAGAGGGACTGTATATGCAGGCACAGTGAGGCAAATTCTTTATCTATCTGCAGTACACCCACCTGTCACTTCATAAACCACACCTCTTTGTATCTACACTCATTGTCCATTTTATCAGCACCACTTACCAGATAGGAGCACTTTGTAGTTCTGTATACTTTCTTACCCTGTTCATGTGGACCACCACAGAGCAGGTATTCGGTGGGTGGTGGGTGATTCTCAGCACTACAGTGACACTGATGTGGTGGTGGTGGTGTGTTAGTGTGTGTGGAGTACTTAAACACCTGTTGTCACCGCTGGTCTGAAAAAAACACCAACCAAAACAGTTTAACTGACAATATCCTGTGGGCAGCATTCTGTGGGCAGCATCCTGTGGGCAGCATCCTGTGGGGAGCATCCGGTGACCACTAATGAAGGACCACAGGATGACCAACACAAACTGTGCAGCAACAGATGAACTATCGTCTCTGACTTTACATCTGCAAGGTGGACCAGCAAGGTAGGAGTGTCTAATAGAGTGGACAGTAAGTGGACACAGTGAAAGGGGGATGAAGGATGCAGAGAAACAGATGGACTGCAGTCTGTACTTGCAGAAATACAAAGTGCTCCAATATGGTAAGTGAAGCTGATGGAACAATGAGTGGAGAAACAGGGAAGTTCACCTAATGAACTGACCAGTGGCTGTCCATTACTGTGCATATTTAATATTTAAATGGTCATCTGTGACTTCCTGTTTCACAGTCATATATGTAGATATGAAGTGATCCGCAGGGCAAATTCTCCTCAGTCATTCATCACTATGAGAAAGACCAGAGAATACACTGGCTATGTGCCCCAAAAGGTTATAGTGACTGGAAATGGATCAAGTAGCCAAGCGATGTCCAAGAATCACAGCTGGGGAACAATTAGGGGGACAGTCAGAACATCTCCCAACTGCAATCAGACACCACCTTCATGACCACACGTAGGGCTGCCAGAAGCAAGCCTCTGCTGTCAAGGGCCAACAAATTCAGGCACCTACAGTGGGCTAGCTGTTACTGGAACATACAGCGGAACTGGGTTCTGTGGTCAGATGAGGCCAAAATAGTGTTAGTTTATTTTTAAATAAACACCAGAGGTGGGTTTTGTACTAGTACTTCATCCCCTCCATGATGGTGTAGGCCTGTTTTTCTTCCAGTGACCCTGGACAACCTGTACAGATCACAGACTCCCTCAGACATTAAATCAAACCCTGTCTGACTCAGCCAGGAAGCTTAAACTAGGCCATGCCTGGATCTTTCACCAAGACACTGATCCAAAACAAAGCTCAAAATGAACACAAAAATTGGTCCAGTGACCACAGAATTAAGGTTTTCCCATAGCCATAGAGAAAGCCACAGAGATTCTGTATAGTGGAGTGGTCTGAGTAAGTAAAGACGGGTGTTCTTGCTGTACATAACTGACCCAACAGCTACAACTGCAGACATTCAGTGAGCAGTGATGCCCTCCTTGAGTCATTGACTTGGTGCCAGCACCATTGGCAGACGGCCGCATAAGGCAGGACTACATGCACGCAGACCATTACAGTGACTGCCCTTAACACCACGTCAGCGTCACCGAAGACTTCAACGGTGTCGTGCCAGATTGTCATGGAGTGAAGGGCAGTGGGTCATCATCAGTCACGGGTCTCGCTTTTGTCTTGGTGGACACAATCAACCAGAAGTTCCTGTGTCACTCCACCTCCACCAAGCCCACAAAATCTGCAGGAACTGTGAGAGAATATTCAAGCTGCATGGGATGGATTATCGCAGGACGCCATTAGTAACCTCTACAACTCCATGCCGAGACGTCTGGCATGTTGCATTAGCAAACATGGCGGCCCAATGCCACACTGAGAGACACTACTTCTGTATGTGTAGCTCAGTAAATATTGCCCATATCAGTCTAAATGTATCATCATTTATTGTTCCTGGTAACCTTTATCTTCCTTCCCAATAGCACTGCAATCCCACACTTCCTTCTGGGTGCATTTATTCTTTTGATGAGTGTAATTAAATAGTGCTCATGATTATGAAAAGGTACCAATATTTGTGAACAGCACTGTAAAAAGCACAGAAGACATGTAGGTTCATTGGTCATATTGGACAGTAAATGTAATTATGGCTTTACTTGTGTTGCAGACTTTGCACCCCCTGGTTCATATGACCACGACTGCAAAGAAAACCATTTCACATTAAAACCCGACTTTACGTCTCCTGTACCGCTGAATACTGCAGATAATATATAAATATATCGGTTGGACTCCCCTTTAACAGTGACTGGGGTTAAACCAATCAAGCTTCCTAACCCATGAATCCAAACTTGTATTGCATGTGCCTTAGAAGACAGTTCTGTAGAAGGAGCTGCTCGCATTTGATAATGTGGAGCTGTGGGTCACTGTCTGGCTTTGTGGAGCCTTGCTGTCTGCTTTGTGCCTTGGGGGCAGAGGGATGGGGGTGTGTGTGGTCAGGCTGTTGATTAATTGTGCCAAGACAGTGCCAGTGACAAGCAGACTTTACTGCGACACCCAGACAGCGTGAGACGCCCGACCACGTCAGGTCATAACATAAAACACACACTGTAGTGCAATGATGAGCTAGCCAAGGAAAGAATACACTGGCATTAATAATGCTGTAACAATAAGTGCTCACATGCACACGTCAAACACTGATGTGTAGTGAGTTAATCCTGCCTGTTAATTATAAACAGGAATACACAGTTCATAACACCATCCAATTTGGACCCATAAACATGTCATAACAGCCCATGCCATAAGCTCATTTTGCAGCAGCACTTCACTGGAGGGTGGCATGCATAAGGTTACATGGCACTTAAGCCATTTAAGTTTCTATTTCATAAAAGATTTATTTTTTTTAGTTTGTCATGAGTCTTCAAAGGCATATGCAGGCCCTATGAACGCTCCCTCCAGTGAAGTGCTACCAGTTTTAGTTGTGCACTCTAGCTCACTATGATGAAACCAAATAGCAACATCTGTCATGACACAATTAGTAACAATGGTCATATGATTTAAGTTACATTAATGGACAAAATCTGTCTGCTGTGCTTATGAAGCAGGGTACAAGCCAAGGCTTACCTAGCTTGTCCAGTAAAAATTCTTGCATGAGATTCAAATGAGCTGCTTCCCAGTTCCCATATATTCTGCTGTCCACAGACAATCTATAGTGGCCAGATATTTCAACACCACACACATCCCAAGATAGCGCCACAAGGTTATGTCAAACGTTGGTCAAAAGGCCACCGCTCTTCCCAAAATCCCTACATAATTCGAGAACTCACAGTCACTGATGGCGGCAACAGGAACTAAAAAATCTACAGCAATGGCCACAAAAAGCAACCTCATAGAAAGTTACCAAAACGGCTACAAACCTGTAGCCTCACGTCTGAAACACTAATTTTTCTGAAACTTTGCGACCTATTTATAAATGTATTATTATTATTATTATTATTATTTGGAGAGAGGCACATCTAGGGCATTTTGAAGGCAAAATAGTACCCAAAGAATACTTGAAACATTACTACATTATATTGTTACCATCATCAACATTACTTATCATTCAGAAGACACATGCATGCTCCCTTTGGGTAGATGATAAAATGGCTACACTTGCATTGTAAACACCCATGTATCCACTCACCAGCTTTGTAATGAAACCATGTGCAGCATGTTCTGCTAAAATTAACATTTCATTCGTTGACACCTGATTGAACTACGTAGAAACAGAAAAAATGTGTGGAATTCCCTTTTAAATTGTGGCCAAATTTCACTTGATGAACTGTGGAATCGTGCATTGTCTTGTTGGAATATGTGTTAAGGGTTTTCCCAGGATAAAAACGTTTAAACAATTGCTAAACATCAGGCATGGCATACCGGCATGTAAGACCTTCTTTCTGACTGCCAGTGCACATAAACTCAGTTTCACAGACGAAAATTAAGATTAATCAATATACTGGTGTTCTTACATACTGGATATCGGTAGGCTGGTGGGCATTAGCCATGATTAATACTTAGAGCTCCTCTGTGTGTGCCTGACCTCTCTCTTCCATTGTCTCATCAGGTTCATCAGCAGTAATCCACAGGGGAGAGATGAAATCACACTCAGCTTAAGGAACACACACGCATTTATACCAGCACCGATTCCACCGGTAACCAGTTACGGAAAAAAAGACTTTCAGCATGTGTCGCAATGGTGCTTCGTGTTGACCTGCAACGCCCACCTGCATACTCTAAATCATGTCTGATGCATACCCACCAAGATATTTGTTGAAACAACTTTAGCAGACACAAGGGACTCCGTTTTATGCATTTATTTATGTAGCAATTTATTCTCTGATTAGCTGCTGAGGGGCTGGTTCAGCAGTCTGATAACCACATGTCGGAAGGCCTGTGGCTCTGCTCAGTCCTCCACCTCCTCTAATTTCTGTGTGATCCTTCCCAAAAATACCACAAAATTTGCCTAAAAATGTCACCCTTTGAAAAGTCCCTGCATGTTTGCAAGTTCATCAAAACTCTAAGCTCTCACTCAACTTCCCCCAGCCCTCCCCGGGTCCCCATTTTCAAAGCTAGTGAGGTCACACATTAGCAACAGAGGACAATCAATCAACGTATTTTCCCCCAAAGGTTTTATAACCATCCTGTTCACGCACACAAACAACCTTCTCCTTATTTTAACAGCCAGAGAAGAACAAAAAAGGATTAAACATAATAAACTCCCAAAACTCCTTCTGTACAGAGAAAACAAACTAAATGGAGAAAATGTCTTACATTAGTCCGCGCAAATCCTCCATATTGTCTCTCGGGTCTGCATTTTAATTGGGATGGGAGACACACAAATATACCAAATACAGTTCTGTGTGTCAATGAGAGGCTTTGTGTGTAGTAGGCAAATGTCAATACGTCTGTCTTACATCTGTCACTCAGCTGTCCATCTCTGTCTGTCTTTAAATGGATTAGAAACAAGTAGGTCTTGGCCATGTCTACGATAGTGTGAATATGCGTGTGTGTGTCATAAGTTAACATTATGTAAGTCTAAATCAGTGTGTGTGCGCCTGTGTGTGTGTAACTGTGTGCAGGTGTGTGAGGGGGTGTTTAGGAAAGTCTCTAGGCCAGTCCGAAGCCCTCGGAGCATTCCTGAATGGCCAACAGCAGCATGTGTCTCAACTTCTCGTAGCTCTCGTAGGCTGGGAGATCCAGCTGGTTAAAGCTGCAGAGATATATGAGGTCAGAGACAGTCAGACACTAGCACTCTCAATGTTACTACATTCAATTACTTAGATTTACTGAATTCAATTCAAATTCACAAATTCAAAGTGTTTTAAATCTCTGCAGTTTTTTGTGATTATCTGCTAAGCTCTGCTTCTTGAAAAATTATCTGCAATTAGAACAATTACGGGCAACATTAAAATGTAATTTCTAAGCCCAGCTATCTGTTCTATACATCTGCCTCTCTTATTCTCTCTCTCAGCTAACTTCTCCAACGACTGGCTAAGATGTTATATAAAGTCATATACATGATTTATTTGTTGCAGACAAATTTCAGCAAGTACTTACCAAGTGTGTGCAGAGGGCAGGCGGTCAGTGGAGCGGTCGTCACGATGGATTTGGAACTTCTGGATACCGTTCATGCCCTCCAGTGCAGCGAAGCCCTGCAGAGGCACTTTGGACGTGCCCGTCACAAACTGCAAAAACTTGGCCCGGTCAGCCTGGTCAAAGGAGCGCAGTGCACGCCAGAACCACTGGATCTGCACAAGTGAGGTCACCGATTAATATACACATCACCAGGTAACAGGCATTAAAAAAAAAAGCACATGGCTGCTGAGAATGATAATGTGACCAACTTTATACCAAATGCCTTAATCAAACTGAGAACACTAACTGAAAACAACAATCCCAAAATAATGTACAGACATGCATGTACATACGCACAAGCTTATTATTAATTTCTTATTGCTTTAAAATTCTAACTGCTTGAAATGGGTATACACATACTTGGATAGAGCTGGACTGGTACTTATGGTACTCTGTGTTGGCCTTGAGGTCATCAATGTCGATGGTGGGCAGGCCAGATATCAGCAGCTCCAGCTCCTGCTCAGTGAAGATGGAAATTAGCCTCTTGGGGATGATCTCATAAAAGCCCTCCAGAAAGGCTGCCAGCTGTTTGCGAATCGCACCTGCAAAACACGATAAAAGGGACACATTAAAAAAAGAAAAGGACCATTTTTTTACAAACATAATTCTACACTCCTAATTCCAAAAAAAAAAACCAAATAATTAAATACTAAAACCATGTTAAGTAGACTTTGTACCACGTATGCATATGCATGTAGGCTAACTGCAAAGCTCACCTGTCATCTTCATCTGGCACACCAGATGCACATACTCTTTCTTGTTCTCTTCAGTCACCAGGATGTTGGCCCCATTGGGCTTCAGGTCCCTCACTTCACACACTCCAAACTCCTGGACCTGATAAAAAGGGGCACAGATAGGTTCTTGTAAGGGCTGTCAAACGATTAAAATATTGGTCATAAAAGTTACATACTGGTTGCAATGAAGACTGCCTTTATTAAGCATTTCCATTTAAAAGCTGCATTTGACCAAGAGCAACATAAAACACAGGACCAGTCAGCTTCCTGCCTGTACTTCTACAGATGACTTAGAGAATCAAACTAAGAAAATACATTAATCGCTTTAAAAAAACATTTTGATAGTTAGCTTGATACCCATGGTTCTAATGACATATGACGAGACATAGAATCAAACAACAAATTACAAGACAACAGTATTTGCAAAGAAGAGCATAGAAAGGCAAGTAACACCTCTGTGCTGAATGTCAGCTCATAGCCCAGGGTGGACACGTCATTCTCTAGCAAGTAGACCAATCCTTGGAAGAAGGGATAATCTTCGCTCTCCATGTCTGTGTACCTGAGAGAAACATCATTAACAAAAGGTTTCGGTCACAATGCAATATGTACAGTCGTGAAATAAAATAGCATCAAAGAGAATGTGCTGTAAATATCTTACTGTCTAAACATCTCGACTGCCGAACAGCTTAGACTGAGCTCTAATACATAAAAGACAGCTTACCTAACACTCTTCCCCAGAATGTGTTTGTAGAAGCTACGTGTGAAGTAGCACTCCAGGAGTCTATTGTCATAGACAGCCTTGGCCACCACACGCCCCACAAATTTGAAGTAGCTGAGATGGTTTGGATTGCAGTGAGAAGAGGGGTTGATGGTGTAGGTAACCCGGTCTCCTGGTGATGTGCGGAACAGTGCATACATGGGGTTAAACATCTCTCTGGAGATGATCATGTACCACTCCCTTAAAAGGCCTCCAGCATCTTGTCCCTCTTCGCCTTCAAACACTATGTACCTGAAGAGCACAGGAAGAGACGGCATGAACGACAAGTATTCAAAATAAGTGTGGAGGGGAAAAGGCATAGAGGTGTAAAGAAGCAAAACTGGTCTTTGGTATGAAATTCCTTGGGTGGAATTACCAATAAAACGGAAATGTAAAGTCTTCATAAGTCTTCACAACTCTCAAGTCTTCATATTTAAAAGGATTAAATAAAGTCATTTCGATTTTTACTGTTTAAATATTTGTTGCAGCCGTTTGTGTGCACATTTACAAGTACAAAATGCACTCCTGTATTTTATGTGGATCTTGGCTTGGAGCTTTCTACTGAGCAGTGCATTTATGTGCATGTATGTCACTCACAGTCTATTCTTCATATCCTCTGGGCTCTTGCGGTGCAATTCTCTGTATGAATCTTCAAAGACATGGTCTCTCCTCACATGAACAGCCATATCCTCCTTCCTCAGACCCTCATCCAGGCGTTCCAGCTCCTGACGGAAATACCTAACAGACAGAAATACAAATCAGTTCTGATCCCAGCAGACATATCCTGTGCATATTTGATAGAAAAAACTGCAGTCCACTCTGAACTCAAAGGCAGCAAAACTACAAAGAAGAGAATCTGAGTTAAATAAAGAGTGAATGTGGATTCAAGAAAATGAGAAGTGCAGCAGGTAAAGCTCAAAACAAGAGCATGTGGCAGTTAAACCCTACTTGCGCTTGACATCAAAGTCGAGAATGCGGATGTAGTCCACAAGCACAGCGAAGGGGCCGTCGGCCAGGTGAGTGGTGGACTGGCGCAGGATCTGGTTAAGCACTGTCCTATGAGTCTCTGTTTCAGAAGAAGCAAGATAAGACATTGTATGCAGTGCTCATTCAAACAGAGTTGTAACTGTCAATTTTCTCATCATATTGAATATTATATAACATACGAAAAGCTTGAGACGTGTCTTATTTTAGTGACTCAGTAAAATCAACAAGGGAATAAAATAATAAGGTCTTCTGTGGGAACGAACGAGAAAGGGGAACAACTGACACGTGTGTCAAACTTACCAGCAAAGCGCAGAAACTTCTGAGTGTCTGGTGGCAGGTTGGAGGAGATGTGCATGGAGGAAGGCTCTCGGGAGAAGAAAGGGTCCAGGGAGGAGGGTGTGGCAGGGGTGAGGGGCGCAGGAGATAGCGGAGGCGGCTCATCCTTGATGTGCGACAGCTGACTCTCGCGAGTGTCCCGCACTGGGGGCTTACTCTCTCGCTCGGTCGCATGCACCAGGAAGAAGGCCTCCACTGCAGGCTGCAGAACTTTAAAAGAAACAAAACCGTGTGAATGAAGTCCTATGTTGATCATTCCATCAGCAGTATATCCACTGTAATCTGTAATTACCCAGAACAGCATGCTGGTCATGTGACTCCTCCAACTCCTTGAGGCACTCCCCTAACATGTCCCAAAGTTCATCCAATAAGAGCTGCTCGCTCAGCAGTGGCAACTCAGGCAGCCTCTCCTCTTGCTCCTGTTGACTGCTGCTCTCCTCACCTGAACATACAGATATTTCTTCACATTTCTTCTCCAATTATTTATTGAAGACAAATGCTTATTGCACATAACTGCCTATACACTAATGTTGGCAGTTGGCTGTTCCAGTGTATGAATTAACAAATCAAACTAACCAGACTGAATTAGAGAGAACATTCTGAAAAGCTGTCAATGAGGGGAGAACACTGTCCAGCCTTAACTCCAAAATCTAGCACTGCAGTACAGTGGAAGCTCACCTATAGGAGCCTGGTCCTGCTCAAGAGGAGAGGGTTGGTCCACGTCCATAGGAGAGTCGTCTCTCTGCGCTGCTGGAGGCTCCGCTGTAGAATGTCCCTCAGACTGAACCAGGAGAGTAACAGGACACAAGGTGAGATTTCACACACAGAACACCAAAAAGGTCTGTGTGTAATGAGGAAAACTTTTTTTAACCAAACTTCTTGTTATTTTTTGTTTTCCTTCGAATCACAGAGAGCATCTTCAGTGTACAATGAAGAGGGCGCACCATGCACTACAAACAAATGCAAGTATCGGAGAAGAGCTGGGAGGGGAGCTGAAGCACTGAGCAAAACAGCCACATTCAAATTCATAACACTGAGCCATAACATGTACAGACCGTCAGTTTTAAATGCAGAACAATGCAGTGAATCTGCTGAAACCATGTGGAACAGAGTGCTGGTTGTGATACAAAATAAGCCTGTTTGTTTAGTTTGAGTACATGTATGTGCAGATGGCAAACTTTGTAAACAGTGTCAAATCAGACATTAGTCAAACATTAGTCTTACTGGCTCACACCACGATAGAGACGTACCACAACAAATGTGAAAGTACTAATAAGAGTCTACAACATGTCTGGAAGTGAATGAAACAATGTAAAAAGAACGTAAAAGTCCATTTCTAAGTCAGTAATACAGGAATCTGTGCAAGTGTGTTTTGGCACTGGTCAGTAATGTAAGTAGCAGACTGCTGCTGTCAGTGAGGCCCATGCTAACCGTTGCAGAGCTGTCTGGGCCGGCAGGGGGGTTGTTGGCTGCAGCAGTGCTGGGGGCATGACCAGCTGCTGCAGATGATCCGGCAACGGCGGCAGCAGCAGCAGCGGCGGCAGCGGCGGCGGAGGAGGAGGATGAAGAGGATGAAGAGGGCGGGGGAGCCTGCTGAAGCCGGCGAGCACGTTGCCCCTCTCTCACCATCTGAATGATGGCATCTGCTTCTGCCTCTAGCTGGCGAACCGCAGCCTGGATACTGCTCGCAGAACCCAGACTAGTGGAGCCTACAGCAGCAGAACCGAGACAGAACATGAAAGTTCACAACTGTACATGAGATTAAGCACTTAAAGGAAACCAAAAAGATGGTCCAAGATTTTCTTCTTTATTGTTGCATCAGACAGACAAAACTAACACTGCAAAATTAAACATGTACTCTGAATTTATGAATTAATAAATTGATTAGAGTATTAATAAAATCCTACAAATACTCATCCCCAACATTTTACTCACTCAGTCTTCCTGTCTGCTTAGCCTTTTTGTTGGCGCGGCGCGTGTCCTCCCTCAGCTGGATGATGACCTGCAACACTCGCAGGAAGAACTTCTGCGTGGAGGTCTTTGAGGTGAGCGAGCTCATGCAAGGCAGCTGGAGCTCTGGGCCACCCAGAGTACGCTTCTGAGCTGCCACGATCACCACACTCTCTGAGCTGTCAAACCTGCATGGGACAAATGACCACAGTCAGCAACTTACAAGCGACTGATGCATTGTGAACAACACAGATAATTTGGCTATTTTCACTGCAGTAAAGTGTTTTTTAAAATAGTCATAACGGTCACCAGCTTCGCTCACCTGCTGGTCATCTTGCCCTTGAGGCGAGCGGTAAGTGAGGGGTCCTCATGAGCAGCTTCCGGAGATTGAGCATCAGCCCGTGCTCTCCGCTGCTGCTCCAGGTTATACTCCCGCAACTCCGCCAATAAAGTGCCTAGGGAGAGAGGGAGGGAGAGAGAGAGCGAGAGAGAGCAAGAGAGATGAGTACAGGTTATGCAGAAAATGGCCATATATATATATATATATATATATATATATATATAGAAACACTGAAGAACATTAAGAAGAAGTAATATACTGACCAATTTGTTTGCAGAGCGTGTAGCCAAGGTGGCGGGCCCCACTGAGCAGCAGTCTGAGCACAGTGTCTCTGGTCTGGCTGTCCCCTCTGGACAGTTGCAGAAGTATGTTGGCTGCGTCCTCCAAGCCCTCTTCTGAACACGAGTGAGATGTCAGCACCTGGTGGAGAGAACACACACACACACACACACACACACACACACACACACACACACACACACACACAAAAATAAATAAAAATCAAAGGGTCAAGGGCTCCTAATCACTCTGTAGTTGCAAAGTCAAAGGGTTCTGGTAAGCCAGTCATAACAGCTGGACATGTGCATGTGTAAAATGTTACACACCTCTACAGAGAGCTGCAGCTGTTTCTCTGTGAGTCCAGTGGAGGCCAGCTTGGTATCACTGTCTGTGCTGCTTACTACTGCCTTCTGTTTGCCTGCATCAACAACATACATTATGCATTAACTTGGCTATGAAATCACGCTTCATAAAATGGACACCTACAGCAAAAGAAAAACATTAAGACACAATAGAAAAAACATTTCAACACAATACAGCGCGGTACACTAAAGCCCCTGGGAACCTAAATCCATCTTTCTAAAAAAAGAAAATCCTGCTCCTTTCTGACCCCAATATACATTCACAAAGTATGTCTTGGGAATACTTTCCTAAAGTCTAATAATTGACTGCTGTATTTTAAAATTTTAACTACTCTTAATGTAATATATATGACCCTAATTGAGGGCAGCCATCCGTCCTCCCTTCGAATCAGAACAATCTAGCGAGGTAAAGCTAACTTAAGAAGTATCTTAGTAAGCTAGCTAGCCATCAAGCTGTCCATCTATGCGTTTGATACATCTGGTGTTCATTCGCTTGACTAATGTTAAGCCAGCATTCTGTGTGTGTGCATATTCCCTGCATGCTCATCCAGCAGTGGATAAAAGCCTTTAAGGTATCATCACATAAAAACTGGTTATGTTTTTAGAGAGTCATGGAGACGGTGGTGCTGTCCTGCATTACCAGCATATGTAGTGCACATTTCAGTGAGGACAGCTTCAGTAATTTCCTTCAAATAGCTAGATGCTAAAACCCCTAGTTTCAAGTCTGGAGCTAATCTGCTCTCCTCTTCTCTGAGATCAAGAACAGAGGATGTGGCCACTACGGAACTAGGTTTTCACCATAATCTGCATAAATCTGCTGAAAAACCAAGAAACCTGCCCTTCTGTCACCACCCGTGAATGGGAGTTTTCTGCCACAACTTCTGAATGACCTACTTCTCATTGGTTGGCTCGTACATGTAACTTGTGTTGTATTTCACTTTGTTGTTTTGGTGGCGTTTTATATTGCTCAGGGAATGCACAAGCCTGAGGGGAAGGTGAATTTGAAGGGGAGCTGAACTGGATGCAAGATAAGATTTTCGCCATGTGCAGTCATGATCAGTATGTATGTAGGATTGGTAATGTCAAACCTTTAGGCCATAAATCCTCAGGTGCAATTCAAAAATAAAGCCACAAAACAAAGCTGCTCTGTCTCAAGGTCATGTGCTCAAAAACAAAAAAGCTTGTGCATGAGCAGTTAAAGTGACATGTGATCAGCTGCAGTTTGAACGCTTTGAATTAGTTTTTACTAAACTTGGGTTTTACATACAAATCAGTGATGGAGGATTGGAATATTAAGACTGTACTAAGAATGAGCAAGTATAAGCGAATTGTGTAATTTTTTTGAGGGCTGTTTTAGGATATTTTGATTTGGTTTTTGTCATTTAAACATTGCTGGATGTTTAAAATAACACACAAATTTTGCATTGTAGAAAACAATTCAATATTTTATAATGTGTTCCCAGGGGTTTTAAGGTTGTCCAGAGTTTGAGTCAGTATCAAGTAATTTATAAAATGCATCTAGACCAAAACTTTCAGCTCCCTACCAGCAGTGGTGCCAGTAGCTATAGTAGATGTGGTGGTGGGCACAGCAGCAGCAGTGGAGGTTGGTTGAGACTGCGCTGGAACTGTCCCAGCAGCTGTGCTCTGGGTACCTGCTGTACCTACTGCCCCGGTAGTGGCCTGGGCAGTAGGGGCTGCAGGGACAGCAGTGGGGGCCTGAGGCACGGGGTGGCCAGCTGCGACCTCTGTAGCCTTGTTGTCTGGCAGGGCGATGGAGATGAGAGAGAGTAGTCGCAGGAGCTTCTCTGTAAGCAGGGAGCTGCGACGGATCACTGGGTGCGACAGCATGTTCATCAGCTGGCCTAACGGTGAGGCCTCTAGGCTTAACTGGGCCCCCTCTGCCTCTCCGGATGCCCCAAGAGGCACAGTCTTCATGGAGGCCTTGCCTTTACGACTGACATTCATGTTGTCCAGCTTGACCAGTAGGTCCCAGAAATCGGTGGAAATACCCAGAGACTGTGGGGTGCCTGAACAGGAGCTGAGGGAATTGTGGGTGGAAGAAGGGGTGCTGGGAGTGCCGGAGGGGTTGATCTGGCTGGCACTGCCTGTCCTGCAGCCCCCTCCAGCTACAGAAGCAGAGCTGCTACACAGACGAGAGTCCAGCTCAGAAGAGGAGGATGACTGGGGGTCCTTACAGCGTTGTTGCGTGAAGTGGCTGGGGAACACCTGCAGAGGAGGAGGGGAAAAAAGTTAATTATATATAAATAAATAAATAAATAAATAAATAAATACTACCCTGTCACAAACCAAAATTAACAAGTCACCATAACCTAACCTTGGCCAGCTGAATGAGGGTATCTAGTACGTGTCGACAAACAACAGGGGCAGCTTGAGGGTGGATGTGGACTGTAGATCCTCCTCCTGAGCAGCCAACACCTCCAGCTCCTGACACTCCACCAGTGAGTCCTGCCGAACCCACGGCTCCTCCTGTCGAGTGCCTGTCTGCATGTTTGCGGCCCGACACCCGCTGGATCTGGAAAATGTTGGTCCTGCAGCCCAGTGCCGCATCCATGGACACAGAGAGCCATGAAAGCTGGCTGGAGCTGCGAGACTCCACTCTGTTAAGCAGCTCAAGGGACGAAGAGGAGGATGAGGAAGAAGCCATGGAGGACTGAGAGGACGAGGAGGAGCTCTTGCTCCCGCTTGACGACCCCTGGCCCTGCGCACGCTTCCCTCTAGCCTCGTCAAGCCGAGCCGTCTCTAGGCAGAGTTCGCTCTCGCTGCTGCGCTGGAGGATAGAGAGCAGGCTGCGGATCACCCAGCCACGCGTCTGAGAGTGGTAGCACAGGTTCCGCAGCACGCGGTGGAGTCTGCTGGTGTTCAGCTTAGGCTCGTCCACAAACAGCAGCACCAGTAGACAGGACAGTGCCTCGTGGTCCAATAAAAGACGTCCTCTAAGCCGCAGGAGGGAGTCCACATTGGAGCTAGAAGGGCTATGCAAACAACACACAAAAAGAATCCACAAAAGACAGGTTACTTATCAAACAGGGATAAGCAGTTCAGTCATTTTCGCATATCAAATTTATAAATAAATAACAACCAACATTATTACTTACATTATTTAAGAACTAATTGTAACTGTACCAGATTTGGTTCTTGTTTCATTCCTGATTTATCTGATTAAAACTGTGATTATACTTGCCACCAGCTAACCTTCATAATGATAATTTTGGGGTTGAAAATTTGGAACGATACACAATATTTTCACATGCTCGGACCTAATCGCTTAACATCACACAATATTCACTGCTTGCCCACTGACATTCTCTTCTCTTCTGTTGACAAAAACCCATTCACAAATTATGCATGATGTATGTAATATGATGATTTAGTATGCATGTTTCACATACTGTGGATCTGTATGTAAAAATAAATACATAAATTAAAAAAAAAAAAAAAACAAAAACCCACAACACGGCAATCTTAAATAACACATTCAGAACCACTTTGTTCAACTATCTTTCCTAAACACTGACCGGCTGTGGTTGGCACTGCCACCCATCTGGAAGGTTCCTCCTCTTTGCACAGCCAAGCGTGTGTACTGCACACCGCGGTTGCCCCCCAGTCGGCTAGTGAAGGCAGGAGAACGCAGAATTGCAGAGAGTGCAGAAGATGAGCTATGCCCAAAGAGTCGTTCATGCATCAGCTGCCTCTGCCGGGCCTCCTGTTCCCTGCGCAGTGCCGCGGCTTCAGCAGCAATGTCTGGGGGCATTACGGCCAGCACGCTGTCTTCCATGTCTTCCAGCACAGATCTCCGAAGCTCAGATGGCAGCGTCTGGATGAAAGTGACAGGGTCCAGAGGTTGGTCTCCCTGAGGGGGCTGCTGGGATAGTTCTCGTCGCTGCTGCTCCGCACGCTGCTGCGCTAGCACCTGGGCATACAAAAGGAGACCCTGCTAAGTCACAAATACTTAACCCACCTTAGCCCTCAGTCAGGTTTCACATCTCTAGTAAAAACATGCGAAGGGTACTCTAGAACCAGGGCTGGGAACCATTGTGTTACATCGCTGCAGAACAGATTCTTATACTCAGTTCATGTTAATCCACACAGGATTTCTCACCTCCTCCTGAATGGCTGGTGGTAGTGCAGCCAAAAATTCAGGGCTGACCTCAGTGACCCCAGGCCCTCCTCCTAACACAGGGGCTGCTGAGGAGGACAGTGTGGAGGATACGGAGGGACGCGATGGAGGTCTGATCCCCAGCTGATTCTGCAGCACCTCACGACGGATGTCCTCAGGCAGAGCAGCCAGGAAAGAAGGATCTACACCTTCTGGCAAACTGATGCCTATAAGCAGACAAAGAGAGATGAGAAAAGATGGTGGTAGCCATTGTGGAATCAACACTTACAATTCATAACATAGCTGAAAGCATCCGTTTTGATACTCACCAGCAAGTGGGTCATCCTCCTCGTTGCTGGTGGATGGTAGTGGCTCCTCCTGGATGGCCTGAGATTGGCTATCCGCACTGTCACTACGTGGCATTGTCTCACCAGGGGAGGACACCGAAGTGGACCTAAGAGGGTCAAGAAGGTGTCATCAGTACGACCTAGCAGTTTCAAAAACAACAATTTACACTGATACAGCAAATAAAAACAGGGTTTTTAAATTCAATACTTAATACTTTTAATCCCCAACAAAGCAAAAATAATTCAATACCTGCTGCAACAACAACAAAAAAAAAATCATTAGCTGTTCCTTATATTTCTCTGGACTTAATATATGCAGTGTCTATGAAAGCCAAATTAAATCCAGCACACTTCGGCAACTGTTTTAGCTGTATGCGCTCATTTCACAGGCCAGCATTTATACAAAAGAACAAGTTAAAACACAGCAGACACACAAACTCTATGATTTTAAGCTGCTTTAGGGAGGAAAATAAGCTTGTAATATCAGTAGACATTTGTTATCTAATACAAAGGTGCCTCACTGCTGCAGGTTTTGGACAATGTCTGTTAATAAAGCTTCCATGACAGCAGAATGAACAGAAGGCAAATACAAACCACATCATTTTGCTGGTACATCTGTAGACGATTTACGACTTTCAAAAGGGTTTCACTTCAGAAACGGCAACACAGAAATAGGACTCTCACCCTGTATCTGCATCTGTCTGCCTGTCAGTGAGGCCACTGTCACCACTTCCTGACAGCTCTTGAGACATATGATTGGGCTGTGCTGAGTTGGGGGCAGGCTCTTCCTGTGTAGCTGAGGCAGGGCTGCTGGTATCCATAGGTGACCCCTCTAGTTGCGACACACCCACTGGCACAGGCTCAGAACTCTCTGCTATATCTGGGCTGAGAGAGGCTGAGAAAAAGGACCAGACTGCTTTCAGTAAAGAGAACGCAGAAGAGGTACACACTAAAGTATGTAACAAAAAAAAAAAAATACATGCAGTAGTTGCATGTAGAATGCAGTGGGATTTAAACCTGTATCTTTGTAAGGCGTTGTGTTAACGTCCATAGTGAACTAACAATAAGATTTCAGACCATTAAGCCACTAACAATTAATAGGAAACCCATGAGATTTTGCATGTTTCCCACCTTGACCGCAAAGTAAAAGGTTTTCATAGTTTTTAGAAGTTAATCTACCTTCCCTGACTGCATCCAATGCTCCTCCTCCTCCTCTCTCACCAATAGTGGGGGCAGGAGACATTTCCATCTGGGAGGCTTCTGCTTCACAATTCGGCCTATCGGGTGCTGAGAGCTGAGGTACGGCCCCTGCCAACGTCCCAAGTGAATCAGCATGCGAGTCAGCCAGCAGCAGCTCTGCAATTGGCTGATGCACTTGCTGATTGATTGCTGTCTCTAGTGAGACGAGGGCCTGCTCGTGTGGGGCAGTTGGGGTGACCTCTCCTGAAGGGGGCGCTGTGAGGAAGCCCTCAGAGGTGCGGGGAGGGTCTAAACATGAAGACACGCCACCCTGGACCTGCTCTCCTTCTGCTCATACAGACAAAAAAAAAAAAGTAAATAAAAACCCTTGAATTTGAGTGGAACATCCAGAGAATTCATTCACATGTGCTGCTAACTTTTATTTAACTCAATAAACAGTAAGTATATAGGTTGTGGCAGATGGGCCGCAATGTGGAAGGCAGTAAGTTGTATAGTTATCTCCTTCAAGGGCTGCGCTATCCTGATCCCCAACAACAACACAACTTACTACCTCACCACAGCACAGCCAGAATTACCTACCAGCATGGGTTCTAATAGCCAGGTATGAGATTCAGGGATCAGGGGATAAACAAAATCACCAGCAGTAACGGTCAATTCTGAATATGAACATCAACCAGTGCCAACAATTGAAAATGGAATATTCTCATTATAGAAATCTGTTCAACACAAATAATAATAATAATAAAAAAAAAAAACAAAGAAATGGAAATGCTCTCTCCAAGGGAAGTCATTCTGGTGTCATGCGATTGCCGTGGGAAAGACAGTAGACTGTATAGTTATCTCCCAGATCTGGTGTGATCCTAAAACTATACAAACTACTACCTCAGCCCACAGCACGCAGCAAAACACTGTCCAGGCACGCAGGGTCCATCATGCCATCATCTCATAGCTGCAGTAGGCTAAATCACTGGCGATTCAGGCAGTTCAACTGACAAAACTGTGAGGTCAAAAAAAGAACTGAGGAGTTTAAAAAAAAAAAACAAAAAAAAAAACAAAGACATGCTTTAACAGGAAAGGCTACAGTTGGGAAACTTCATTTACATAGACGAATAGAGAGAGAATAATTGCAGTACCTGCTGAGTTCTCTCCACCTCCATTCACTGTTCCTATTGCAGTGCCCTGTGGGAGATGAAAAGAGCACAATGTAATTCAGCCAGCCTGGAGCCATAAAATCTCATGACATGAAAGCACAGGGGTGTCTGGGACTGGGTGACATCCATGCACTGTCTACGATTAAATATTGATCTACTTTTAACACAGTTAATAATGCTCCGTCTGTCCTAATAAGAGTCAATTTCCCTCCCTGCTCCCGCTGCCTACTATTCTCCCCCTCACCCTATATACCTGCAGTGTCTGCTCCCTGTTCTCTTCTCCAGCAGAAGTGCTCCTCTCATTCTGCTTGGCCTCTTCCTCCTCTGCAAGTTGCCTCCTTCTTTTCTCTCTGCGCTCCTCTAACTCTTCATCGCGCAGGCCCTCCAAGTGCTGCAAAATGGGTACCTTCACCACTAACACACAAAAAGGGTTAAGTTAGGTAAGCAGTCACGTCCTGCTTATGAGCAAGTCAAAGCATGCAAATTGCTTCACAAGTCATATATTCTTTCTGCACTGCTGCAAAAAATAAAAAATAATAAATAAATAAATATATAAATCCTACCTGCAACGCAATCATGCATGCTCTCTGCATCCAACACTTTACACTCATCAGTCCATCTAGTTAAGGCTGTAGGAATACTTGAAAGGGTGCCTGCAAACAAAAAAAAAAAGGGGGAAAATAAGTGAGACACTCAAATTTATCTTCAAAAGCTGCAGAATGCTTTATATTCACATTAGATATCCTCCTGCTCCGACTCACCAGCCTGACCTCCACTGCTGCTCTGCTCGTGGAAGAAGTCATCCAGCACTTCGTCATCAGAGCGGGCTATGATGTGCACATCTTCGTTGCCAACCAGCAGTCGGGCACGGCCACGGGACTGCAAAGGCAGGGAGCTGGACAGCTGCAGGATGTCTGCTGCTGCACTGGGGCCCAGCAACCTGAGGAGATGCAAGCAAAATTAATTCAGAAAACAATAACCTAGCATGCCTACTGCAAGAGCTGATCCTCGAGTTGTTACAAATAAATGTCTACAATTCCTCTCCCTTTAAATCTAGCAAACAAAAATCAGTACTCCAATCAGTGGCCTTGCTAACAAGCAACTTTTATATGTGTTCAACAATTGCTGTAGGACTGTCCCACCTTTGCAGAATGAGCGGGGGGTTGGGCTGGCGGTTGCCTGGATAATGCACATGGATGGTGTGGCCAGTGTTCGCAGTGAGCTGGCGAAGAGTGCGCTGGCTGCGGCCCATGCCCTGAGCCAGCCGACTGCTGGTGCCTGCTCCCCCCAGGGTGAGTGAACCATGGTCAGCGTGGCGTACCATCAGAGGGTGGGAACTAGGGATGTTTCCTGGAGAGGGAGGGATGTCAGCTGGAAGAACACAGAGCAAGCACATTATGAAAAAATTTAAGGGCACAACTGCTAATGGAACACACTTGCATAATGTGCAACCAATAACAAAAAACATTAACAATGCCTTACGAATTGTTGTTCTTACAACAAATGACTTACCAGAATTTGAGAACATATTGTCAAATTCTATAATGAGGTCATCATCCCTGTCAAATCTTTCAAATCGTATGTGTGGGGCGGCATTAATATCAGGGAAATCTTCATCCAGTTCCATCTCTGAGCCCTCATCATCATCGTCCTCATCTCCCTCTTCATCATCCTGAATACAAGCAAGAGAACGGATTTTTTGAGGAAGCATGCACAAATAACAAAATCACACTACTTTACCATGTTTAAGTCTTGATTGTCTTACCTGATCTTCTTCCTCTTCTTCTTCCTCCTCCTCTTCCTCATCCTGGCTGTCTTCATCCTCATTACTGCCACTGGAATCTTCCTCTTGAGTGTGCTCCTCATCCTCTGGTTCCAGGATGTTCATAGAATCTAAGAAGAGGAAGAAATACAGATATGAGCAATCACCAAGTTCTGTTACCACTAAATTCAAACTTTAACTACAATCCAAGTATGACATTCATGCATATTCTTTAGAGAAGCCAAAGAGGTGTATAGGTTGACAGTGTTCTTAAGGATTTGTCCAACCTTCTCTGTTGGCCTGCAAAGTGGAGGCTTGACTCATGTTGGAAGGAGCTTCATCCATTAGCACATCCTCTTGAGACTCATCCTCTCCTGAACGTCCAACTGTGGAAAGTGCAAACATGTGGTCAGAGATAATGATGCATCTACACTCGTTAGTCAGATCTACCTTGTCTCTTCACTTTAAATATAGCTTACCGATGATGGTACTATTCACTGTTCCGGCATCTCTTTCTAGAAGTTCATCTATCAAATCCACCAACTCATTCTCCACCTACAAAAGCAACCCGCAGGTCAAACAGCAGTAGACATCTCAGTTTAACATGCAGAGTGAATATTTCATCTGCAGCTGCTGTAAGCTTTCTTCTGAGCCTGTATAATAAAAACCTTGTTACCTGCATAGCCTGTGTGCTGAGCACCTCTGGCTGGCCAGCGATGACCACTGTGTCCCCTTCTGCCTCTCCATCCATCAGATCGCCATCTGTGCCCTGGCCCCGGTGACGATTCTCCACAGGCTCTGCCTCACCTGCCTCTCCTGACAAAGGCAACGCAAGTTGTTATACACGCCTCCTTCACCCATAGCAGCCCAAGACACATGCATTCCTTTCACGCTACATGGCTACTGTTATACTTTGTTGATTCCTAACAAGAAGGACCCAAGATTTCCGAAGGTTAACCTGGTCATATAGTTGCAATATAAGCCAGCAGCAGAAGGGCTACCTTGGTCCTGTGTGTTGCTGTTGCTGTCCCTGGCTGTGCCCACAGGGTCATGTTCTGTCTTGTTCTTGCTAGAGCCTCCTTTTCCACCGAACAAGCTGCTGGGCTGGTTGACTATCCGAGACAGTGTCTCCAGAGGCTTCAGGGCAGCATTTACGGTGTTCGCCATGTTGGGACTGCAAGAAAGTCGAGAAGAAATCAAATGGAAGAAAGAGATGCTTCTAAACCAGTGGTCAGAGTGTGCAAACAAAGAAGAATGTACAGTATCCATTAACATTCAATGTACCTGGACAGATCAAGACTGTGGGGCACACGGGCAAGATCGTTGACTAGGCCTTTCTTCAGGAAGAGGCGGATGATGTTGTTCATGCCATTGTGCTGTGTCTTAGCAGTGGCCGTACTATAGAAGCTGGAGGTGGAGGGGCATGACTCCATAATAGTACTGATGATGCACATTACTGCCTGCAACCTGAAGATGAAAAAGCAAGTCAAGTTACAATAAAGAAAGTTGACAGCATCTAACGGACCGGTACACAGAAAACAGAAACAGGAAAAGACATGACAGTTTGATTTATATACACTGAACCATGCACTTCCATCAGCATGTCGTATTTAAGTTTAGCTTTCATTTCTTCAGTACTACTTAAAGAAATCAACTTGAAGCTTGACTCACCGAGCATGCTTTTCTGCACCCTCTGCCATAGCCAGTGCCCGACTCAGAGCAGCCTTAACTTCATTGACCAGAGCAACCTGGGCATCAGTGCCAGTGCCAGCAGCTGCCAGGCTGGCCAGGAAGAGGCGTGCCAGGGCAGGGGTGTCCTTGTCTTCTGAGTTCTGGGTGTGAGGGAGCAGGTGATCCAACACAAAGGCCAGCACACTGCAGTCCTGCACACAAAAGAAAAAAAAAAAGGTAATTACAACAATGACCCGCAGCACGTAGCTATCAGAATACCAATGGGCACAAATATAGAGGTATTATGATGTGCATGTGTTTAATATGTAAGGTAAAAATGATTCATGGCAGCAATCCAAAGGCTGTGCCTCCTACTGGCCCACCTCTTTAATGAGCTCCGACTGCCCAGCTGTGTAGCTGTAGGAGGTGATGAGAGTAGCGATGCCCACATAAGAACGCACTAGCTCCGCCAGCAGCCGTAGGATAGTAGAGGTGGGCATCAGGGGCTTGCTAGCCTTGGCCTTAGCTGCCCTGCTCTCCTCCGAGGAGGCCCCCCTTTCACCCTCCTGCTCCTTTTTCTCCTCACGCATCTCCTCAGGGGTTGAGGCTAGAAAAGAGAGTGAAAGAAAGAAAGAAAAAAAAAACCAAAAAAAAAAACAAAAACAGGAAAGAAATGGGGAACACAGGAAGAAGGAACACAAAAGAATAGTTTTAATGCTCGAGTCTGATATAGAGTAAAACTATATTAAATTTTTTTTTACTATTTTAGAGTTTGTGTGTGGTAGCATGGAGTTCTCACCCTCTCCCTGAGGTGTTCCTGACTGGGAAGATTCTGCAACAGCACCATCGGCAGCAAACACCTGAGTCTGAGGAAACAGCATAATTAGTATTCAAAGGACAGCCAACAACATCAGAAATTTTTGCATTCTGAGGGTCACAGCATAATCCCTTGAACCACACGTCCTGTATTCCCTGAATTCCCATGTAAACTCACATTTATGTGGAAGGCAGACTGTGAGTCAAAGTCGCTTCCTTGCCGTGTGAGTCTGTACTGTTGGTAGACATCATCCCCAACATCCTGCAGGATCTGACACAAGTCCTGACTGCCAGGCACTGCCACCAGACGCTCCTCTCCTCTCTCAGCTGCACGTAGACACGTAGAGGGAGGGAAAGAACACACAAGAACGGAAAAGACAGTTCATTTCATTCCATCAGTGTCCCTGGTGTGTGCGAGCATCACAAACGAAACCTTCCTTTTATGACTTAGCATTCATGCTCTCACCTTCCTCAGGAGCATGGTACGCTGCTAGGGCATTCAGCATGTCATAAATGACCTCTTTAATGGTGTCTGGGATGGATGGAAGTGGAGATAGCTTCAGAGGCGTCGTCTTCACCAGCTGTACTGCATTCGGGCCTTTAATTCTGAAGTTCTCAAACTCATCGTCGGAAGCTGGGGGGATGGATTATATGTAAATATACAAAATATTCCCTTGAGAGGCGCTACAAATAGAAAAATTAATAAAATCATCTCTTACCTGTTCCAGCACCTCTTGGGGCTGGCAGGGCGATCCGGACACAGCTGTTGGCAGTTTCTGTGAAGCACTCAGGATTACGACAAGCCGCTGGCCCAAGCACACGCAGGATGTAATTGATCTCACGTGAGCCCAGACTACCTGACACCACCCCTGAAGTAGTACTCCCTGCCCCACTGGTAACCGCAGACCGCACCACCTGAGACAGGAAAAATAAAGAAAGACAAACATAAATAAAACAGCCCATAGGGATGCTAAGGAAAAGTGGAACAGCAGAGCTAGGGAGGGAAATTTATATCTCTCAAAGGGGCAAACAAATCAGGCACCTTCTCCATGGTATGGCGCAGTGTGGCTGGGTCCTCGATGATGTGGCGGAAGAGCAGAGTGACGAGTGGCGTGAAGCCGTTGAAACCAGAACTCTGGGTGAGACCCAGGATCATGCGTGTGCTCTTGAGCTCTGCGAACATCATGGCATAGTGGTGTGTGCGTGTAAGGCGCAGGCACAGACGCAGAGTTGCGTGCAGCGTGTCCGGGTCCACAGGAACACTGATCATGCTAACACAAGCGCGGATCAGAACTGTAGTCATCTCCTCAGACAGGCCCTGCACTACAATGCCACCAGAGCCAGAGGAGGAGTCCTGAGGAGTAGGAGGGAGAGTCGGGGCAGATGAAGACTCCTTCTGGTCTGTCTCTTCTTTAGGGGGAGCCATCTCCACAGCAACAGAAGTACCATCTGTGAGGGAAAAAAATACAATAAATAAATCATACAATTTTTAAAAAAATATCATTTCCACCATGATGATTTTTTTTCTCCAAGATTTTAAAAAGACTAAAAGTAATTAATTCACAAATAATATTAAACCATTAGCAGTAAACAACCGAACATCATCATGAAGGGTAAAAATGCAGTAATGTATTGCTTGTCTTCACCTGTGTCAGTCACAGTCTCCTCAGTCTTGGCTCTTTGTTCCCCTTCCTCTCGCTCAGAGTCAGCTGCACTGCCAGATTTGGTGGGCTTGGGAGTGCGAGGCACTCTCTGCACAGTCAGCATTACAGGCCTCCTGTTCCCAGTCTCCTCATTCACCTGTATGACACAGAGGGTAAAAACAGGAAGGTGGCAGACACCAGTTTTAAATCAGAACAGGATGCAAGAGAAACGCATTCAATATAGGAGCGAACAACGATTTAACCACATGACATTTAATGTCATACAGCCACGACTTTAAACATGAAGGGTTTTAAAGCTGGGCAGGCTTCATGTCATGTTGCACAAAAATCAAGATTTACTGATCTTTAGATAAGGGCCCCCAGGGGTTACAACTTCATGAACATCCATTCTGTAAAATGCTCCCAGCAGCAAGTTGAAAATCAAAAATCAATAAAAAGGTCTAAAGGCAGATGACCACCATTTCTATATCTAAAACCTGGTCCGTGGTTACCTGCACCATGGTGTTGAACTGTACAGTGTATCTCCGCCGGCCTGCAGTGAAACGGACGCTGGTCTCTCCTGCTCTCCAGGCGGAGTCGATTGTGCTGTTATTACTGGCACTGTAACTGCACCAGCGGCCCGAACGGTCATCAAACCAGCGCCAATTATTCCCATTAGGCTGTAGATACTATGTGAGGATTTAAAAATATAAACAAATAACATCATTTAACACTAACCTACAATGGTAACCTCATATAAACACTTCTGATGGCATTTTGTTTGTATAAACCTTGTTCATCTGGGATCTTCGTTTGGAGGAGACAGCCATTTTTTCATAAAAGTCAATGAGCAGCAGCACTGGAGTGATCCATCTACACAGAGAAGAAAAGGGTAAAGTTCCATGCAGTCAATATTCACATACTGTAATAAAACTGAAGAGGGAAAACTATCAAGTGCAGTTATTGCTTCTTTAGCTATAAAAGCCTGAGCTGGCAATATGACTCTTTTTCTATGTGACCAGTCTTTGCCACAGGCACATGGCGGCTGGCTCTCACTTGGGTGTCTGGATGTCTTTCTGCTCCTTGGCAGCCTGCAGACAAGGCTGAACCACCTCCAGAAGCTTAATCAGCACAGCCAGAACGCCACTGCTTTCGACGATCCGCGCACATGACAGTTTCAGCTCCTAGAACATAACGAAAGGAGTTCAATGCAGTACGCCCACACTGTGGGAAACATACATGTGTATGTATTTATGGGCCTGTGCGAGACAGAAGCACAAATCTTCATAGAAAACCATTTTACTCCTGCCCTTTCTGAAAGATACTTGTTTAGACTATGCCTAGAACATGCAGTACCACGTACCTCAAAGAGCAGAGTCAGTAGCAGAATGCGTGTGGCCAAGTTGGAGGCCTGGGGTAGGGTCACCATCTGCCTGGTCCACTCAGACACTGTTTTAGTGTCACTGGTTGTAAGTGGCACAGCAGCTTTTATTAGCACGTCAGCAGCATCCCACACCTACAACACACCAACACAGACAGCAATGAGAACACTACCATATACACTAATCCAACATGTAGAAAAAGGTACATGGTCAGTAATTATTAACTACAGCACTATTTGTGTACATCAATGTCAGTCGTGCATAATGTATTTCAGTACACCCTTCATGATCAACAATTTACAGTTCACGCAACTTTGTATTTTGTATTTGTGTCTGTTTGTATTTACTAATACAAGTTTTTCCTAATAAAGCAATTTTTGAATGCTGTTGCATTTACTTCTTGTGAAAAGAACACGACTTAACACTTCCTAAAAAATCTAGTCATAAAACTAGATTAGTAAGAGTGTGGCACAACTCACCTGGTTGACGACCTGGCGGAGGATTAGGTCTCGGTACTCTGGGCCATTTCTCTTGATAGCAGTCATGAGCAGGTCACAGAGGCGGTAGACTGTGTCAGGCAATTCATCCAGCAGATGGAAGCAACCTGGCAGCATGGTGTCTGTGAAGGCATGGAGCTCGGCATTGTCCAGAGGTTCAGCCTCCAGAAAACGCTCCAAACAGCGTGCCTCCTCTTCTTCAGCCCTTTCCCGCGCTCTTCTCTCCTCCTCCTCACGCCTGCGTGCAGCCTCCTGAGAACACACAAACAAGGCAATAGGATTACCTCTGAGATGCAACTGAATTTCTCATAATAGCCATGAAGATGTTACAGCAGGTGACATATTACCATCAAATGTGTGTTCACATTAGGGCTGTACCCGACTCAGAATTTTGTCAGTCGAATCGGATTCGCCCGTCCTGGCCGACGACTCGACTATTCGTTCATGTTTTTTCTCCATATACATTATCTAGTAATCAGTAAATCAATTTGCATACGGTTCAGATCTGATGTCCTCATTTAGAAAGTCAGCAGAGTCACAGGAACATATTTTTGAACTAGAGACGTGGCATATGATGAACGATCTGGAGCCTGATTTAATTACAGAATATAGCATCCGGCAGCAAGCACGTATTTATGCTAAAAATTAGCGCTTATAGCCTGTCTTTATTTTCACTTTTAACAGCTTCTTCAGTAGGATGACCCTTTGTCTTTCATCTCTCACAAATAATGAACTCCTAAATAAAACCAAGTTGATATTTAAATTATTTTTAGATGAAAAGGAGAACGGTAGACCTGAAACCGTTTAATTATGACATCACCTGCGCTGAAATAATTATTTCTCGTTTATCGGCAGGCATATTAAGTGACTGTACTTATCTTTAAATAAAAATAATCTTAGCTGTAAACGAATAAATAAAAATATCTGTAATTTAGGTTCTAAAATAATGGAATTATAATAAAACAAACGTCTTCGGTCCATTTTTCCATCACCGCAAACAGCCATTATGTCTAAAACGAAAGCCAACTCACTCGTTTGAAGCAGTGTTTGACGTCTGATTAAATGACCAGCAGAATTAGGTTTAATTTGTTCGGATTCTCTTCAAAAGCTCCTCCAGACTTTTTCTGAGACATCGTTCCACCCGTGTTTCTCAGCTTCACAGCTTTAGCTTCCTTCAACGGTGAACCGCCAGCGCACGTTGTCACGTGGATTAATTTTTTTAGCAAGCATGCGTCATAGCCCAGCTAGAACTTAAATATATATATTTATTATTCCCCTTTTAATAATTATTAAAATGTCTTTTTACATTCTTAAAGTTCTTGTGCATTTTTGTAAGCTTTTGTCTGTTTTACGAGAAAAAAGAAAAAAAAAAAAAAACCTTCACTGTTGTCAGTCGACTTGAAGGTTCTCAGTCGACTTAAAAGGTCTCCGACTTCTAGAGGGCAGCCCTAGTCCACATGTTTTCTATGAGGCATGTGCACCATTTTTTTTTTTTTTTTTTTTTTTGTTACAAATAACAGAATATACATATATTCCAATTGCAAAGCACTAAATCCTAACCCAAAAAAGCATTATGGCTCAGCATTAGTATGTATGCACACATGCATGGCTGTGTGTCTATCTGCCCACCTCAGGAGAGTCTGAGCGTTGCTCCATGCTGACTTCTTGACCCAGAGACATGGCGATGGCCCTCATCATCTGGTCCTCTTCAGACATGGTGAATTCCTACAGTGACACAGCCCACAGTGACTAACCTTATCCTTATATGTGTGTGTATGTGTCTTTTTAGTCCGTGTGAGGCAGCTGAGAACTAAACTGTAAAACGGCGTGATGGTGTCTTACCCTAACAGCAGCACTGAGGAGTGGTGGCGGGTGGGTAAGCAAGTACTCCGTTGCCTGCTCCATGGTGGTGGTGTTGAGCAACGCTTCCATGGCATGCTCCCTGGAGAAGCCCATGTCCATTAGCTGGAAAGAGGGCAGACAGTCAGAACTTTGAGGAATGTCTCAGGATTATAAAAAAAAATAATAATAAAAAAATTCACACAAAGTCACACAAATGACAACTACTACGCACAGAACGAACATATAATAATCCTTACCTGTGTAAGCTGAGCCTGGTTGACCTGGGGTTCCCTACGGGGTGTGGCATTGGTTCCCTCCTCTGCAGAGCCACCAGCTGTGCTGGCAGTGCCTGCTCCTGCCCCGGCAGCACCTTCTCCCACTGCTCCACCAGTTCCTGGGTCTGCACTAGCCCCAGTAGCCCCAGAAGAGCCACCATCCTCATCAGAGCGAGAAGTGCCTTCCCTTTCCTTAGCCAGGCGCTCCTGGATGATTGGTTCGCCACGCAGGATGTGACAAAGGATGGCAAGCATAGATTCTGCCATGCGCCCACCGTAGACCTTCAGCGGCTTACGGTTCCACAGGTTGCGGATGCAGTTAAATGCAGCCTAGGTTTTAAGAGTCAAGCAATAAGCAGCATGCTATGAAAAACTGCATTCTGTGCTGGCACTGTGTGCTTTGTGTGCCTTCGGATTAATTACACTAATATTCTTTTGGAAACTATTTAATTCATCATGAAATATTACATTACCGTGATTTCATTAATTAATTAATCATAATTAAAATACTTTAGAAGGAAGAAAAAAACAATGTACTGAATACAAAACTGTAGCTTCAGGAACTATATTCAGGAACCATATACACTGCGAATTTTATTTTTCCTCAAAGAAAAAAAGAGGGTCTATTTTAAAGAAGTGGTGGGCAAAATGACAATATTCCATACGCTTTTCTGTGCATATCGTGGATACTGTCCACACTTGTTATATGTTATATACAAAAAAAAAACCCAGTATACTCAATAGTTTTTGACGGCAGCTTTTAAAGGTTGAAGTACTATGGCATTATGTCTATGTGTGGAAGTATTACGATACAATTTGTTTAATCATGAAAGTATTTAAGTGCCATGACAATATTTTTAGTCATGCCACCCACCACTACTTTAATACACATTTGCTCACCCATTTGAGCAAAATTGATCCACTTAAATCTAAAACTTGAGATTAAGGCATCATTCTGTAGTGTTACACATCATAATAAGAACTTTGTTCAAAGGCACAAGCATACGTCCATTTAGGTAGTCATACAGAAAGTGTATTCTGACCTTCTGAGTGACGATGAGGAAACGCAGGGCGCTGAACTGTGGTGTGGTGGACGTTGCTCCAGGCACTTTGGCAGGCAGAGAGTGGGGAGAATCCAGCACTGTGCTGGGGTTCACCATCTTCTCCACCAACATCAGCCAAGCATCAAGGAACTCACCGGTTCCATCAGGCAGCTCAGGGTGCTCCAGCCCTTCAGACACAGGCACCTTCCCTCCCATGGACAGAGCCCAGTTAAATGTCCTGGGAAGCAGAGTAGGAAAGAAGCAGGAAACACGATTAAATAATTATACCAATGACTGTGTGTCAAGCTGTGGCAGGAAGCGTAGCTATCCATTTCATTACTCACTCAAACAGGGCGTCATGGCCTCCAGAACAGAAGAATTTCTGCAGCATCAGGTGGTAAGGATATTTCCTCTCGTCAAACAGCATTGGTGAAGTAAAGCCCACGGAACAGATGAAGAACGTCAGCCTGATCAGAAGCAGACACACACGTTATTTATGCATGCAAAACACATCACCTGGTAAAAAAACATGAGAAGGTTAAGGAGAGGCTGTGGATGGTGTACCTAAAGCGAGGCGTGGGCGTATATGGAGGTGGTTGCCAGCTCAGGCCCTTGGTTAACAATTTAGTGAGGGAAGATGCAGTAGCACGTGCTGCAGGTGTGGGGGCAGTGCCCGTGCTGGTGGTGTGGTGGGAGCGCCGCTGACGCACAGGTGAACCCACACAAAGTTTCACCAGCAGTCCAAACAGCTCAGCCAGAGCCCGGCCCAAACGGGATGATGCTGCAGAAGACAAGTATAGGCATTCAGGTTAGCAGACTTTTCTTAGGTCTTATAAGCTAGTATTTACTATCCATCTCGCCAAGTGTCACATCTAATAAAATGCACCTGGCTGCAATTCAGAGGTTCTGACAAACCTTACCGCACTTAATCAAGAACCAAAAAATGCTGAAAGAAAAACAGTATGACACTGATGTAAGGGCTGACCAGAGAGCAGAGGTTTGATCTGTTTGATGCGCGTTGCCATGGCAGGAGTGAGTTTGGATTTAGCCTTCGGGTCAGCGGCTGAGGGCTCATCTGTCTCCATAGGAGCAAGGGAGTCTCCATCCAGGCCCATGCCCTCCAGCAGACCCTGTGCAGAGGGGTCCACTCCCACAGACAGTGTTTCTGCCTCAGCTGGAAAATCAACACAAACATTTTTAACAAACAGCAATAAAACAGAACCCTGGAATAAAAGTGTGAAAGTGTGTAGAGCAACAGGGGGGAAAAAGTAACAGGCTTAAAATTATGAAATGGATATTGATAAAAAAAAAAGACAAAAGAGGGGAGGTATTATGCAAAATCACCATGGTGCAGAGTTTTACCGGTTCTCCTGCCTGCACTGGCTGCAGTACTGCTGGATGGTTTTTCTTCTTTAGGAACCAGCTTCTGCATGTCGGCCTGGCCAAACTCACAGCCAGGAGGGAGACTGCAAAACAAACAAACAACTGAATGCACTTAAATTCCCCTAAACTGCATTGGAACAAAGAGTGCAGCTAAAATCTTAAAACCTCAAGCAGAAAAAAAGTTTCCATTTGAACACAAATTAAATTGATCACAAAGCTGGTCAGATCCATGCGGTGGTAGCAAGTATAAAGTAAACAAGAGTGCAGTACTGACCTGTTGGGTGTGCAAAGGGACAGTAGCACAGTGCTCTCCCATACCAGAGAACAGTAGAGCTGACTCAATTTATTGAGCACACTCAGACCGAGCTGGGAGCCCCATTGGTTCACGGAGATGGCCCGTATCTCACTCTGAGAAAACAGAAAATGAGAGAGAGAGAGAGAGAGAGAGAGAGAGAGAGAGAGAGAGAGAGAGAGAGAGAATAATGTTATCCTTACAAATAAATATTATCTTTACGCTCACTTCAGATGGAAAAACAAACAATTCCACCAAATAAGGTGATTTTATTATTTCAAGCTAAAAACCTTACCTGTCCAACTCTGCAAGTGTGCACGAACATGAGGATATATGCATGTGCAGCAGTGAGGGCATGCAGAAGAGGTGTAGCACGGGCAGACAGTGTGGCGTCTGTGACATGGCCAGCATTGGCCAGTTCTCTCAGTAGAACTGAACCACCAGGCACCTCAATTGGCCGATGGAGTGGCTCCAGAGCGGACAGGATGCTGTCCAACTGGCACAAGCCCTCCTGTAGAACCTTCGGCTCGTGGGATAGCGTCTAAGCCAGGAAAATGGTGGTTTTAAATTTAAAAAAAAAAAAAAAAAAACACATTCTCTCAGAAATTTAAAAAAGTCCCTCAGTCATCAAAGGATATTTATTCTAATTATGTGACATTTAGGAATGAAATGACAAATCATAAACAATGTGTCTCACCAAAATCGATTTGCATACGCCAGCTACAGCCTGGCAGGCTGCAGAGGTGGGGAAGTCAATGGGCAAGTTGGGAAGCCCCAAGATCGACACAAGTGGTAGGAGGCCTTTCTGGTTCACGAACTCCTGACAGTGGTCGTCTGTTGTGTTGTTACTCAAAATTGACTCCACAAACTTCATCTTGAAATACGACAGACAACACAGACAAAATTTCCCCATCATCCGAATGGCATATACTTTGATGAATAACTCTGCGTTTAGATGAAGAACCAATGCTCTTTGTAAAATAAATAAAATACTGGCTTTAAGCTGCAGAGCATAAAAATGAGATGCAGGCCAAGGATGCTGAGCAGCCATTTCACCATTAGCTGAGTCAGCACTTACCACATTCAGAATGTAATCCATAAGGGGAATGGGGATCCGCTCTTCTGTGCCAACCACTCTGCAAAAACACAGTCTGTTTACTCGTGGCAGTATCTCACAAGTCCAGCTCAAACACACTCCCTAAGAATCAATGTAAGGGCAATATTTCCCTCCTAATTCATCTGCAATCAAACCACTCATTTTATTAGAACACTCACTGTCTGTTGCTCTCTGGTTCCCCCTGCTGTTGACTGAACGTGTGCAGAGCCTCTTCCTCCTCCTCATCTTCACTGGAGGCTTCCTCTGCTGCATGGTTAGAGCGAGCTGGAGGCACTGTGACAGTCCCATCTGCTTTCTGAATAGAAGGCTTCTGGCAGATGTACTCAGGAGCTCTGCCCAAGTTGCAGATCTCCTCCAGCAACTGATAGGAAAGACATTACAAAGATCATGTAATTTAAGAAAAACAATAAGTTTACAAAACACACAAAATATCATTATACACTCAACCTTGATGATAGCGGTTGTGGCGTCAGTTTTCAGCGTGGGCTGATGCCTCATGAGCTCATCCACAGCACTCCCCAAATTAGAGGCAGTGTCCCCTGTAACACAAACACATACCGTCTTACTACAGTCTTATTCTGGAACAAATGCTGCTTTTTCAATGTCTTGATTATTTTCAATTCATATGGATTATAAAGTAAGTCCGGTCAACCAAACCAAATACAAACATGTCAATCAAAGTTTCATTTAAACTACAATACGAGCAAAAGTGTCTGGACTACTTATTCCGACTTATGGGCTCCGTTAGTTACATACGCAACAGTTCACCACAGTGCCCCTTACCCAGTGGGTCGGAGCTCCGCCGGCGTCGCATGGCCGGCAGGTAGTCAGGAGACAGCAGCACCTTGAACAGGCGCTCAAAGGGCTGGCACTGGACGAACGAGTGCAGGCCGCGAGCGTTTAGGCACAGGGCACTGAAGACATTGGGAAGGGAACCCAGCACCTCTCGGGTGGCAGGGACCTGCAGAGAGAGAGACTGTGAGAGAGAAATCGGAGCGGAGTTGGGAAGGAACGAGTGAGAGAAAGGAGTCAGGGGAAACGGCAGAAACAAGGCTGTCCAACACATGCTGTGTGAGCTGCTGAGAAAGTGAGAAAATGGGAAATTGCTGGCAAAGGAAGAGTGAATGAGGCTGGGAAAACAACATTAACCAAAAAAGGCTGGGTGTGAGAGGGGTGGGCACAACAATAACAACAGAGGTAGTGGGATATCAAGAATGAAATGTGGGTGGTGTGACAAGATGCCAGCTCAATGGCGGCTCACTAACATGCAAAACGAGTTATGAATTAAGGAATGTCTGGTTATAAAACAAAAAGAGAAAATGATGGAGGAGGAGCAAGACACATGAGGATGGGAGAGAATTAACACTGCACACTCACATCTTTGATGAGCAGTGCATGCAGCATGACATCTGTGAGGCCATTGTCCTGCAGGGAGGAGAGCAGGGAGGGCTCCTGGAACACAAACACTGTGACCACCTCCGTCGCTGAGAGAGAAAGAGATGGGGAGAGATGTTTTTGGTTTTTTTAGCTTTCAACGTAATTTGAAATTGAATCATTTGAAAATGGCTGTTGCACTTAACATTGCGTAGACATTTCTTGAAGAATGGGCCAAAAGAAAATGACCCAATATCACTAAGAAAAGTCTGGTTTCACTGACCTACAGTTAAAGTCAGTATTTTTTTTGCCTTCACTCATCATTTCATCTCTAATATCTGATACTCTAATGCAGAGGTGCCCAATCTTATCCATTAAGAGCCATTGGTTTTCCAACAAAGCAGGAGATCAGATCAACAGCTTGAAGACTGAGATGAACTGATTGAAAAAGAGGAATCAGATGTGCTAGAGGTTGTTTGTAGTCCAAACACCCCGTTATCATGCGTCCCCTTGTCTTAACACTGCCAAACCTGACAAAGATTACACCTGTCTTTTAAAATCTGTCCATTTTAGCCAAAACACAATACTGACATTCCCGCATTCCATAGGGCGTCTATATGAGACATATCAAAAATCATGTAAAACACAGATGCACGCGCATACCTACAAACGCTGGAATATTAGCAAATAAACAGCAAATATAAAACATCTTAGATGAACACTAAAACATGCAAAGCAGAGCTTTCAGTCTACTCATAACTATGTCATCCGTCATCGGCTGCCCTTGTCTGGTCAAAGTCCGTGAAGCCTGCGCTATACAGAACTGTGGACAGGCAATGAAACATTTTAAAAGCACCAGCAATTCCCTTGCTCAGTGTGCTCACCCAGGAGGAAGAGTGAAGGTCCATAATACTCGGCATTACTGATGATGTGCTTCAGAGAGGTAGGAAGGGACCCATCCATCACTGCAGAGAGACAGCAAAGAGTTAGATTCCTATAGGGAATGATAAACACATAACTGAACTGAATTCTAAGCATTTTTAGATCCTACTACCATGGCGAATGCCGTCTGAAAAAGCAGGGTCCTGAATGGCTTTCTTCAAGAAGTTCAACATGGATTTCAACAGAGCTGCCCTCTGAGGGATGCACTGTACACCTATAACGCAAATAAAAGAAAACATCATTTTAACCCTTCATCCATTCTGGGATGTTTGGGGTACAAAACCTCAGAGTCTTGCCTGCTGGGAAGTTTATTTTATTCACCTGCTCTGGGCGTGCTCACTGTGCTGCTCTGAGCGCGAGGGTCTGACTCTGCTCTGGAGCCTGCGGAGGTGGAGGGCCCGGGGCTGCTCTCCATGGCAACCTCAGACACTGCAGGAACATCACCATTTAGAGCTCCATTCAGAAACAATATTAAAAACAGTAATGACTGCCGAGTCTGTCAGCAGCCTTACAAAACAAGAAATAGAACTGACTGTCCATGTCTGTGTCCATGTCCTCAGTTTCAGCAGCTGTGCTGGGCCTCTGGATCTTTGGCTTGATGACAAAAGGGCACTCTTTCCTGGACAGGTCCACCTCATGCTGCACAGAAACAAAGCAGTCATATGAGAGGGAAAGCACATTCCATCAACAAAGGGCTGATTGCTAGAACTGAATAAGCCAGCGCAGAGCACGAGACTGTGCAGTGCTATGTGGGGGGCACGCAGTACCTCCAGTCTGCAGATGAAGATGGAAAGGCCGCTGTGGGACTGAAAGGCAGCCATGTCCAGATTGGTGATAAGGTCCACAACACGAACTGCCCGAGTCACAAAGGTGATCTGGTCTTGCTCATCCCCCAAGAACTTGATTACCTACAGAAAGAGGCACAAAGCTCATAAAACTGCTTGAAACCAAATGGCCATAAAGGGGGAAGATGACAATAAGGGTGGTTGAATAACATCACATCACAATACCTGACTTTTAGAATAAAGACCATATTTCATATTTGCATATGACTTGGAAAGTACAAAACACACCAACAAAGCAAAAGAAAGAAACAGGAAGAAAAAAAAAAAAAATACGAGAGAGAAAAGGATAGAATGGAGTACAAACCTTCAACAAGGCCTCCATCATCCCACAAGACACTAACGCCTCCCCACCAGCATCATAACTGGCCAAGTGGTACAGGAAAGAAAAGAGGGCCGTAGCAAATTGGTGTGGATACGGCTCCATCAGTGGGTCTGTTTTTGCAACAGAGGAAGACGACAGAGATCAAATACAAATGTCAGATTAGACATTTTTTAGAAACCACAACAGCATATTTGAACATTTATGTATTTGGTAGTGACAGTAATAGTAAGCCTCACCGATCATGGCTTGTATGCAGTTGCGGACCAACACAGGCAAAAAGCCATGGTAAGAAGCGGTGCCAGTGCAGTCGATGATATTTGACAGCTTAGGAGTCCGCTCCAAGTGGACTATCGAAGTCAAAGTGCGCAAGGAAGCAGCCTTTATGTCCTGCCATAAAAATCATGCATGTAAACTCACCAAAAAACAACACAGATTTTCCAGAATTACACCTGAAATTAATCAGTAAAATACTAATATTTTCTGTGCGCTAGGACAAACATGCAAAAAAGAAATAAATAAATAAAACCACAAAACAAAAACAACCACCACAACATTACTGGTACAACGACTACTGTAGCAAGAGTTGAGCACATCTGACACTTGTTTTGGGGCAGCTGGCATATTACGATGCTCTGAGTCAGGGTCATTTCTTACCACTAGCTGTTTGTCTGTGATCTGCAGCACATCCACCAGCTCCTCTATCAGCCCGTTGTAGAGTATACTGTTGGCCGACTCCTGGAGGGCGTTTGAGTACACTACAAAAATAATGAACATGAAACAACCATTTCAGCAGACGCAGAGCATTGTCTGGACACTGTCTGAAAACAAATTCTGCCCTTATTGCAGTCAAGGCCTCACTCACCCAGTATGGAGATGGCATGCAGTCTGGCCTGCACGGCCTGCAGTCTCTTCTTGTGGTTTGAAAAGCCGTGTGCCAGACGGATGTGTGTGAACAGCAGGGTCTGCTTGTCTTTAGGGATGTTGTACATGGCCGTCAGCGACTCCATGATCTCAGACGGACTCTCTGAGATCTAAGCACGCACCAGGGAGAAGCCACAATTAAATTCAAGTGTGATCAATAAGGCAATTAAGGACTTTGCCACAATGATCAAGAATAACAGGAGCTCACCTTGTCAAGTTGTTCAATGTGGATGTAGTGTAGCGTGTTGCTGCTGGACTGTAGAAATAAAAACAACAAAAACCCTCAATATCTGCTTGAACAATATTCCATATGTAGACAAAGCAACTACGTCTAACTCTATATAACGGAAGAAACTAACAAATAATGGGACATGTGATTTTTACCTTCTTCTCCACTTTGACCTCAGAGCTCGGCTCAGCATAAAACTCAAAGTGCAGAGTGGTGGCACTAGGTGGGTATTTCTGCCCAGACAATGAGGAAATGACGAGAATGAGTCTAAGATTCTAAGAGTCATTGTATGACATCATAATAAAAATCTAGCAACCTAGTGTTTTTCAATACATGCACAGATTTCTCACACATCATAAAACAACCTTACCGTCATGGGCAGATCTCTGCAGCACTCAGCCAGACCAAAGCCATTTTCCTTCCCTCCCCAACTCTACACGGAGATTAGATAAAACACGTTAAAAAATAAGTAATGGATGAAAGATAATAACCTTCAGTCCTAGTAAATCAGTGAACTGAATCCATAGCACACTTCAACACATACAACTCTGAACTAAACCGTGTCAACCTTTCACTAAATTCAGTGAAGCATGCAATCAGTAAACACTGAAACGGTCTTGTCCAAAAAGTACCCAGTCCAACAGTCTTCTCTGCAGAACAAAGTTAGGAGATGATCATAGCAAATCTTACCTCAGCCAGGTGTTGTAGGCGGGCGAGTAGAGGGCTTCTCTTGTCCGAACCCAGTCTGGTGATGTAGTTGGAGCGCTTGCTGAACACGTACAAGAGGTTCAGCACAGACAGCACCACTTGCATGTCGCATGATGCTAAAAGGGTGGTCAAGTGCTACAGGGCCAGAGAAAGAGGAGACAAAATGGCACTCATTTTTCCCTTATACAGAAAATTTGCTTAGGCCTGGAGCTTCTAATATGGACACAACACTAAATACTAAAAGACAAGCAAGATACAGCATTTATGTCAAATAGAAAAGACCTTTTTATACCTCTATGGAACTGTACAGGTGACGGGAGAAGCTGTACTCTATCAACAGAGCTGTGAAGTTCAGCACTGCAAGCAGCAAGGCTTTGAGCTGTCCATTGTCTGGCCGGTCGCAAACCAGCATCCAGGACATGTTCTCCACTGTCTGTCCCGCATCACAGAGGATGCCATCAAACCGGTCCAGAAGGTCTACCCAATGGTACAACTCACACTGCCAAGGAAGAGAAAGACAGATTTCTACAACTAAACCACAGGAACAAAAACAACTGTTCGTATAATCCCATGGTTCTCTTATCACCTTGCCAATGTTCCATGTCTTGATGTGCTGCAGCTCCAGCAGCAACTGCTCATCGCTGCATCCTTTCAGCTTCTCTATGAGCGTCCTGCAGTCAGCAGGCTGAACAGAGAGAGGGGGTGTTGAGGACATGGCTGCAGTGAAGAAACTTTAAAGCACACATGCCCAAGAACATACACGTACTGGAAGTAAATTAAGCATACTGACCGCTTCAGTGGGGGTTTTCTTCAACTTGCTTCTGTCAACCTTCATGTTTACTAGTATCTACACTCTGTTCCTGCATAATCAACATAAATCAGACGTGTTAATCCACAAAAGCATAAAAATTCAATTCACTCAATATTTTCGTACAGCGGTAATACTTAGTAGTAGTATCATGTCAAATCACTAAACAGAGTACAACTAAAGTCAATACACAAAAATCGCTGACATGAAAAACAACTTACGATAATTAATTTGGCAATTCCAACTTAACGGCATCTTTCACATGTAATACCTATGATGAAAAACAGACACTGTTAGTATAAAGCCCACTGTCAAATATTTCAGGGACATAACCAGAGCCTAGAATTGGGGCACTCCTACAGATACAAAACCAGCTGTTCTAAAAACTGTCAGTCTGAAGCCATTTGTCTTTTTTTAAAACACCATTTCAACACTTAAATCACTAACCACTATAACAAGAGTTGGATCTGCCCTCAGTACGCTAGAGACCCTGGACGTACATGAATTAAGAGCGCAGGCCATTCATTCAGAAAATCAGAGATCTCTGCTATGTGAACCAACAGAACACACCGTCCAGTGCTCTGGAGGAGCCATTTCGAATAGCAGGCATGGTAACCAGGCATCAGAGACAGCAAATTACATTCCGGGGTAGGTTTTCTGGGTAGATTTTGAGGTAGCCGCCTTTTTTCCCCAGCACAAACAAAACAACTCATATTTTCATATTTCATATACTGGCATGCTATAGTGCATCTGAACACGAACTGACAAAACACCTCAAACCCTGAAATAAGGACCATGTCCACTGATCAGTTCGATGACAGGTGAGTGGGGCTTCCCCCAGTTTTCGATCTGCTTTTCTGTTTGGCTCACCAGCAAGGAGATTACACTTTAAGCACCCAACCTGGGCCAAATTCCTCCAACTGAACGGCATATGTACAAGCCATTACAGACACTACACCGCTGGGTGGTGAATTTAAACAATTTAAAAGCAGAACAACAAAAGCATCAGTGTTTAGGTTTGCTGAAGCTGGTGCTGTCCCAGCCCATTCATACTAATGCATGCTGAGGCACATGGTGCCTATGCAAGGCCTACAGTTTAAAAACATGCATATCAGCCAAGTAATTGTATTAGAGACAGCACTTTCAACGCGATTCACGCAGACGTTGCAAAATGTAACCAAAGCACTTTCTTCCCATCAGAGACCTGATTTAAAACAGTCCATTTCCCTGTAGCCCAAGTCATTCAGTGTCGTATGTCTACGACAGAGGCGTCAAACAACATGGTGCTGTGAACATGTGTCATCAGTGCTAGGTTCGATATGGAGCACGACTCTCACAACCTGATAAGCCAGCAGGGTTACAGTATCACACAGCATTATCTGTGCTTCAACATCATATGACCAGCCCCCAATTTTGCCAAATTGTTTGTACTGCCAAGTAATACACAGATGCCTACATGGGGCACTGTCTGAACGTGCTGAACACAGTACAAAGTTGTAAAACAAACAGCATAATCTCTTTAAAAAGATGCAGGTGCCCAAGAAATGTGAACACAGACACATTTAGATGAAATGAGAATGACAAAACATTTGGTACTCCATATGGGAGATGGAAATTATGAGAATCCAGAATGATTCATGGTCACATTAATTCATACTGTCTATTAACTGACCTATGCATGGAGATTAGATCTCACACCAAACCTTCCCAAAGCTCTCCACAGCTATCGAGAGACACAAATTCCATTCAGTAAATGCATCTTGTCCAAAAATAGACGCAGGCATGCAACATTAACCGGATAAAACCTAGAGATGAGCTAATAGTCTGAATCTCAATGCAATGTTTACAAACCTAATAAAACATCTGAGCTAGCAACAACACTTCCGTCTCTGTCCGGTTTCAAGAAACTGTAGTAAAGGGTACTGACAACACAGAGCAAAGAACTGACCTCTTATGAATTTGTGAGCCTTCAGGCCAACACAATGGCTATTATGCTAGCTATACATCCCACTGCAGCCAAGTTAACTGCAATGCAACACCAAAAAATGCACTGACGTGCGCCTGTACGTTAACCTAGCTAGCTAGCTATGGTTAGCTTACCCCAGCTTGCCAACAAACGACAATATGACAACAAGTAACTAACCATGGAGAGCGATATCAGATAAAAAGTACCATCCGAAAAAGAACAGCACGGAGTCGAAATTCAAGTACACGGGCTCGCAGCAGCTAAAAGAGCAGCTAACGCGCAATGTGTTAGCTAGCATACAAAATACGGGGGCCAATTAGCAACAGCTAGCTGGCTAGCTTAAACGACTAGCTCCCCCTCACAGACTAACGTTACTCAACTCAGCAAAAAGCAATGTCACCACCTACATCAACACAAATACCTACTAACATTTCAAACGAATTTGTAAAGCAGTTAACGTAGGACCATACCATTCAACCGCCGCATTCATGTCATCAGACCGTTAGCAGGCTAAAACAGCCGAGCTTCTCCCAAGCTAGCTAGCGAGCTAGCCGGGCTAGCCAAGCTAAAAAAAAGTGCAATCAATTATTGCTCTCCAGGATGTCAACATAAACTTGCTCGACTACAAAAAGCCTTCCGACACATTTTCTTCAGACAAGGGTTCATTATCCAGCTAATACAGATGTCGACGATGGCGCAATGGCAAACGACAGCACTTAGCCGACGCTGAGCCTAAAAAAATTCCTCTCCTCTCCGCTCCACATGCTCTTGTTGTCTAATCTAGCGCCGGGCTCTGGCGGGCCTGCCGAAGCCCGCACACTGCTCTAATATCACAAGCTAATAAGGGACAAGTACTCACAACACGTACACAAAACCCGTCCTCTCATCCTACCGCGGCGTTTCGCCTGGACGTACCCGGCGAACAGAACTCCGTTTCGGTCTAAATACTTCTTTGCAAACGTGGAATCGCTGGAAGATGCTGGTACGTACGGCACTCGTACATGCGCTCTCTCGTAGGCTGGCTGGCTGCTCGGCTAACTGAGAAACGCTTAATATGTCGCTGAATCATTCCCCAAACAGGCCCGGCATAACACTGCGAGTGCGTGCTGGGGAAATTTCACAGCTTCACCGCTCCGGGGACTGCGCAGCTCCCTAAAAGCCACCACAGCTACGATATTATTCACTGTATCAGGAGTTTATTAAGCTGTTCGACCAGCCAAATTTTAAATGTCTATAAAGTATTAACCACTATTTCACCTCAACATAAAGTTACTGCAGTTGCACTTAATCACTTGATTCAACGTTTATATATTTCTAATTATATATATTTTTAAATGTCATTTATTATTAAATATTTTATATTTATATTACACACACTCATTACATGTAATATTGATGATATTATGATAATACAGATTTCTGACCCAAAGATACTTGAAATGAATTTTATTACTTACATGTAAGTAACCATTTTTGAGATACTGGTTTTTCCTTGAAGCAGGACCGAACGACATGGGAAGAATATCTAATTAAGATTTTTCTGACCGATAACATGTAAAATTAAAGTCCAGTAAGACCAGAACACCCACTTTTCTTCTGGCCTGTTAGTTGTGGTTGTGATGTCACAGCATACATACCTCTGATGTGCTGCTGACTAGCAGATGAGTTAATGTGGGTATTAACAAAACACAAACATGTTACGTCAGTATTTCTCATGTACAGCTATGAGTGAGATATGATGGAGGTCAAGCCAATCCATGTGATTTATGTCATATTTTCTTCATAACAAAAAGCATGCAGGCAGTAAGTACATTAATGTCCATAAATCCAAAATTGCAATTACTAACAGACGGGTTAGGAGTACAACGTGATGAAATGATTTTCCCCAATCTCTCTGAAAAGAGGTCTGAACAAACCTTTCACTTGAACCAGATTCTTGTCGGATTTAGGTTGAATCATGCAATACTGGGTTAAAAGGGAACTCCACCCATTTTTATTTCTGTTAAAAAAGGTCAAGTTATAAACGAAGTCACTCCGAGTGGTTTAAAGTGAAATCCTGTTTTCTAGAGAGAAACCGTATTGAGTCCAAACTGTTAACAGTGCTGGTGATAGAAACCAGATGTAGGGTTGGCCAATCTGACTGTAAATATTGTTATTGTGATAACACGTCACATCACAATGCAATATACATTTCTGTACAAGTGATCAAATGTAGTCCAGTTTAACTGGATTTAGTGCAACACAATATGTAGAAATGATAAACAAAAATCATTGTATTCAGTTTTATTTAAAGGCAGCACTACTGGGGTTTTTCCTCCATTGGAAGTGATCAGATTATGACATATCATGTATCAGGAAACTTTCTTGAAGTATCGTAACACTTTTATACATCGCCCGCCTCTAACCAGACATTATGCTTAAGCCAGTAGATGAAATGGTTGCAAACTGCTGCCTCATGCTCAACACGCTGTTTTAATAATTTTGTGATGATGTTTTTGAAGTCTTTGTGTCTTTTCTAAATGGACTTGATGCCAAGAGTTTAATGGGAATATCATTTACCAGCTAGCATGAATTGAATATGATGTGCTAATGCAATGAAAAATTTTATTTCCACTAGTTATTACTAATTATTACTTGGCAAACTGAAAATGCAACTGTTGCATGTGCAAATTTCATTCTTACATGTACAGATAGAAGTTCCAAAAAGTTTTACTTTTACATGCACAAACTTGTTTATATAGGTAACACTTTATTGTCACTAATATGACATGTAATCTGGAACATGTAATGGAATTTTGAGCATGTCAAAAATATAAACAAAGGGATTCAGAGTAGTCTGATGTGAAACGCTTCGTTCTAGAGAAACCTAACAACGTCAGAAGTGTTCACGGTTGTGGTGATAGGAACCAGATGTCTGAAGAGTGAAACACAGCAGGCCAAATGGTTGCGAGCATGCTGCCTCATGGCCAACACAGTGTTTTAATAGCTTTGGGACTACGATTTTGGTCTAAAAAGATCTGTATATGTATGAGGGGTGTCATGATGAAAAACAGTACCCTAAGAAAACACGTTTTCCGCTTTTACCACCGTTATACCTTTATCAACAGTACATATTAATAACTCACGTGTAGACTTAAGGGTCTTTTCGGATGGTGCATAAAATGGCTATATCTGTGCTGTGGACACTGAGACCCCTGGTTCATATCACCACCACTGTAAGGAAATCAGAGTCTGGTAGTCTCACTACAATGATCCATTTCACATCAAACCACTATAAGTGACCTTGTTTACATATCAAGATAAAAGCCGGTGGAATTCCCCTTTAATGTTATGCTTCACTGTTTCATCATTATCATTCCAGTCATATCAATGGGAGGAAAGAGTGTCATCCTGACAAATGCTAAAGCAGTGAAACAGTCTTGCACTCCCCTCAGATTATCAAACGGATGGTACAGAGAGCCTGTTAGGGGGGCTGCTGTTTGTCACTGAGTGTAAACTTAATGGTAGTCTGAATAGATCACGGTATATGACCAGCACAGCACTGAAAATGATTTTGTGGTCTCTCTCAGATGATCAATGTCCCTCATATATCACATGAGCACATGCTAGCTATCAACTAGCCTGCTACTTTTCTGGCTCATCTTTTACAGAAACATGGTCCCTGCGAAGCTAGCACGCCTAGCAACACGAACCTGCACCCTTTAGAGTTTGATCGCTTCATCAAAAACAAATAAGAAACAAAACCGGACCCGTATCAGTCGCTGCATAGGTTCGGAAGCGCGCGCGCGCACACACACACACACACACGGCGCTCGTGCACGCGAGCGGCCGCCACAAGCTAGCTACAAAAGCTGCTCACATATTAAAAATGGCGGTTTATACAGTAGGAATGTCCGGCCTTTGAGGCCGAAAACGCCGCTTTTTCTGGAGGCGGTCCGTTCACGTACAAGCTACAAAACACAAACACATTTGCTTCGGGTCTCCTTACGAGTCCTTCTAAACGAACTGCGCAAGTTTCCAAAGGGAATGAGTCGGAGAAAACGGACCGCTTACCTCGGGTCTTGTCTCAGTGTAACTTCTCCATTTTACAGCAGCTAGCGGGGTGTAAATCTCGCGAGAGCTGCAGCCGCTCGGTGCCGCCCGGAGCCGAAGCACTGAGGGCAATAGGGCATCACCGGCATGGCGGCCAATACTAATAAAGCTGGGCTAGCAGACCGTTTAGCCTTAGGGGACATTTATCATCGTATCACGTATTACAGCTGAAATTTAGACTCGTTCGTGTTATTTACAGTAGTAAAAAAACAGCCCTGAACACGGACATGTGAAAACTCGAGTTCTAATAAGCTTAATTCAACTTAGATCTGTAGAAATGATTGCAGCACTGCAGACTTTACAACTGTTATTCAGTATATAGTCACCTTAAACAGTGTAGATTGAAATGATAGGCTATAAAGTAGACACAAAAACCTAATCAAAACTTACTTCAGTCACAGTTTACAGTATTTCGAGAACAACATAAAGTTAGGACATTCCATCTAAAAAAAAAACCCAGCATAATCCAGAGTTACTGGTCACCAGCAAAACCAGTAGCATATCACTAAGGCATGAAAATGAACTGATGATGAAATTATGAAATGATGTTTTCTTTTCCTTCTGTTTGTGAAGTCGTCATTTGGAGCACCACATGCTGCTATGTTTTAAATGCTGGTCCGCATCAATGGAAGTTGATAGGCTGATCACCAACAGAATGTTGTATTTTGATGCTGGTATGCTGATCAACCAGTATGACCATGCTGGGGTGACCAGCTAAACCAGCACAGACCAGCTTAGACCTGAATGAAATGCATGTTTGTCTCTCGTTTTTATTATTACACACACACACACACACACACACACACACACACACACACACACACAGAAGAAAACTGATTGCCTTTTTTGTCAATAACATATATACATAATACGTAATAATATGTACATATACGTATATAAAGTGTTCCTGACATTAATAATTGGTTTAATAGCTAAAACGTCTTTGAATTGCTGTGCAGTGATTGTGGTTGGTAGGATTTAATTGTGATCATGTCCAAACATAAAATCTTGAGTCAGAATATGTGCACTGATGTGCGTTTGGAGGTGAAGTGCAGGAAAAGTATCTCATTGTAGTGTTGTGATTTTGTTCTGAATCTTTAAATGAGTACGTGCCAATACTCTACAGTTTACTACCATTGATCTGTGGCAATAAGTAGATGAGCCGAAGGTTACAGCAGGGCCTTCTTGAAGTTGTATATACAGCTGACCATGCTGGGGTGACCAGCTAAACCAGCACAGACCAGTCTAGACCTGTATGAAATGCATGTTTGTCTGTTTTTTATTATTATATTTTCGGAAGGGAGGGTAAGAAATATGGATTAAGAGAGAGGAGAGAGAGCAGCACTTCAGCAGGACGATACATATCAGCCTGCCAGAAGATGAGGGACAGTGAGTCACACACATACACACACACCAACACTACACACATACCAACAGAAGAAAACTGATTGCCTTGTTTGTCAATACCTTTATATATGTATATATCCCTAAAGTGTACTTGATGTATTATTACCACTATTATTATTATACTGTTATTAATAACTATTCTTATTACTCTTTATGATTTTTATTATTGTCATTGTAAATAGTCTACATTATTGTTATTAATGTGTCTAAAATGTTTCAATGTTTAATCTACACTATACCTAAATATGATAATGTCAATAAAGTATATTAAGTAATAAAAAAAAACGATTATTAAATAATATAATAATTTCATAATCATTTTCTGACTACTGTTATTTGTTATCACAAAAATGCTATGAATAGTTGTTTAATTGGCAAGATGTGGGTATGTCTTTTCAAATATGAGGCACTGTGGATGTTAGAAGTAACTTAAGTCTATTCTCAATGCTGAACAGATTTCTCAACGGTCAAGAAATCACTTCCAGCTCTACTTATCATCTATAATCTCTTTGCAGGTTCCTACAAACTGTTTAAATCTCCTAAGAAATCATCCAATGTAGAGTAAATTTATACATCTTCAAACAGATTGGTTTTATATGAATGAAATTAATGACCCCAAACTTTTCATAACTAGATTTTATGCTATTAAAAAGTCAGTTTTGTGCAATAGTGTTTAGTGTTTGTAGAACGTTTTGGAAATGAAACAATGTCTATATAATGTATAAAGTTCAGTTCTCACTAAAATGGCTTTGTGGTGTTTCTAAATGGAATTGATGACATGTCTTTTTAATAGGAGGGAAATCATTTACTATTTATTTGAATATTGTGTGCTAATCCAAATTTCACAAGCAAATATGACATTTTCACAAATTATTACTAATTATTACTTGTTTGAAGTGAAAATGTAACTGTCACATGTGCAAATTCAATTCTTACATGTAAAAATAGCAGTATTCAAAAGTTCTACATGTACAAAGTAAATGGTTATATGTAACAATTTTATTTTCAATTTTAATGTCATTTTTATATGACATTATGACAAGTTATAGCAGAAATATATAAATATTTGGTGAGAAAAATATAATAAGCACTTTGTTTTTGTATTTTAATTGACATTGTTCCTTTCGTTAAAATGTAAAATCATTAAGATATATTCCTACATTTTTAAGTTCAATTTTGACATTAGATTCCATTTTCTACATGTCACGATTCATGCTTATTATAGTGCTGCTTAAAAAATGTAAATGTACTTGTACAACTTAAATTCCTGACATCAATAATTGGTTTTATAGCTAAAATGTCTTTCTGTTGCTGTGCAATGATTTCATTGTGATCATGAACAAACATAAAACCATGAATCAGTATATGTACACTGATGTGGCATGTTTGGAGGTGAAGTGCAGAACAAGTGTCTCGAGCACTGAATCTTTAAATGAGTATGTGCCAGTACTCTACAGTTTACTGCAATTTATCTGTGGCAATAAGAAGATGAGCCGGAGGTTACAGCAGGGCCTTCTGGAAGTTCTCTGAGGCATTTTCTGCCTCATCTGGTTGTTATAAGTATAGCGAAAAGATCAATTAACTGTGATGAGCTTTTAAATGCTGCAGTGCAGATTACATTAACCACACACACACACACACACACACACACACACACACACACATTAAATGGTAATTATTCACCTTGTGTTTCAAGCACAACTGTTTATTTTATGAAAGGCCTTTTGTTTCTTAGGAAAGATAATACTGCAAACACACTGTTTTTCCACACGGCATTGTGTAATTCTAGCACAAAATAGTTTGTGGTAACAATTTATAGTTAATTTGATATAGAAAGTGGATGGAAAGCAGCATTAGCATCAAGGCAAAAGCTTACACTTTGTGTGTATTATAGGTTCCCATCCTACATGCAGAACACACTGATATGCATTGAGGCCTGACCTGATCTTCTGACACTATACATTACCCTCTAATCAGTATAGATATTTTGCATCTAACTCAAAATATCACTCATACTACAGCTTAGTGCCCAGTGCTGTAGTTCAATATCGTTATAGTACTCTAGCACAACCAGCAGGGGGAGCCAGAGTTATACCAAACAGTGCCCTGCATCCATGAAATGCGATAATGTTGGTCCATTACTAATAACATAGAACTTTAAAGGCTGAATTATGTCTGTATTAATTCTGAGGTAATTGAAGAAGAAAGTGGCTCCCACTTTACTGTGTTTTGTGTTTCTAAACACACCAAACAGCTTTTTACAAGGAAGACATGTAATGTCCGAATAACAAATATGACATTTGTAAGTTTCTGTCTACTAGTTCTGTTGCCAAAGAACAGTAAGTTTGTAGAACCCACAAAGACACCATATGTCCATTATATAACACCAAAAAGAGTTCTTCTACTGTTACAATGTCAAGCTTGTAGCAAAATCAGAACCCTTTTGGTGCTATACAGAACCATTTTCAAAAAAGGTTCTCTATATAAAACCATGTTCGATACATTCACCATCAACTTATGATTCTATATAGAACTATTGTCTTTACTCAAGAACCCCTCAAGAGCCTCTTTTTAAGTGTGTGTTGAAATGGTTCTTCAAATTGCAGAATATGTTGTGTATGGTTCTATATAGGACCAAAAAGGATTCGGCTATTTTTACATTACCAGTCTTGTTACAAACGTAGAACCTGTATGGAAACATCTCTTAAAAGGTTCTATATAGAACCATATGCCACACATTTTCCACCTGACCTGAACAACTGTTCAGAACAATTTAAGCACACAAATGGTCCAATGCAGAGTATGCGGTTCTAAGCAGAACAGGTTTGCTGGCCACATACATCTGTACATTACCTAATTTGCTATCTAGAAACAATGGGTCATTAGCCCGCTAGCTAACGGCTAATGCTAAAGGCAACGTAAACCTCTACACATTCTCTGATAATGACGGGTTATTTTTTCAGTCTGGTTAATTTGCCTAGTAACCTAACTAACCTACATCTCTTAAAGGGTTCTATATAGAACCATATGCCACACATTTTCCACCTGACCTGAACAACTGTTTCGCCATGCAAAGAATGATATAAGCAAATATAAAGCAAATGGTCCAATGCAGAGTATGCGGTTCTAAGTAGAACCATCTGTTTTAGGTGTGTGTGGTATTGAGGGTCACGGTGGGATGATGAAGATTGCTTCAGTGCATATAAATACTGAGGCTCCAGAATGTAGCTCCTGCACCACTGAACAAGAAGCTGGCTTTGGCTTTGTGTGTAATTTCTGATCAGATTAGATTAAATTAGATCAGAGGAGATTTTGACCTTATGAGATGCTTTTCCTGCATGCAGAAACCCAAAGGATCAGTGCTGTGAGCACTGCTGTGTCTGATCCATTCATACCTCGTACCAGCACTAGGGACGAGCGGATTGATACCTAAATAACGATACTTCCTGGCATTCACTTTTAGGAATCGAATCTGGTGCAAAAATATCAGTATCATTTGTTTACTTATTCACCAATAAGTCTCTCGATGAACATTAAAAAGCAAAACGCTGCTTGAAATGATGGCGTAGAACAGGAACCACTTTTCCTTCCGCCTTTTCCCCCTGATCCCAAATATATTTGTTTAATTGGTAGAGCTTCCTGAACTAATCATCAACAGACTCACAAGCAAGTCTTATAAGATGTAACGTTGCTCTTGTAAATAATGTGGTACATGTACTACTACCACTAAAACACCCAGCAGATAATTAGATACTTATTCTTTACTTTATTATCTGGCATGCCTTTAATACACGTTTGACTTTTATTAGATATATAACGTAAGTTTTAAATGTAGCTATTCAGATAGTAATCTAATCAGTACACATTTAGTTACTGAATATACAGTTTACATGTGCTTGTACTAGTTTTACTGAACATCATTTAAACATTGTGGAACACTGAATTGAATTATGTGAATTAGAAGCACAGAGAGACTCTGAGATTTCTGAAAATATATTTAATATTAATGTCTTTCTGTTATCATTTTGTTCACCTTACCATTTGTTATTGTTGAAAATAACATACTTTAAAGTATCTGTATTGGTATTAGTATTGGGATACTAGCCCTGTTATTACTTGGTATTGAATCAAATGGGAAAATCAGTGGTATCGCCCATCCCTAACCAGCACAACACATTCTAACACAGTGTCAGTGTCACTGCAGTGCTGAGAATAATCCACCACCCAAATAATGCCTGCTCTGTAGTGGTCCTGTGGGGGTCCTGAGGGCTCCATTAAAAAAACAGGGTAAAGGGGGCTTACAAAGTATGCAGAGAACCACATCATACAGAGAACTACAGCCTGTAATTGTAGAACTGCAGCGTGCTCCTATATGGTACGTGGAGCTGATAAAGTGGATAATGAGTGTAGTAATGAGGAGGGGGGTTTAATGTAATGCCTGATTGGTGGGTGTAGTTGTAAGGCCAGGTTTGAATGGGAGTGTCTTTCTGGTTCCAGCCACTGGGGGCGCTGGCGTGCCGGCGGAGTCGCCCATAGCAACGAGTGAAACAACCCGCTAGCAGAGACACACGCTGGAGCTTAGGCTTCAGCACTGATGGCGCTCGGTGCTATTTACACACGGTATTTATAGTAAAGTCCAGTTTCTCCGGGTCCCCGTTATAGATCAGGAGTTTGTTTATTGACAGGGCAGGTTTGCCGGCCACATACACCTGTACATTAGCTAATTTGCTATCTAGAAACCATGGAACATTAGCTTGCTAGCTAGCGGCTAATGCTAAAGGCAACGTAAACCTCTACACATTCTCTGATAATAGCGGGTTATTTTTTCAGTCTGGTTAATTTGCCTAGTTTATAACATAACTAACCTAACATCTAAATGAAAAGTTGCTGTTAAGCTCATAGACGTGCCGTGTCCCTGTACTGTAACGCTAACTTGGCTAGCTAAAGACACGTTAAACCACAGTGGGCGGCTTAACGTGACCTGTGTTAGTCTTTGGCACCCTTAAAAAACAGGTAGGTAGAGTAGCTAGCATAGTAAGGGCTTTTCATTCCTTCCAGTTCAATGTCGGCGATAAGCAGCCTTGTGCCAGCTCGCTTCCTCACTGTCATTGCCCATCTGGTCATAGTTATCGCCATATTCTGGTCACGGGTGAGCATCATGCAGTACTTGCTGTCCCCCTTTCCTCATGCTTCTATTCACAATGTCTGAATGAAGTGTCTGGCATTGTTTATGGTGATGCTGCTTCATCCTGGGCTTTTTCTAGGAGAACAGTGTTAAGGCTTGTTTGCCGTTAGACTACACTAATGAAGAATATTCTCTGGAGGACACACGGTAAGAATAAGTCAATAGAAGTCCACTCACATCAATACAACACAAAAATAAGTGTGCTTAAGTCACTCAAAACACTTCATCTTTACCTTGTTTGCAGGCTGGTGGTGGGGTTATCCGTGACTCTGGGACTGTTTGCTGTAGAACTTGCTGGGTTCTTCTCTGGAATCTCCATGTTCAACAACAATCAAGGCCTTTTATGTATCCTTCCTAGGGGTGCAATGATAAGAGAATTCCAGACCGATGTGAAATCCAGTAATTCTGATGTACGTACACTCATCATTGAAAAAAAGTTGCACCCAGAAGGTATCAACCGACAGGAATGAAACTTGGTGGGTAGGTTTGACATTGTGAGACATGCAAATAATTCAAGTTTCAAGAAGCAAGAACAGGCTTTAACGCTGTATGTGACTGACTGAATAAGGTCATCCTGTTGCCTGGTGTCACTCCACCTCCACCCCCACCGCAAAATCTGCAGGAACTGCGTGAGAATATTCAAGCAGCATGGGATGGATTATCGCAGGACACCATGAGGAACCTCTTCAACTCCATACCGAGACATCTGGCATGTTGCGTTAGCAAACATGCCGGCCCCATGTCATACTGAGACACTACTTCTGTATGTGTAGCTCAGTAAATATTGCCCATATCAGTCTAAATTTATCATCATTTATTGTTCCTGGTAACCTTTATCTTCCTTCCCGATAGCATAACTGGGTGGAACTATTTATTTGATGATGAGTGTATCTACTACTGTTTTCAATACATAAAGATTTATAAAATGTAGAAACATCTGATTCTGTAGAAGTACAAGAACAGTAAAATGAATGAAATGCAGATATTTTAGCACAGCATCATCTACTGACAATGTATCTGGTAGATACAGTTATGTGGCCAAAGACAATTTACACCTTCATTGGACTACCTGTCAGATCAACAATTACCTGGTTCTTCCTAAATTATTTTCTGGAAACTGTAAGAATGAAAATTGTGGTAACACGTTTTACTATTGTTGCTGTTTTTTTTTCATTTTAGTAAAACATTTTGTAAAATGTTGCATATCGGGAATGTGGATTGCGGCCTTGTTTAATGTTACCAGAGATAATAGAAGCTTTTTTTAATTGGCTGCATTGGGCTACTGTTGCTTGATTTTCAGCTGTGAAGCCAAAAGAAAAGGGACGTTTTATGTACTGGTAGAGTGATTACCAAATTACATATTCACAGCGACTGTAGGACATTTATTGGTTGTTTTCCTGATAGTTACTCTTTAGCTACAGCATGTCACGCATGTGGCTCTGTTGCTCTCCTCTTTTTTCTGTTTGAGCAGTGGACCTGCAGCATCTACTGGTGGATCTTTGGCTTCTGTAGGTGAGTTAATGGTCAGACTTTCTGTGCAGCGGGTTTCACCCCGTCACACTTAGATTTGTTATATAATTGGATAGAGTTTCCTTAAAGTGTACACCTTTAGGTCTGTATTGACCTGCCTCTCTCTCTGTCTCCTCTCTCTCCTCTCTCTTTCTCTGTCTGTCCATCCGTCTTTCTCTTTTTTATTTCAGTATAATTCCAGCACTCTATGAGATGGTCCTGCTTTTTGCAGTCTTTGGATTGAAGAAGAAACCACTGTGAATGCTTTAGTATTTGCATGTCTAATAGAACCGAGAAGATTGGGTTGCCAAGCAACAGGAATATCGGTGGTCTATCTCTAATCAGAGCATAAAAGGAAATACTGTTAATATTATTACCATTGTGTCTATTTTATTATTATTATTATTATTATTATTATTATTATCTTTTCTCACCAAAAAATACATCACACTACTACCCTCTACAGAAGTCCAGTAGAGGGACTTTTATACTACACTTTTATCTATGTAGCTTTGATTGATTGTGCTAGTATTTTGTATGTTTGCTGATTTGTAAATAAAGAATGTTTAACTTTAAAGTTGTAATTGAATACAGTATTGCGTGTGTAGTGTGGACTGAATGCAATATATATATATATTCTTTATGTTTTTGCTTATTTGATGATGACAAGTAACCCATCTTTACTTTTTCTTGTGTTTTTTGTGCTAAATAATAGGTAACAATCCTCCATTTGTCAAAAATTGGGTACTCAAACTTCTCACAACACAAAATGGTTATCCAGCACCGGTGATCTAGCAATTTATTCATTTATTTTACTCATCAAGCACTCCTACCTAGCAGGCTCATATTAGTAGTACAGTGACTCAAACATTTCAAAAGTTTAATTGTGTTTTCTTTAATTATTTTTTTTAGTTAATTCAGTTCAGGCTGTACTACTCACTAGATTCTACTAATGCTAGTACCCCCCGCCTCCCCCACCCTCGATATCAAAACATCCTAATTATGCTGGGAACATTTTTTGCAAAGGACCTTCACCAGCTTCTTGTTCAAAATTTCCCATTCCACCTTAAATGGTCCTGGCACTGACATTCAGCTTCTTGTTCAAACTTTTCTGTTCTTACCTTAAATGGTGCCGTGATTATATTCTGGCGCCTGAGGCACTATAATTACTGTTGCACCATTTAAGGTGGAACAGGAAGATTTCTATAAGAAGCAAAATGTTAGCGCCAGAATGTAACTGCTGCACCATTTAAGGTGGAACCTTTCTCCTGGATGCCCCCAGCCTTAGATTTGTTATACTCCATCAGCAGTATACCTCATTTAACATGATGAAATATTCATTAGCCAAACCACGTATGGTTATAATTAATACTAGACAGCCAGAAGGAGAGCTTTGGGAATGGTTAAACAAAAATACAGTATTATATATATATACATATATACGTACATATATTAGTGTTTACAATATATACAACTAAGCTGTTAGGGTTCAGAGTCTATCACAGCTGTGTCTCATTTAGGATGAGTAATGAGCTCATGATGTTGGTGCTTCTGGCTACCTGTCAGAATGCTGTGCGTGTATGTGTTTGAGAGCAGGTGGGCTGCTAAGGTGCTGTCTGACCGCGCACCAGGCCTGACCCCAAAGAAGAGGCGTCACAGGCCTTCTTTTCACCTGCCACTGCGGACTGTTCCCGGGCACCTCTTGGTAAGAGTCATCTCCTATTCACTCCTGTCCAGCCTCATCGCTGTCTGCATAGCATCCTCTCTGAGGAGCAGAAAGGACAGGGCAGGGTAAGAAGAAAGGAGAGCAACTTTTTAAAAACTGAAATTAACAAAGGAAATTGCTCTTTCGATTGGTCATTCCAGCTGTCAGCTACAGCCCAGATGGTACAGGTTTGACCTTTCTCCCTTGGCCCGAGTTAACCCAGCATCATAACAGTCTTGGAGCAGGTAAGGGTTTAAGGTCAGGGCTTTTATTGACTGATCAAAAGGAGCAGACAGGGAGTGAGAACAGGCAGAGAGGCTACGCTCTCACTACAAATGGGTTCTTCATCCCCTTAAGACTGGTGTAGATATAAACATGGCCTTTATCTTAGCTACAGTTGACGGAGAGAAATGAACTTCTAAAGATATAGGAAACACGTTTGAAAAAAAGTTGTCTGCAAAGAATCTACCCTGCTATTCTAGCTTTATATCTTCATTTCTATTTTAATTGTAGAGATTTACCCAAAATATAGTCAATCCGCCAAGATACATTTGGTGTTTGTAGTTTGGGTAACACTTTACATTAAGTCTTGACTAACTAATATTAAGTAATGCATTCGTTAACATAAAGTAATATGTTAACAATGGTTACAATGCTTAACTAATGTTAAGTAAACATACAGCATAACAACTACATGTTTACATGTGGAGTAAACATGTAACCGTTGCCACATGTTTACTTAACGTTAGTTAACCAGTGTTAATGTGTTACTTCATGTTAACTAATGCATTCCGTCATGATAGTCAGTCAGTACTTAATGTGAAGAGTTACTGTAGTTTGCTTCTTTGGTTTTGCATTGGGAGCCAACAAGCTAATGTAGCTGACAAGGAATAAAGCTAGGAATTAACCCACTAGTTTAGCATTTTACAGCCTGCATCCTTAAATGCTTCTAAACTGTGGAACTCAATCTCTTTAACTCAGTGTTTAGTTAAAACTACATTAACATGGTAATTATATGTATGTATATGTATATGTGTGTGTGTGGTTTTTTTTTTTTTTAATAATATTATAATTAGTATTCCTCCCCCATTACTGATATCAACTGTCTGTAAACCACTTTGAACTGCCAATGGTATGAAAGGTGCTCTATAAATTAACATTTATTATTATTATTATCATTATTATTAAACACAGTGTTAAGTGATCTCAAACAGATTTGCTTATGTAGCATGTGATCTATAAAATGGGGCAAATGCAGTGGTGTAAGAGGGATCCTAAGGGTGCTAACATAAATGAATACCACTCACATACACTATACTGCCAAAAGTATTCACCCAGCCATCCAAATCATTGAATCCAGGTGTTCCAATCACTTCCATGGCCACAGGTGTATAAAACCAAGCACCTCGGTGAATCAAATAATGGCAATGTAATTTGCTTGTCAGCTCAATATTAATGTCTCTTAGTTAAAAGTTTGTGTTCTCCAGGCATTACTCTCTACCAATTAGCATCTAATGTAAACTTAAATGTTTATGCTAGGTTATGCATTTGGATCACAATAATTACATAGTCATAAGCAAAAGTCAGGGCACCCCTAGTCAAATGACATGTTCTGTTGATTTTCTGAGTTGAAGATAAGTTAACACATCTTCTACAGAGAACATACTTATAGTTTTAATACACATTTACTAATCAATTCATGTTTTTTTGTGTTTTTGCAATATGTTACATTTAGAAAACAAAGTGAAACCGTGCAGAGTTATTGGAAAATGCCATATTTAAGTTTGTTCCCTGTAGAGGATGTGTTCTAGCATTATAAATAATGAATGCATCATGTCCAAATTTGTGAAGGCTCCATTTAAAAAAGGTGCCCATAAATTAGATGCATTATAAATAAGAGGAAGATAATTAGCCATCAGGTTTCTCTGTGTACTATTGATCAAGGCTCACTGGTGAGTTATGTTAATTGTCATGGGTGTACTATTATGTCAGTGTCTATGAGGGGCCTGGTTGCTGAAGGCCATAAGCCCCAGTGTGATTATCCCCCATATCCTCCCAGCGCTAACGCTACTGGCTAAACATGTTAATAGACATGCAATGAACCTTTGTGCTTTGTAGATAACTGTATGTCATACTGTGTCGGAAACCACATAAACAAGTGTATTTGAGGGTAACAGGTTGTTTGGGGGAAATGTGATTCAGACAGGATGCTAAACTGGTGCCTATAAGTTGCCATTACTTGTTAGCTACATTAGCCTCAAGGCTCCAGAGAAAAACTGAAAATCAAAGCTTGGATCCTTAAAATGTCTTGGCTGATGGACTACATTTGGGAAAAGGGGGAAATGTGCAAATTAGATTTTTCACTGAGCTTTAAAAGGAAATAATTAGGAAATGTGATTTTGTCGGTCATGATGTACGCATGTATAAAGAAAACCGACACATTTAAAGAGCAACCGCACATCTCCACTCACTCTTGCGGCATCCATTTATGTAACTTGATTTTTCTTGACTAGATCGATACTTCCATTTCAAGGAAATCCTGCCCTCATATTCTCTAGATAGTCCAACCACTTGTCCCAACTTAAATAACCCATACAAATCAATAAGCCAACTTCAGCCAAGATGCGGCATGCTCGGCTCTTTAATGAGCTCTAGTGAGTGTATATACACAGCCCCATTTCCTTTGCTTCTCATGCACCTGTCCCCTCACATATTACCAGCACTCATTTCTCTCTCCATTGTTATTTCTGTCCTCGGCTCGCCATGACCCACCTCCTATTCTGACCCCTCCTCTTTCGCTCTGTCTCACAGTGAGAGTTCTCTCCACCTTAGGCCAATTAGTGTCAACCAGACGCTAACAACATCAATGACCTCTGGCTTATAATTAAGGCCAACTGGAAGGAGCTAAGCATCTTGACAAAAATGGCACATCCTGTGACTGTGCAGGACTGTTCTGCTGTCAGGTTCAGGGAGTATTAATACACCGTGGGACGTTAAGTGACTGTTCTTTCGTAGGTAGCTTTTATATGATGGTAGTATGACTATGTATGGGACTGGGTGCATATCAGACCATAGCTTTTGAGTGGAGACTGTTTTGTTAGTTCACTCATGATAATAAAGGTTTGTAAATGGTTCTAGGTTCGGATGTACGGTACTAGGAAAAAACACCAAAACTACAGTATTTATAACAATAAGCGGTTGTCTGTAATAAGTTTTGGATTTTAAGGGTTCAGCTGGCACACTCCCAAAAAAAGGTGGTCCTTCAAGCATTCTTTACTAAAGACAATGGTCATATACACCCATTGGCCATTTCATTAGCAGGTACCTACAGTAGGTACCTGCTTCCTACACTCATTGCCCATTTTATCAGCCCTACTTGCAGACCATAGTCCTTTTTTCTCTGCATACCTTAATACCCTTTCACCCTGTTATTCAGTGGTCAGGACCCCAAGAGGACCACCACAGTGCAGATATTATTTGTTGCGCTGGTGTGAGTGGGTCAGACACAGTAGTGATCCTGGGGTCTTTGAATACCTTAGTGTCACTGCTTTACTGAGAAAAGTCCACCTATCGAAAACATCTAGCCTTATGTGGCATTATGTGGATGACCAACACAACTGTGCAGCAGCAGATGAGCTATCTTCTCTGCCTGTACATCTACAAGGTGGACCAACAAGGTAGGAGGGTCTAATATAGTTGACAGTAAGTGGACACAGTGCACTGCTGTGTCTGATCCACATGTACCAGCACAACACACACGAACACACCATCACCATGTCAGTGTCACTGCAGTGCTGAGAATGATCCACCACCCACATAATACCTGCTCTGTGGTGGTCCTGTGGGGGACCTGACCATTGAGGAACAGGGTATACAGAGAAACAGAGAGACTACAGTCTGTAATTGTAGAACTACAAAGTGGACCTACATGGTAAGTGGATGTAGGAGGCAAGTGGAGGCAATGAGTGTAGATACAAGGATGTGCTCCCAATGAAGTGGGCAGTAGGTGTACCATGAACCCTCAAAGAACCATTTTAATGCATTATTGGGCCTCTGCATGGTGAAAAGGCTTTTCTCCAAGATGTTTATGGTTCTTTATAAAAGTAAAAATGGTACTACATAGCGCCAGAAAGCGTTCTTCTACTGTTACAAGTCATAAAACCTTTCTTGGAGGAAGGTGGAGGTTCTTTAAACTTGAAATTGACTTACATACATTTATAAGTCTAGGCCTACGTGTAGATCCAGACATTGAAAAGTTCTTTTGAGGACCATAGTGGTTCTTCTATAGCATCGCTCCAAATGGCCCATCACTGAGACTTCATTTAAGTCTCATTACTGAAGTTTAGAAGGATCTCTTAAAAGATCAACACTTTAGTATGTATTAATATACATATGTTTATATATAAGCACGCATGCAATATTAATTCAGTAATAATACAGCAGTGTCGGAGCCCCAGGTTCAGGACAAGTGTTGACGGATGGTGCAACCAAAAATAGAGGAAGCTGAAGTCAGAAGTTGAATTAGACATAGGACACTACGTTGAACAGTGCTGGCAGTAAAGCAGTGAAATCTTCCCCCTTTTAGAAACTCTCCTTATGAAAAACCTGACATTGACCTACAGATATTCCACATAATCCGAAACTATTCTTGGCTGTGTAGGAGGCTGGTGCACTTCTCTGCATTTCTTTGCAGTAATTGTGGAGATCTGATTTTTGCTGCGATACCACACAGTGAACAACAGGGTGCAGCAGTACGTATGTTTATCTTATGACACATCTTTGCAGACCATTTGCATTCGCTTGACAAGCAGAAATCAATCCATGTTAACAGTAAATGTTAATCAGCCCTGTGGATCATATGCCATCAAAATATGTCATGATTGGAATACTTAAGCCCTAAACAGTCTTCAGTCTGCCCACTGACAAAATGTGCTTGAACAGTGAAAAATGAACTTGTATGCTGATTCATTTCAGCAATTGTTTTGTCTTAGGAGCACTAAACATACTAATTATAATAATATATATATTTACTTTGATTTTGGGTGTTAGCCTGTAGACTCCTTGCACTGTATGTCTAAAAGTATGTAATCTAATTTGTGAATTCAACTACTTTAAGATGTACCCAGCTTGCATATGAGATGAGATAACACTTTAATGATCCCAAACGAAATTGCAGATAGCTTTGGGATGTTTTTGATCCAGAACTCATCACCCTTTAGTACCTGAACTCTCTAATGCTCCTGTTTCTAAATGCAATCAAATCCTCACAGCAATGAGCATTGCTAATATCCAACATAAAGCCTTGCCAGAAGAGTAGAGTCTGTTACTGCTGCAAAAGGATCAAAATGTTCTATTAATACCTTTGATTTCAGGATAAACGTTAGGTGCAGATGTGTATAAACTTTGAGCTATATAATATAAGGGGTTCATATAATGAGATAAATGAGAAAAATGAGAAGAATGGCTTGTCTATCATGATGTAATGCATATACAAAGCTATATATAAGTATCCCCATACCAAAATGTGACATATAGCCATTTATGCATATGCACATGAAATATATTTCAACATGTTATATGAAACAATATAATATTATAATATTTCAATATATATATATTGGATAATAATAATACATATTTCTAAGTATAGACTGGGACTTAAGAGCATACATCGATGAATACATCTCAGTACAGTTAAAATAAGAAATATTAAAATATTAAATATGAAATCAATTAATTAAATTCATTTAAATTTAAATGTGTTAGAAAATACTATATGCATGTATTTCATGTTCCAGTGATTTTATTATCCAGGTTACAGTGTGCCTGTTTTTAGAGTTCAGTTGCATAGCTATTACACTTTCACTTCATTTTCCACAAGTATGTGGAAGAAATGAAAATGTATAAATATTCTTTATTTGAAATATATGTATTTTATATATGTTGTTATTTACATTCATATTCATATGTATAAATGTACACATTATGCATTATATAGCATGAAATCAGCATATATGAGTAAACACTCTTTCCATGCATGAATAATATTTTCTATCATATATGTAAATAAATGTTACACATTTGTATATGTTGATATATGGCTGAAATGTGTGTCCCATATTTAAAAATGGTCAGTTTCAAACAAGTTGGCATACATATGCTCATATATGTCATATCAGACTTTGAAATGGCTAAAACTATTATATTATTGACCATTTCATTTCTGCCTCCTTTGCCTCATATTCATCACATTTTTCATCCTAATTTATTCTGATCCTTTTCTACAGTTCTCTGTAACACTGATTTATAGGTGCCACATTTTTGAGAAATGATATTTGTTTTTTGATAAAGCGTTTTTTAAATATATAACACTGCATTGACATACGGGCTATTCTTATATATTTATAACATGATAGGTTAATAACACCAAATACTGTACCAATTCTATGAAAGATGTCCACTAACCAAAATGATATGGCAAGCATGGAAATGATCAAACAAGTTTGTCCAAAATATTTGAAAAGCAATACTTGAACAGTTTGTGTCAGTATTTGCAAGATGAAACATGTTTTTTAAATATCGTAGCTGTCCAAATCAAAAGCAAGTATCTCCAAAATGGCAAATGTACATGGTTAATTTTACCAGTTATGTGGATACTACCATAGCACAGTTTTGGCGGCAGTGGATTGAAGAAGGCATGCACCAGCGACAGGAGGAATGTTGGAGACCTACACGAACCACGGAGAGAGAGAACCGCAGATTGTCCGACGTGTACCTGACTGACCCAACAGCCACAATTGCGGACATTCAGCGAGCAGTGATACCCTTTATGACTCATCCTGTTAATGGCAGATCCACTAGCAAATGGCTGCACGACGACTACATGCATGCACATGTCACTCCACCTCCACCCCTACCGCACAATCTGCAGGAACTGTGTGAGAATATTCAAGTTGCATGGGATGGATTATCACAGGACACCATTAGGAACCTCTACAACTCCATGCTGAGACGCCAAATATGTTGCGTTAACTTGGTGGCCTGACAATAAATTTAGCTCAATAAATATTACCCATATCAGTCTAAATTTATCATCATCTATTGTTCCTGGTAACCTTTATCTTCCTTCCCAATAGCACTGCAATCCCACACTTCCTTCTGGGTGCAGCTATTCTTTGGATGATGAGTGTATATTGCATGTATGGAAATGATCACACAAGTTTGAGGGCATCAGAACTGTTCCTAAAAATCATAAAGGCGTTCTTAACTAGATCTGATGTATTACTTTGGAAAGACGCTTCCTGACATTGTTACAAACAGAACAAGTGTCTGTATTTTGCCTTAAGAGCTTTCATGTCAACACGTCTTATGGGCATAAGCTGTTCATAAATACTCAAGCATTTCTTTTCAAATATGTTACACATGTCTTATGTCCCAGTGTAGGACACTTCGATACTTTAAAGCTTTCCTCAGTTCCCTCTGAGCTAAATGCCATGACACGAGTATTACAAAAGTGTAAAAACGGAAACATCTGGATTCATGGAGTGCAACCTCATTTTACTGTCCAGAGTGTCTTCCTTGACCTTTTGTTATAGCTTCTATCATGCTTTACTTGCAAATGCCTCCCAGACGCTGAGTGTGTGAATCCAGTATACATGGAGAATTGTTATTTCCTGCCCTACTCCCCTCAGCGGCGATGATGTATTATGGCTAGTGTGACTATTCTAATAAACACACATGGGGTAATTAAGGCACGGAGAGGCAGCAGACAGTGGTGGTCCGGGGACGGCACCAAACTATAAATCACAAACTCCTGGTTCCGCCTTCTCGAGCGTGGCCGATCACACTCACCGAGAAAGCAATTCTGCCAACTTGGGTTTGCACATTTGTCTTCATCAGCCGCTGGTTGTTTAGGGCCAGGCCACATTCGCTGGTTCCCATGGTAATCAAGCAGGCCACAGATATCAAATGTGTCCATTTTAATGTCAGCTATAGCACAACGTTTGAGAACGAAAGCCGTCATGAATCTAAATAAGCAGGCATGACTGACCAAATGGAAAGGTGAAGTGGCGATCCAGTGCGTATTGCAGGAGAATAACAGACAAATGAAATCATGGAGATTATGACAGTTTTGGACAAAATGATACATGAGCTTATTCTGAATTCTGACACCATGAATTCCCGTTCTAATGTAAGACATCATCTCTGCGTTTACAAGCAACTTTATTTAGTACTCTAGAAAACTAGAATGGTCAGTTCTGTACAGGTCCTCTAAGATTCTCAATGACTGAATAATGATTGAAATTAATAGTCAGTCTAAGGGAATACATGTGCAGATGTTACTATGTGGTTATTGGCTTGGATGTACAGTTCTGAGTAAATCAAGGCAACACTTGACCTGATCCCTGCTACATAACACTGGCATAACTATGACACATCAGGACAAGTGTCCCCCAATATAACACCTACTTACCCACCCACCCCCACAGGGCAGTGAGCACAGTGGGCAGCCCTATCCATCTTGCCTGGGGAGTACTTGGGGGTTAGGTGCCTTGCTCAAGGGCACTTAAGTCGTTCCTGTCAATTCAGGGAATTGAACCAGCAACCATCCGGTCACAAGGCTGGTTTCCTAACCTCCTGCCCATGTCATGCTGTCATTCTTGGTAACAAACTTGTTTGAAGCATGGTACAGTATAGTAATGTGTGGCATAGCCAGTATAGGCGAATGCTAGGGGTGCCATCCGTCCATATAGGCACTTGGGTGCCCTGATTGAGGGGAAAAAAATCATTCTTACTTTTACTTTATCTGTTGTATAGTAATAGTCACCGTCAGATGCAATGAGCGTTAGCTTTATCTACCCCCACCCTAAATTTGTTAGGAAAAGCTGGAAAGACTTGTAAGGTGTTATGAAGGGAAATGACCTCCATAATTTAGAGAAATACACGTCTTCTTGTAAGTGTGCTGCTTGAACCATCCACTGTCTGCCTGAGGGAAACGTTTACTGCCATCTTAGCCTAGTTAGCTAGCCAGTGTTAGCACTGCGTATAACAGTGACTTAAAAAGTGTTTCCTTTAGTCATTATTAATGTAAGCCTTTGGATTTAATTTGTCAATTGGTTATTAGTTATTAGTAGATATTGATTGTTGAATAGCATAATTAGCATGTAAAGATAACATGAGATATGGTATGATATATTGTAACTCTTAAAAAAGGGGCCACAAATGGTTCTACGAGTTACAGATAAAAACATTTATATTTGCCTAAAGTATCATGACAACAACAACAAAAAAAAAACAGTGAATGTGAAAAACCTGTTAACATAACCTTCACATAAAGTCTTTACCGATTTTAAGGCTTATTCCTAGAACAGTTATGTTATCTGAGGATTCTTTAACCGTTAAAAAAAGATTTTCACATTAACCCATCTCATTTACAAAAACAAAAAAATAAAAACATGGTTTTCAAAGGAATGTACAAAAGCAGGGAAGAAGTTATTCTGTACAAAGAACCTTAAAAACTCCTAAAAACCTTCAAGAGTGATAGGAACAGGAAAAACATACTTGTAATTTTAATAAATGGCAACATAAACACAATTGATTTTTATAGAATCATTTTTTAAAGTCTTTGCTAACCCTTTTTGTTTGTCCATTCATCTTGCATTATCAAATGGAGTAAAATGATATGAAAAAAATGATAAAAATAGAAAATGAATAAAAAAACCAAAACAAACAAAAAAAAACCCAGAACTGCAAAGATGTGAAAAGTTTTTAGATTAAAACATTTCTACACAGGGCGATTATTAAAATAGCACCTTATAGACCCACTCATGGAAGGTTCTTTAAAGCAGTATTATGCAGGAATTGGTACCTTTTGCTCTTGGGGTCCCCACGCAGCTGTAAAGTGTAATTACTTTTACGTTACAGTCTTAACTGTAGTCACACTTTAAGACCCCCTCGTAGACAGCTGTATATGTGTGTTTGTTGGCGAGCTGAAGGTATAGAATATGACTCACCTTGGTGTGTACACACGTCACATAGTCCTATAGATGCTATAAATTACAGCTGTGATTTGGGCTGTTTCTATGTGCAAAAAACATCCCTGCGTGATGCACTTGCATGTGAAAGGGAGTCAGATTCTGCCGGGAAGTCAGAATTTAGCACAACACTGGCAAAGATAATACCTGAAGAGAATGAGCCATGTGAACTTATAAGGTAGAGTAATATTTCAGGATTTTATTACAGGAGGTTCAAACCGTCAAGGCTGATTTGGCACAAGTGCAACAAAGACGTACCATATGTTTTGGCCTGAGATTAATTTATTGACACCAGCTGACACCAGCCTACATCACAAACTTTCATTAATACCATTAGCAGGGATGTAAGTTACTGCAATCTAATTTGAACTGTTTTCCCGTTAAAACTAGAACCCAGTTTGAGATGAACTCTAGTCCTGTTTTTTTGCTTGGTCACTGTCATTCTCGCTTGTATAAGTCAGTGTACCACCAAAATGATTTTGAAGCTGTTATTTTAGGCTAAAATGATTACACAATGTTGCTTTAATGAACCAAATGTGGCTGTTGTATGGCTCTTCTATCGTTTCAAATGAGCCTTTTATTGGTCCCATTTTTATTTGGCTAGCCCTTTATAATCAATAACAACCTGAAGAAACATTGATCATTAAAAGTGTTAATTTAGGTTTTAGATTGAGGCTAAGATTGGACTTAGGGTTAGGACTAGTCTTATGGAAATGGCATAACTGATTTAGGTGACTGCAAATTCAACACATGGTAAGCACCTACAAAGCATCCACAATGAGTTCTCCAAATAAAATGTGAATATAAAGGAAAGAATGGATTCCATCAGGATGAATGGACACGAGGTGAAGGACATGCACTCCTCAGAGCAGCCCACGTTTGCCCCCAACGCTCAACCTCGTAGACGTGTGTGATCCAGACAGCTGTCAGTCAGTCACACCTGAGCCCTGCCAGTAAGAAAGGGAAGAAGCCAAGAGGACAGGAAGGTGTGTTCGTGATGCGTTTGGGTATTGGAGGGAGAAATGCAGCAGGACTGCGAGAGGAGGATCTAGAGCGGCTCAGCCTCCGAGGGACAGCGAGGCAGCGGCAGCCGCTGGAGCAGGAGATGCAGTCAGACAGAACATGAAAGCCAGGAGCGGCCATGACACTTGATGGACACTGAGAGGCCGGGAAAGGTTGTTTTCTTTCTCTTCTTGAACGTGTTATCTATTCTGATCCTGCAGTGCAGGATCTCACGGAAGTGGTTAGGAGGCATTCGTCGAGTGGGGCAAAGCACCTAAACTGGTGTAGCAAGTCCAGCTAAATAGACTCGGACCTCCATGCAGTGCCCTCCGAGAGACAATTGAGAACTACACACTCTTCTCAGTTCAGCTCACTCACCATTTTAAAAAAGCAGTGTGCAAGATTTGGGAGGATCTACTAGCAGAATATATGAATGTATGTTTTCATAAGTGTATGATTACTTATAACCATAATTCATTGTGCTTTTGTTAGCTTAGAATAAGCCCTTCAGATCTACATATCTTCCAACAGAGGCCATCATGTAGAGATGCAATGTTGCTACAGTAGCCCAGAATGGACAAACCGCATACTGGTTATAGAGAGTGCCTTTCATGTTTTTACACTGAAACGGCAACTTGAACTTGGTGGAGCTTTAGTACCGGCTGGACGGTGTAGGAAAAAAAAGAGTCCTTGTCGGAATGACTTACTACAGCACATTTATCAAAAGCTCAGTGCAATATTTTGATTTTAAATCTCCCTATCAAAAGTACAACCAGCATTAAAACTATGAGGCTAAAATCAAGTTTGAATGTTCCCGTTCCACCTTAAATGGTGCAGCATTTACACTCAGGTGCTGACATTCAGCTTGTTATTAGCCAGCTTCTTATTTGAATTTTCCTGTTCCCCCGTAAATGGTGCAGCAGCTATTATAATGGCTTAGTTGTCAGAATGTAATTCACAGCACCAATATTATGAATGTTGACTAGCATGAGGTGGCTTCTGGTTTTGGTAATGAAGATATTTCCATCAAAATATTTTCCATCAACACTACTGCAGACGAAAAAGCACAGTTCAATCAAGGGACCACCCAAAACTATGGTGGCTGAGAAGTGCTTATAAAAATAAAAACAATTTTACAAATGAAAAGAAATTACATTCAAGAAAACAAATTACAAAAGTAAAAACAAATTTACAAGACATGAAACACTTTTACCAGTACCGAAACAGTACCGAAACTCCGAATTCTGATGAAAAGGATAGGTCTAACACACTGGAAGTGCTTGTTGCAGACCATTGTCAGTCAAACTGTTTGGCGGTGGTAGAGTGAGTTGAGCTAAAGCATATTTTGTCTATTTTGTGGCACACATTTTAGCCAGCTGGCACACTGTGGAAGGTCTTTAGAGTTTCTAAAAGAGCAGACGGAAGAAAGAGACAAACAGGCGATGTCTAAACCACTTGGATATTATATACCACTGGTTATCCACCATAGCTAGCATTGTTACTTTCATTAACATTTCCAACTCCAAGTGGTTTAGACGCCGCCTGTTTGTCTCTTTCTTCGAAACAGTTTGATTGACAAGGGTCCGCAACAATCACTTCCTGTGCGTTAGATCTACCCTTTCCGTCAGAATTCGCAGTTTGTAAAATTGTTTCGGTACTGGTGAAAGTGTTTCACGTCTTGTGAATTTGTTTTTCCTTTTGTAGTTTTGTTTTCTTGAATGCAATTTTTTTTCATTTGTAAATTTGTTTTTATTTTTGTAATTTTGTTTTTTGAAATGTTAATTTGTTTAGTACTTCTCGGCCACCCTACAAAACAGGTACGAAACTGTATTTTATACTTACTGTGAAAAACAGTTAAAATTGCTCTAAGACGTCCGGTTCCATTGGTGTCCATCACTGCCATCTCTAAATCACATCAACACGAATGGCTCAGGCTCTGGATGATGCCCACCAGTCAATGGTATTTGACTGCTCTTTTTTAAAAATACATAGTATCTTCTTTGTACAGAGTTTTTCACTACACAAACTTCCCTCTGTAAAACTAGATAAAGGTAAACAAATGGCCTGAAATCAAATGCACCTCACACGCAGGCTCCAGGGAAGCAACAGGAAAAATGAAAGAAAACCTGCATACAGAGACAGCTAAATTGCCGGAGGAAAGAATGAATCTATGTTTTTGAAATAAAAGCGTGGGCTGGAGGCTTTGACCGTTCTGGGCCTGCCAGGACAAAAACTTTGGATTTGGATTTGTCATGAGTTCATGAGCACATGAACAGGTGGTTTACATCAGAGCTGAATGATTTGTGAAAATAGTCTTACTGGGATTTTCTGATCAATATTGTGATTACTATTCAGATGCGAGTACTTTCTATGAAATGAATCTCTGGGCTTTTATTTTCCCCCCAAGACATCGCATTAAATTTTTCAGACTTTAACAATGACATACCAGTTCACAAGATCTGTGTTATTAAGTAAAATTTCCCCAATTAAAACTTACATACAATGTCTAATAATAGAATATAATAGGATATAATTAACATAGCACCTTTTTTAAATATGAAAATTCCACTTTATCAAATTGTGATTCTGACATAAAAATGATTAATGGTTCAGCCGTACTTCATAGCTAATATTCTAGACAGCTGAGAAAGATATATTGCATAGTAGGAAGACATACATGACAGGAAAACAGATTATCAATGGTTTTTTGGCTTCCTGTCCATAGAACAAATATTTCTGTGACAGGGACTTTGAATATCAAAGCTTTTCCCGAGTGATGGATTCCTGTGCTCCACACACACACACTGCATATTTGTACATATTTGAAATACAAGTACACATTTACGCAGATTGACAGATTGTATGCCTATGCACTCGCTCTGTTTTGTCAGAAGCACACACGTGTTTATATCCTCCTCCTCTGTTACAGTGAACCAGTATGTGTGAATAACAGTTCACAGTCACATGTACAGCCTATTATGACTCACAAATTTAGACCTGCTAAATAAATGTGTAAATAAACTTAAATAGGGTTTGAATGTCGTATTCTGAGTGCCCAGATTTACCATAGATCGGTGTAATACATGCTCTGAATCATACTATCGTGAGGTAACCATCAGCAGTTCTTTCACTTTTTGTCCTTCTATAAAACTGACTGGCTGAGCCAGATTTTAAGCTGTTACTTGATAATACCTAAGATGGGTTAACAACAACTGAATCCTGTATTAATGGGCCGAGCCACTAAACACCAAAGCTGATGGACTGCTGCATTTGTCATCTAGATTAAATAAGAACATGATTTTGTGTAAACCATGTGCCTGACAACTTCTTAACGACTAGGTTAAAAAGACAGTAGGCTGAACAGATTAACAGACAGCTAACAGTCTTAGGTTGCTCTATCAGCAGGAAGCGGTGAAGGCTTTAATGTATAATATATAATATAATCATGCTTTTTGTGTTTAAACTCTGCAAGTATTGTAGTACTCAGCTTATTTCATTGTTTTGGTAATTCCAAGGTTTGGTTGGAAACAAAAGAGCTAAATTCTTAAAACGCCCCCTTGAAAATTATTCAATCAAATTTCTTTTTCATGGTATTTAGACAGAAACAGCCAAGCGGACACTCCCATTGGTTGAGCCTTCAAGAGCTGAAGATATAATTAAATGCCTTACACATTTTAAATGTCTGCGTTTTTGGTACATCTGCAAAAAGTAGTATTAAACCCATAAGTATTAAACGAAGGTGTGGGACCCGTTAGCTTGATGCGAACACAACCCAGCAAATCACTTAGAGATGCTTGCAGAAATTTGCATTATCGTTGCTGTGCTAATTTGATAAGCAGTAGATAGAGGGTTACGCTTTCTCCATCACACTGCTACATAATTATACTTTCATTATTATGTGACAAAAATGTTAAATGTTCATGCAATGAGTACAGTACACAATAACGTGTGGCTTAGGTATAACCTAAAACACCCCTTATCTATGATAAAGCTACAGCTTCATATTTGCCCTACTCACAAATAGTAGCATGGCTAGTTAATTTCACTGATTACCTCATTCTACACTTTTAAGACACGAGACATCAGAATGACATGAGGTAGTATTAAGAGTATACTTATCCATGTTCATAAATGTGCTGTACCTATCATCGCTATCCGTGTAACTGATTTTCCAAGTTTTTTTGTTGTTCCATATCAATTAAAGTTTTTTTGTGGAACCATACATCGAGCATGCCTATGTGAGTACAAGATCATTTGAACCATGCTCCGAGTCCGAAACATGAGCAGAATAACAAAAAACAAATATTACACCGGGTTCAACATAGTCGATTGGAATTCTGTCAAGAGCGGACATGCCATGGAGCAGGCATGGCTTACTTGACCCCGGTCCTTGAGGGCAACAGTGTCTTAAGCCTTTACTCTAGCAAAACTCTAAGCCACAGTTTTCAATCAATATTCATTAGGATACATGTCATCTAGCCGCCTCTCCATGTTCATCGTGAAGATGCTGACACGTCGAACGGCTGAGGACTCTTGACTCTTGAGGAATTGTATGATAATTTGAGGAAGACTGGATTGGAAAGTTAAAGGGCCCATATCCTACGATTTTCTTGTACTTTATTATTATTTTCTCTGATGTTTCTGTGGGATTATGTATCAAAGAAAATCACACTAAAGTAATTAAGTTATTTTTATGTGTTTGTTTTTAACACGTTTACATCACTTTCCAACCTCCATTAAAGTAGTTTATAATTACTGTGCCTTTAAGGCTGATGTATGTAAATAGCCTGTGTTTGATTGGCTGACCTGTATTTTGCCTTAGCCTGAAACACAGTAACTTCAGTACAAATGGGCAGAGTTAAAGTGCTGCCATATGAATAGATGAATGTAAGTCAATAGTTTGGTTTTGTGACATCACAACAGTAATTCATAAACAAAAACGAGGAATAAGTAATAAATAATATGGACTATGGTGGGAACGGTGCATTTTGAAACATGAACAATGTTTATATCGTACATAAAGTAAATATTTTACATAAAACGAGGAAATTCTATCATATGTATGATCCTATTTCCATGAAATGGGTCCTTTAAATATTGAGCTTGACACACCGCTTCTCTTTTTTAAGACCCTCTGTCTGATTTTTTTTACTCACAGCCCAGCAGCATTTTGAAAGGCTTATATTCAAATCTGCTGTTGTACTCCCTCTCCACCCCATCAGCCTCACCTTTTCCCTGACAGTCTCAGCTAAAGCCCCAGGCGCATGCTGCCAGCTACAGTCGCTCCTTTCCTTCTTCTCTCTCTCAACTCTTCCCTTTCTCCCTCTTCCCTCCCTCTCTTCCCCCCTAAAGCCTTTCTGGCTCTCTTTTCTCCCTGTTTGTGGAGGCTGCAGGCTATGTCCAGCCGCCCACAGCCTGCTCTGCTCGTGTGGAGGGATTAGAAGGGAGAGTGGGCCCTGATCGATTTCTGGAGCAGCGAGATGACAACTCGGGTATCAGCTCCGCCTGTTTACAGCTTATTCCCAGCAAGCTTCCCCGTGCTGAGCCCAGGTCAACAAATTGTTTGTTTTGTGCTGGTGTATACACTTGCACTAGAGTGTTACACCACACAGAAAATCTACACACCCTAAGGATTAACGTAGTAGTGTGTTGCTCTGTTCAGTAATCTCAACAACATGGACAAACAACCATGCACAACATTTAAGCTTCAAGATGGCTACTATTGTTTTTTCATAACCAGTGTAGGCCCTACTTTTGATAGAAACCTTTTTATACCTTTTTATAGAAAACAGTATGTCCTACATTACTACCGCACAAGACATCACATCAGCAAGATTCATCACTTAAAGGGGAATCCACGGTCTTTTCAAAATGTCTAATTAAACATTTGAGATGTAAACAAAGAGATTCAGAGTGGTTTGATGTGCAACGCTCCATTCAGTAGAAACTTACCATTAAACCTGTTCGCAACAATAAAGCTGTTGGTCATGACAAGTCAAAAGCATTCAATGCCTCTAAAATTGATTTTATGAAATAGTTAAGAATGCAATACCTGATGATTGAGACAGGGTTTTACTTGAGGTAAGGTTTTAGCCAAAAACGTATTTATAAAACCCACCAGGGTTATAAGGCGAAATACATTACCGAAAGGAAATCTGTAATTTTTTTTTTTTTAGATTTACCATATTTCAACATTATCCACACTACACATATTTGCTGGTTATTTTGGGTAGCAAATATGACTATATTTCGTTTGCATTTGCTCTCTTCCAATCTGTTGTCCAATGAGCGAATGCTTAAATTTGTACAACACAAGTGTTTGATTACACTACATTACAAATTATAAAGTCTCTCAGTATGGTGTCAGGCCGCCATGTTTGCTAACGCAACATGCCAATCGTCTCGGCACAGATTGTACAGGTTCCTAATGGTGTCCTGTGATAATCCATCCCATACAGCTTGAATATTCTCACACAGTTCCTGCAGGTTGTGCGGTAGGGGTGGATGTGGAGTGACACCAGGCCTTCTGGATGTGTGACAACAAACCGTTCATCTTGGTGCTGACCACGGTGCTTCCACAGTTATTCGTGTGTCATCTCCACCAAGACAAAAGCGGGACTCATCACTGAAGATGACCCCCTGCCATTCTGAGTCTGGCACAACACCATTGCAGTCTTTGGTGACACTGACGTGATGTTAAGAGCAGCTGTTGTAGTGGTTTGCGTGCATGTAATCGTGCGTCGTGCAGCCGTCTGCCAGTGGTACTGGCACTAAGAGGATGACTCATAGAAGACATCACTGCTTGCTGAATGTCCACAATCATGGCTGTTGGGTAAGTCAGACACAGTGATAAGGCCCGTTTTGCTTATGTCACATGCATTGTCGAGTGTGAAACATGAATCATTTGCATGTCTCACAACGTCAAACCCACCCACCAAGTTTCATCCCCGTCCGTCGATTACTTCTGAGTGCCACTACTTTGTGCAGCAATTTTCTTGACGATGAATGAATTATTCAGAACATTTGCCATGCATTCAGTGTTGAGTAGACTTAAGATAGCTTCTGGAACTCTGAGAACTCTCGAGACTCTGCCTGAGACTGTCCTGTAGTATACTAAACTTATATACTAAATTTGCTTTACAACAAAATTCTGTTGCTTTAGAAAATTTTGTCGCAAAATTCCTCTGAGCGACTGTGATTTGCACATCTGTAAGGTGTAAGTGTGTGTGTGTGTGTGTTTAGCATGGGTGCATGTGTGAGGGAATGTCCTGCCAGAATGGATCGGGTGTGTGAGAGTGCGTGAGGGCGAGTGGTGGCAGAGGTGAGTGACGCGACTCGGTATGTGTGGAGCAGCCCCAGTAGAAGCTTCCAGAGGCACGTCCCAGATCCAGCAGGTGGATCAGTTGTGGCAGTGCTGGCAGGGGGAGTAGCTCACTCAATGGGCCAACACACACTTCCGAGAGCAGCTTATGTCAGCCCCCCAGCATGAACGCACACCTAAAGATATATCACGCACCTCTCACTGTCTGAAGTGCTATAGCATCGCGTGATCCACAAGGCCCCTCGGGCAAAGACGTGACAAATAAGCAACAATGGCAGTGCTTCTCTTTTTATCTATCTATCAGTTACCAGATCAAGTTTAAATCAGACCGAGAGCTGCTGGCCTGTGATAGCTTCTGTGAACCTCCTTGTAATAAGCTGGGCTGTCACACTATTTAGTTATGTTAGTTACTTGAAGCTTGTCAAAAGCTGTCATTCCCCATACTAGCTACTTGCTATTGATCTAAGCAACAACAAGAAGTGATTTAAAGTTCACTACAGAAAAGTAACTATAAAAAGTGAATAAATTCAGACAGCATGGCTGCTACTTACAGGTTTCAGTTGGGGTTGTGATGCTAATAAAATTAGAGCTGCTCCTCTTTTCAGTCTCTCAGTGTCAACCAAAGCTGCTCGATATTGTCCAGTGTTTGAGAAACTGTCTGGAGTGAAATCTGTAGAGCACTAGACTTTGAACAGAAGTTGTCCGGGATCTTGTAAAAAGATTTGCCAGCTTGTTTTAGTAAAATTTTTGGGAGTAAATATGAATCAGGTCAAGACTGTTACGTAACAGTCTAGAATTTTGGAAATGTGGGATTGGTATATGAAGAAGGAAGCAACAGTGTTTGAGGTTTGTGGTGTGTCAGTTCTACATACCTTCTACTCTCCTTATTCATCTTGGCCAATATAAATATAGTTGACCATTCTATGGCACCAAAAATAAAAGTTGTGGGGCAAAAATAAAGAAGGTTGGTAGCTCCAAAAGAACACTTTTTGCCACCTTTATTCATAACAGTGGTAGTCTAGGACTAAATTACAGAAATGGACATTCTTTACAAGAATCTCTTCCATTCAAAGGCTTGTTTCACCTGATAAATGAGAGTACAGACATGTCAAAATGTCAAAATGACGACATATATCTGCACTTTTACAAGAAAATCTTTTATCTTCCTTTTCTTTGTTGCTGGTATTCTTCATTGCTGTCCTGTTTTTCCTTTCACCTCTCTCTCTCTCTCTCTCTGTTGGTCTCATTGGCATTCTGAACACCCTTCGTCAGTCTTATTAGGAATATCTCTTTGGTGCAATTAATTTTGCCAATTTCTGTCTTGCCTTTGTTCACCAAACGGCCAAGCAAGCCCGTCCACTGAGAAGCTTTTACTCTACATCACATCCCAGAAAACACTCTCCCTCGCTTTCTTTTTCTTCTTGGTCCTATCACCCTCTTTTCTTTCTCTTTTCCAACTCTCATCTCTCCCTTCCTGTTATCACTTTCCCTTTCTTTCTTCTCATTTTCCCCTTTTCTGTCTTTTCTCTCCTTTCTCTTGTCTTTCTCTTTCCCCAGCACTCTCCATTTTTATCTATCCCTTCCTCTCCCAATTTTATTCTCATTCTCCTTTTTTCCTAACACTCTTTTTCCTTCTCCCATCTCTCACTTTCTTTCTCCTTTCTTCTCCCCTTTTCTTTGTCCACTCCTCCGTCTTTCTATACTCATCTTTCTTTTTCACCTCTCTCATTCATCTATTGATAACTTCCTCTCTCAGCTGTCTTTCTCATTCTCTTTTCCACCATCTCTACCTCTGTCTCTGCTCTCTCTTTCTTATTTCTTTTCTCCTGTTTATCCTACTGCCTTTATCAACAGTTTCTTTGAGGAACTGTAACAGGCCTGAAGGCAGATTAAAGCACAGAGTGCAAGAGAGGGGATGAGAAAAAGAGAGATGGAAAGACAGAGTGCATGAGAGAGAGCATGTGTGTGAGAGAGAGCTTGTGTGTGTAGGTGTGTGTGTGTTAGAGGGAGACGCTCCACTGGTTGGCTGACAAACAGAGGGGTCCCTCCAGAGCAGGGCGGAGGAGAAGAAGAGCAAAAAAGAAATAGTGGTGCAGAAAGAGAAGGAGAGTTTGATGTGGCTAGCCGTGCCCGACCAGACCCCCCAACACACACACAAAAATCTATGCTTGCTCTTTTAGTATTCCTTCCATCCTCTTCAGAAGCCTCCAAAGAGGCGCACACAGACAAACCGGACTGCGGGCGAGCAAGGCCTGGTCCGGGTGAGGGAGAGAGAGCTGCAGGCTGGGAGGCATTTTTTTTTCTAGAAAGGCGGAGTGTTTGCTCGAGGCTGTCAGAAGTGACAGCAGGCCGGGCGACTTAAAACCTCACCAGGGACTTCAGCTGGACGAGCCGTGCCTTCTGTCCTGTCTCTCCCTTCTCGCTATTCTCTCCTTTCACCTGCAACCCAGAGGCGATCTCAGTCCAGCTATACGCACACACCTGTTTCATATGCGCTTGCTGTACAGGTGGAACAGATGATGTTACTGTTTGTGCGTGTGAGAGTGACTCAAGAAATAACAGAAGCTGATAGTGAACCATAAGCACGCTGCACACTGGCCAAATAAGTGCACACTTGCATCCAATTCTGTGAAGAAGTTAAGCAATCTCAAACTGACCTGCTTTTATGACGTCTCTGACTGATACAGTCTAGATGAAAGAACAGTGGTAAACATGCCTTAGAGTACATTACTGTGCAAATGACAGACAATTCTTCATTTATATAATTTATTATAGCAGAGAAATGTTTACACACATCCAAAGACTTCCAGTTGCGTTGTAAACAAAAGCTGAGACTACTGCCCGGAATAAATGCCGTGCTCCTAAATGCACAAATAATTCAGTCCGACTGACTTTCTAGAGAGAACAATAGTTTGTACTCGATCAATTTAAAAAATATTCAACTTTAGCTGAAAGAACCGCATACCGCCAGGAACAAAGGACACACTGCTTATGCACAATGTTTTACGTTTTATAACAGCTGTAGTTGGTTACAGATAGATAGATAGATAGAACAGAAGTAAGTACAGGCTCAGCAAAAATTATTAACTATAAATAATACTGTCAGCTATAGATGAATATATCTCACTTATTACAATGAGGCATATATATACAAAAAATCTACAAATCTACAAATATCACTGTAGACAACAAGCTATGCGAAAAACAATTGGGGCTTGAGGCTGACTGCTACCTTAAGCATTAGCTCAGGCCAAGGCCCTCCTCCAGGGAAGAGGAAGAACCTTTGAACACATAAAATTCACCCATGTGTATCTAGAGCTACGATGCATCTACCGCATCATACTCTGTTTACTGAGCCAGGCCCTGAATGTTCTCCTATTTGCTGCTCCCAAGTCGGAAAGAAGATCTATGAAGGAGACTGAAAACTACATTGCTACATTGCTGCTCTGTTAAACGGTGTAGTCAGAAGGTCGATAATCCTGCTATTTAAAGCCGGATATGACGACACAGTGATTATGAGAATGGTCTATTAATCCCAAAAACATTAAAAGATGCTGAGGTCTGGAATGTCCAGCGGCTAGTTCAGAAAACACTGGCTGTTTGTCTAAATTGCATTTCTGGGTCTCTTTCTTTTAATCTGTACCAGCTACAGATCTGAGGCCAGAGCGGAGTCTGATTTGGTGCTATTTCTCAAAGATTAATTATTCATCTGACCTTATACTAATGTATATCTAATATTTAAATTCCTCAGAAATGTGTTTGTGTAATTTGTACTATTTAATTGGCTGTTTTATTCAAACGAAGTAACTAAATGTACTGTTTTCCACAGTCATGTACCCAGTTAAAAACAAGGATAATAGCTTCAATCTTAAATTTTGTCTTTGCTTTGGATGAATTTTCTAGATAATAGTTTATCACAGTGATTTTACACAGAAATTAAGTCCCTATTAGAGATTACATTACCTAATGCTTTCCACACAGCCACCACCATGGCGTTCAGACATGCACTTTGACAAAGATAAACTGGTGTCAACAGAACGAAGCCTAATATTGGGTAATTTTTTCAGTATGCAACCAGGAGCAATGTAATGTAAGGCACAAGTAATGTAGTACCTTGTAAGTAACCTGATGAGACATGCATAACCAGTGCAAAATATGGGTGGAAAATGACGCTGTACATAAATAGCTTTTAGTTGACAAGCAGTTTAAATTTCTTTAGAGTGAAATTAGCCTTGTAACTACAGAAGCACCAAGTGTCTTGGCTGATCAACTACAATCTGTACAAATTTCATTTGTGGCTGATCGTTTTAAGATCGCCTCACTTTTCTCTGACTAATCGTGTCTTCCTCTGTTTCACACCAGAAACCACTGTTCACCATCATATCTCTTACAAACACAACAGTTTTGTCCCTAAACTCCTACACAAGCTACTGCCCCCCCTCCACTCCGTCACCTTGAGCCTTGCCGTCATGCTTCTGTGATCACTTTAAAGGTCACCGAGTGTAGCCACTGTCATTACCTGTCACTCTCCCTCGCTCCCTCGTTCCCTCCCTTCCTCCTCAGCCTGCTCTCTGCCATGCATCTTAGCCCGCCACTCTGGAAGACAGATCAAAGTGCCATCTTTAGTTGGACTTTGAAGGTTACGAGCAGATAGGACTGATCTCACAGCTATAGCAGCCTTTGGAGATATAGGGAACACCAGGTGGAACAGGGGTCCGTTAAGGGATTTGGTGTAGCAGGCTAGCTGAGAATTAGAGCAAGTATTACTCAGCCTGAGTTTGAACATCTAGTCTGCATTTAAACCCTTAAAAATCAAGGGGCGTGAAAGGTTTCATAGAAGGGTCTTTTAATAGAGATGTATGAGTATAATGTTGCGTATCTGTTAAATGACTTTTTCGAGAAAGAATATACTCTATGGAAGATTTTTAAACCAAAACTGTTCTTCAGCTTTTTCTTTGGTATCTCTCCAAAAACCTTTTTGCCACCTCTACTGTAAAGCGTGGAGCACTTTTTAGATGGCTTCTTTGATAGCAGGTATACAATTTACGGACCTTTAAGGAAAGTCAAAGAAAACAAGTGAATCTTTGATAATGTTTCCTTCTCCATCTTGGATCCTCGAGAAAATTAAGCTCCACTTTTGCCTCAGATCTCCAGAAAAATCTACACCATATTTCTGCCCATCCTTCCACTGTGAGGCGATAGCTTAACACTCTGGGTCTGAAGGATGTGTAGCTTTTTAAAAGCCCTCACTGAGAAAAGAAATCTGACAAAAATGAACAATTCTGCAAATCAAACAAAGAAACTGCTGGTGTTTACAGACAGCTGAAAATCCTACAAATAACCATTTCGCATCAAACCACTCAGTGCTACGTACAGGTCTGTGCGGGGTACAGTGTGTCTTGAATCGATAAGTTTTGCAGATGGTTGGGGAGAGATGTGACCACATAACATAATATAGTTTCAATACTGATGTGTCTCAATGCATCCTTGACAGCTTTGAAGAACCGTCTTAATCAGCTGTATCATTACAGCAGAGACAATTTTTCCTCAAGAGTAATCCATTGCATCTAAAAGCTCATAATAACGAATGTACACAAACAAGGAAACAGAGAGAGACAGATACTGTTGTGGTAAATGTGCCTCTTGTCACAAAATCTGATCATATGTGGTCACTGGATGTGCATTTGATATGGAAAGGCCACATGTAAACGGCTACATGTCTCGCTGCCCATGTATGATCAGTTTGTTTATATCTCAAAGACAGAAGTTTAGAAAAATCAGTGGAATTCCTTTTTTAGAAAGCACACAAAGAACCAGTTTAACCATTTTTTAATGTAACTGTTAATCGAAGTTTTCTGCATTACAGATTTATTAAGGTTTTGCTAATAAGCAAGTCATCAGTACTCGAAATATTGATGTTATTCCAGCAGATTTGGAATAAAATAAGTGCAATAAGTGAGCTAGCTTCCTTGACCATTTGCTTATTTGAAAATATTTATGGATAGATAATAAGGTAGTCATTATGTTGGAGTAAATTACCTTCCCTGTGATCTAAGCAGAGCTTAATTATAAAGTGAAAAGGGATTAATAAATGAACACTGATGCTTAAATCTGAGCCTTTATGATCTTTTTTAGCATGTATAATGACATGTTCATTAGTTACTGATAGGTTATTCACCAGGTCAGTTGTCCCTTGACACTAGAAAGGCAAATGTCATTCCCATGAAGAAGGAGTATTGATTTAACCCCCTGAACCCTAGTCTTATTATTCAGTTCCTAATTTTAAGACTTATTATTCAGGTTCTACTGTGAATTATTCAATAACTTTTATAAAACCAATATGTAAGTCATGTATTCATGAGAGTGAGGATTTAAATTGTTGTATACTGGTTCTTAGAGTTTAAGAGGTTAAAACGGTGGATAATAATCTGGATTAAGTTCACCATCAAGCACAAGGATGTGACTGAAAAGGTGGTAAAGACAGCACTACATTAAGGAGATCGCAAACACAGGTGTATCTTTTTTTTATCAACTCTGAGGTCTGGACTAATCAACGGTAAACTTTAATCAGATATGATCAATTATTCATGGCCTGAGGCCTAGCGAGAATGTCTCTCATACAGACAGCCCAAGATGAATAATTCAAACATCATTTACACAAAACCAAGTGCCTTTCAGATGCCACATGACTGCATTAGAAATATTATGCAACAAAGGATGTTAATTAGTTCAGAACAAAATTTATTTATCTAGCTGCATTAAATGAATAAAAACTGGCAAACCAATTAATACATTACATTTATACAATGCTGTGCAAAAGTCAGTCAGTTCCCAGCCAAAATGGCTGTTATGTACAAGCTATTCATTTTTCATGAGAAACTTCTAAGGAGATTAGGTGTCAGTGTAAAGAAGTGGAATGGCAAAGGAAAATAAGTCAATTGTAAAGTGAATTGTAAAAAAAAAATCCAAAATTGTAAAGTGCAGTTGTAAAGTGCAAATTATTATAAAAGATATAAAGGAAGAGGGACTCTGAACAACTGTGATAGACCTGGTAAACCGCCAAAGCTGGCATCATCAGATAAACAGTATAAGGTTTTAGATTGGAAAAAACACACAGGTGTTTCTGTCCAGTCCATCCTTACACTGTGAGAAGGCAACTCAGTACTATGGGTCTAAAAGCGTGTGTAGCTGCCAACAAAGCCACTATTGAGAAAATAAATTGGCCAAAAAAAGAAGGAATGTTGCAAATCAAACAAAGAAGAACCCAGAGGGGTTTATCACTGTGTGATAACACAACCAACTTCTGAGATTTAACTTTAGAGGTGTGCAAAAAATATTCTAAAACTGAAAGTAAGTCTCCCTAAAAAAGAATGGAACTCCGCTTAAGGCTAAGCGTGGACACAATAAATACTGAAAATACTGAGAAGATATATTATAATTAGCTGCTTTCTGTGTAATTTTCTGCTAAATATGTTTTCCGCTTTTTACTTTCTTAAATGTTGAAAAAATTAATAGCTATAGCACCTAATGGCTGTTAGGACAAGAAATGACTATCTAGCACACTATCTTTCAAGCAAAACACAGGTTTGCTCATACACTGGAAATGACCAGTAATAGTGATTGCTTATGGCATATAATGCATTGGAATATGGATCCAAAGCTTATATAACACTATGTGGAAAGCTGAGACATTTTATACTGACATGGACAATAAGTACATAAATAAATAAATCAAGGAGACTGGTATTTTATTCATAAATTGAACACAATTCTAGCGTGTACACTATGTTACTTTATAAGAGGGCCAAAAGCTAAGGGGGAGGGCAGATAGATAGATGGACAAAGTGTAATTGCTGACTGTCAGAATCTATCTTCAAATCCTTGACAGCAAGCAACCATAAGTCACAAAACAATCTATAAAAATATTTTTAAACTGTATAGCCCACATCTGATTTCTGTCCACTCCAGCTACTAATAAGAAGTGGTAAAAATGCATTTTTTTAATTAAAGAAAGAATTGTGGATTATGCAATATATTTCATTAGTGTGGAACCAAGGTCCAAATTTGAATCAAGTAAAATACTGAAAAAACACCAAAGGGCTCTGTCCTTGCTTGCCTGTTTTTGTGTTTAATATCAAAATAAATATGACACACATACACTATGCAAACTATTAATTCAAGATAAGTCACTAGATGTAGATGGTCAGTGACATTACACTCAAGAAACTGATGAATGAACAGATGAATTTCCACATTAATGCTGTATAACAACACAATTACTGCCAAATGTAACTGCACTAAAATACAAAATTGTGGTGTAACATATTACATACATTTGGAAATGGCACATTTGAATCAAGTAAATTCAGGGCATCACTTGTTTCAGTGCACTGAAAAGCTTTTAGTTCAGGGTAATTAGGTCTACATGGCTTGAGAGCAAGGCTGCATCATTTTCATGTGACATAATGGAATCATGCTTATATGGACCAGAAGAAGAGGCAAAGAGAATAGAACAATTGTTTGCTCTACAACACAGCAGTCCAACATTTCCAGAGAAGAGTTCTAATGAGGGCACACAGTATTGATATCTCCATGGGAACGTTCTAGGGCATCGCTAACAAACCATACTCTAGTGTTTTGTAGCATTTCACTTAATGCTCAGATTAACAAACACAGTTACAAAACACATATTAACAAACACAAGGCAAAGCAGTAATGAATTACACATCTGAAAACGCAGAGGCCACTGGATAATTATGGGAAACAAGACGCCAAGTAAAAAGAGTCAAGAAGGAGATGAATTTGGGTGATGGATTTAATTACTCTTTCTGCCAGAATGCTGCTTCACGACCAAGCTGATGCGGTGAACTGAAGCAGACAGGGAGGAATCAAGTGTAGCATTCAGTTTTAAAGCTACACCGCTTGAACATTTTCTTTGTTTCATAACTTATTAGTGAAGAGCTATGTGCATTCTTATACAGATAACACTTCAGAAGATCCTTTAAGAGTGTTAAATTGGTATTTTAAGTGTGTGTCACTTGGCATGTCTCCTGCGGAGCACGCACCCTTGTCATGTTCCTGTCACATCTGAAGTTAAGAAGAAAGATGAGTCCTCTTTAAGGATGACACTGTGTCCTGCTGTGACTGATAGAAAGGTAGAAAGTGTCTGTAACACTACAGAAATCAATCTCTTTCCTTCTCTCTCTCTCTCTGTCTCTTGCTCTTTCTGTCTAGTCCATATTCCATCTACCCGTTTGATGCTTGCCTCAATCGCTATGTTTCCATACAGGGATTTTCACCATTCTGATAACAAATCCTGAATGAAGTGTGCAACCTAAACTCAGCCATGAAAATGTCCATCTGAATGACATGTAATCCAAACAAAATTTGCCCAGGATCTAACAACAAAAATTGACTTTGTTTTAGCCTTGTTAGTTCATGTCCTTTAGGCACAGTTCATTGTGTCATATCATTCAAAAAGTGCAAAATTCTTGTTTCTATGCCTGCCTTGAAACGCTATCTGACGTTTGGCTACATCACTGTGATCCACCAGTAGGGAAAAATTATACTAACCAATAATATCTTAGTATGTTGTCCCTCCCACTCCACAAATCTGACCAATCATCAAACAATCACAATCTCCGCTCATGAAGATCATTCACACAAAAAAAATAAAAATTTTAACAAATAATGAAGCATATTTCAGAAACTGTATACAAAATATTCATATCTTGACAAAACCAAATAGCCTTTCTGCTAAACAGTTTTTTCAAGCAACCTATTAGTCTGATTATTATTATTTCTTAACCTAATTTTCTACTCAGTTTTAGTCACTAGCTCAATCTTTGCCTATGTCACGAAGCTTTGGAGATAGATTTAGAAAATGTATGGTATTTGTAAAATGTGATTTGAAGGCATACAGTGTTTTTTTAAAAGTAATTTTATTAAAGTGCAAATATTAAAAGTGAGTTATCTGAGTAATTTCTTGGTCTTGGGTTATTCAAATCAGTTTTCAGATGTGCAAATTTGCATTTTGCTCACATTGTTTTACTTTTCAATCATTCAGATCAGCTTTTTTTTCAGGTTTGAGATTGAGTTTGCTGCATGCAAACCTTTGGTAATTTTTTGCACTGCTCTTAAAATCAATGTCGTACAGTGTGCCATCAAATCTTACATGTAAACTATGAACTGTAGATGTACTACAGTTTGTGAACGTGAAAATAAGAAGATTTTAACTTTACCCATGTTCTTTGTGAAATTCTTATTCATATTAACCTGAATGCATTTGAGCCAAAAGTGATCATAGCTGTCAGCTTCACACACTCCTCTGGGCCATATGATCATGATTTGGAGAGTGGTGCAGTAACACTATCAACTCTGTATGTAAGGAAATGACACAAACGTGTGCGAGTTAATGCGAAAGAACATTTCATAAAGATTGTGTGTGAAGTTTAAATCTGTCTGTCACTTCACATTCACAAACTGTAGTACATCTACAATTCAGAATACAAGTGAGATACAGATTTCATGGCACGCTGTACAACTGTGATTCTGGGAGCAGTGCAACAACATTGCTAGAACGCTGCATGTAGCAAACTGAACTGCAAACCTGTACAAGCTGATCTGAATTAATGACAAAATATAAAAGGCAAATATGCCCATCTGAAAATCCAGCTGATTGACCCAAGACCGAAGACCCCATGCTTCCTCCAAGTCAAGTCACCTTTGTAAACTGCCGCTGACACAATGTCATTGGACAGCTCAACACACTTGGAGGAGAGCACTAACTGTCAACTGTGTTATGTAAGCTAACAGATGCCCAAGTTGGCTAGTATCGTGCAGAGTGAATGCGGGGTGGGAAGACTGCCCATCCTATCTACCCAGAGAGAGTAAGGCCAATTATGCTCTCATGTACTTCTGGCCACGGATGGCCGCGGCACTGCTGGCTACAGAATCTCCAGACGATGAGAGATGGTTACACTGATCGGGTTATTATGAACTTAACAGGCCACATGTAAATTTGCCAACATTTAATTAATATGTTCATAGATCTTTTAATTTTAATACACGTCTTCAATAAATGTGTTAAATATAGAATAATTAACTGTAATTTCTTCCCTCTACAATTCCATTCCATAGTTTGTTGCAGCTGGAGTGTGTACCTGCATTCCACTACTGTACCATACACCTGTATGTGTGGCTGACTGTATGAGAGTATGAGAGTGTAAAGCAATGCATTATTCTCCAACGGGCGACTGTGGGTAAACATTGTGTTGCTGTTTTTTGTGTGTGTTATGACACTGTTTGGACTGTGTGACTGATTTCCATCCCCTGCGAGAGCTTTGCCTTCGTCTGCCTGGAATCAGGAGCAGTAAATAAGTGGTAATGGGAGCGAATGGGAGGGAGCTAGGGAGCGCTTTCTGTCATCACTTTAGAAGGTTGTGACCCCAGAGCCCAGTGACACTGAGCTGCTAAATAATTCAGCCGGTATCTTGCGCAGGGCCTCTGGAGGAGCTGTGGCTGTGATTGCTTGGAGCTGACTGACTGACATTTGCACATGAAAATGGGCTTGGTTTTCCCCCAAACAGCAGCACAGCTTAAGGAAAACAGTGCAGGGCCTCCGAGGAGGGGACCAGGTTGAGGGAGAGAGGGGCAGAGGCACAGGGATGACGGCGTACTCACCTGATGAATCCTCCAGGCAGCTTGTGAGAACAGGTCTTGAAAAAGTGCAACATAGATCATTTAGATTCGGAATCAGAGGCACATTTGGGGAATTTGATCTGATATGTACACACATGTATAACATGTAACACACTATATATACTAGTACTAATGCTAGTACTAATAATATATATGCTACTAATATATACTAATGACATATAGACTAAGTACTAATAGATGTATATAATGAAATGCTTTGTTTTGGCACTTCTACTGAGCATAATCTTTCTTCTTTCTAGGTATGAGCGCTGGCTTGGGATTGCTCTTATGCTTTATATATAACTTTATATTCTTCTTTTTGCAATGATAAAAACTTACTAACATTACTTATATTAGATTATACTTATATTACTTATATTAGAAAATAAGTTACTAGTTTATTTCACTTGCCCATTTCTTATTGGTACGTGTATTTATAGCTTTTTTCATTGAATACAGGCTCAAATTTGTAACATATTTGTACAATGTTTTGAAAGGAAATAAATTAACCACATTCGTATATGCCAGTTTTTCCCCCTTTACAAATAACCCTCCTCCTGACCACTTTAAACCGCACCAATCCAATACTGTGGTTTGGACAGGCACTGACATCAGGCTTATTAAACAAATCGGGTATTAATCTAATAAACATTCGATAATAGGTTGATATTGGATATTCAGTGGATATTTGCCTTTTACCCCTCCTGCTGCTAACAAACAATCTCCTAAAATTTCTGAAGTTACATTTTCTATGTCGTGGTAATGCGGAGAGCAAATTACAATCATTAAATTTTGTCAAAGCTTCTGATCTCTCCATTTCGCCAAGTGCATTTAATTAAAAATAGCCAGAATCAGCAGGGGTTAGTAGAGGTCTAAAAAGTTGCGGCCAAAGCGCATAATTCCAAAATATGATAAACATCAAACTCTTTGTTTTTAGTAACAGAACGGAAAGGTAATACATTTACATTATGCTTGATCATATTACAGGTCTTAGTTTAAGAGAACTAGCAAGCATGAAATCTGCCATGGCTGTTTCTCTGTGCTGCGGTGCATCAAAATAAAAGTTCCAGGAACTTTTTCGTTCAGATTCTGTGAGGGAAAAACACTTTTGTATCATCAATTTCATGTACACTAAAACATTCTAGTTAAATTAATTTAGAATAATGTGAAACATGAAATGAAAAATATGGTTGTTATTTGTATTTATTTTTATATACAAATTTATTAAAATGAACTTTTTCCTTTGAATGTTTAGAGTTTACAACTACTTTTGCACTATAAGGTTTACACCTGAAATATCTTACTTTTTTATATTCTATTCTTATTACTCTACTAATTGCTGTAGTTACAGGCTTGTGTTAAAACACAATGAGGTGTGCAGATATACAGACACAAAAAAGCGTTGATCCTGAATCAGTACTTGGTATCGGCCAATACCCAGAGTCTAGGTATCGGAAGTGGTGTCGAAAGAGAAAGAACTGGGTCATCACATGTCTAGTTTTCAGTAAAACATTACTCCACAAGATATTCTAACAACCTAATAACAAAGTTTTCTTTAGGACATCACCTGGTCAGTTTTCACTCCCTAAGGTCACTTCCAGACCCTTGATATGGAATTAGCTTGCACTAGTTTTTTAAAATCTAAAACACACACACACACACACACACACACACACACACTACAGTACTCTCAGGTTCCTTGGTTAAAACACATCTGCTTTTACTCTCACAAACTCGAAAGTAAAACACCGAACTGTACTTTATGCACCTTATCTTCACAGTTACTGTACACACTGTATTTAAACTCACTGTCATGTATCTTTTACTCTGCTCTTACTGTACATATGACCTACATTTTATTCTCTCCACTTACTCTGTACATATGTATTTTATATTTATACAACATCTGTATTTTCTACCACTCCACAGTCTATAATTGTACATTTTGTAACCTTGCATCGCTTGCCATGGTTACTTCCTGCACTTTCTATGTAAATAGTACTGTATTTTGCACTTCTGGTTAGATGCTAGGCTCTGTACCTGTACTCTGCACAATGACAGTACAGTGGAATCTAATCTAATCTGTTTTTTATTCAATTTATTTATTTATTTTTTGGATGAATAGCAGTTTGTACAAGGTGTTTTTGCTCTTTCTAGGCTTTTTGTTGTTCATAACAATTTTTGTTGCATTTTTTGCTTTCTTTGTTGTGCAAAAAATATTCTGCAAACAATGTTAGGAAATTCTCTTTAAATGCAAAAATGCAGCCGTGTGAAATCCATTAAAACATATTATGTTTTTAGGCTTGTGTATACTCATGCTAAATGCTTGATCATGCACAAGAACATAGTTTGTGATCTAATAGTGTAGGTGAGGTTATGCAAAATTCAATGGACTGCTGGCAATATATGCTTTAATTACTTTTGAGAAATCTCCAGGAATTTAGAGTGTCATGATAATAAGGTCAAGTCCAATTAGTTAATCCTCTGAGCCAACACAGTTCAATATTTAGGTTACTGAAGGTGAAAGATGTGTAAAGGTGCATGGGAAAGATTATTTTAAATTAAATAAATAAACTGAGTGTAATTTTGTATGTTAGCGTCATTTTATTTTACATTGTTTACATGTAAAATACACTACACTGTACATTAAACTGTAGTGTGTTATTACACTAACAAAAACATATTTATGGTCATATAGACCATTTTGAACTAAATTGGCTTTTCAAGTAATTTCAACTGTTACATAAATAAATTAACAATAAGGTTCCAGCATGTAACTATACATATATGGCAGTTGAAAGCCATCCTGTCCTGTTAAGACTGAGAATTATTAGCTCTACCTTATATTTAACAAAACAGTAAGGATCCAAAACAGTTAATTGCTATAACATTGCTATTACATGCTTCATGTAATATAATTCCGATAATTTGTTTGATTCCCAGTCAAAACACCCATTATGTGCAAGTTATTCTTTTCAGTGTCAGAAAAAAGCAGAAAATATATCAGCATGGTCCAAAGAGCATTTGTTGAGCATTTATATAGATCCAGTCATCATTAAATGTTTACATAATATAAAAGTCAGCTGCTGAGCTCAAGATATGCAGAAAAAATAGCAAAACATGGAAATACTTTTATTAGACATCAATGATTTATTTAACAGAAAGACACAGAAGCCTACCAAATATAATGCAAAATTTGTCCACTCTTTACTTTTATTACAGCTTTTATTCTTTTCGGGAAACTTGCAGTTTTTCGAAGAAAGCTGAAGGGATATTTTTCATTTTCTAACAATCCAGTTAATACCAAACACATTTGTTAATGTAGAGGATTGGGCTCTGGGGTGGATCGTTCACTATTCTGAACAAATTGTCTTCTTTTTTAATTATTTCCATTTTTTGTTACAGCTTCTTGGCAGCTACACATCCTTTAGACACCCACAGTGTTGAATGTTTTCTATGGTTTCTTCCAGAAGTGGTTTCTTATGCAAGTGGATTGCCTTAAATTTAATTTGCATTCAAATTTTAGCCTAAAAATGAACAAATATTCACCAGATTTTCACGTACATATATATAAGAAAGAACCCTGGCACAAACACAAAACATACATTTGAGTGAATAGCTTTTGTTTAATCTCTTAACCCTCACAGAAAATGAATGTGGACTTAAAGAGGAGGAGCAGTGGGACTGCACGCTCTCAGTATGCTTGACCATATCTCTCAGCTTGAGAGGGAGGAAAGCAAGGGATAAGTGGACAGCGAAGGGGGAAAGAGGGAGGGGGAGAGGGAGAGAGACGACAGCGAGGGTGGAGCGCAAGACAGATGACAAATTGTGATTAATAAATGTGGTCCGGGACGGCAGTGTGGAACGATGCTTATTAATAGAGAGAATTAGAGTGGCTGTGCAACTCAATCTGCACACTGTCACTCTGCATCAGGCGCCATAATCAGAGTCTAATGAAACAGCACGGTAGCTCTTTCTCTCCTTCCTCCCCTCTCTTTTCCTCTCTCACTATTTTGCAGTCTCTTTCACTTCCTGGACCCAGTTACCTTCACCCTTCCTTACGACTAAATTCACACATGGACACATACACATGCACATCCACGTCCTATTGCTGACAGAAATCTTTATGAAGATTTTACTCCACTTCAGCTCAGGAGAACTTTAACATTCCCATGTCTCCTGTAGGCACTAAACCATAAGCTTGTATGTCTCTGGGGTTTGGGCATAATATTCAAAGTTATATATCTCAGGTTATCCACATGTCTTCAGTTGTAGAGCCTATATAATAAGACTATAAAACAGGAGATAGCTTGAGGATTTGAGGTAGAACTTAACGACTACATGATGTCATGAGCATTATCCTAATGCTTTACTGTTGTATTATAAACGTGCCATGTTTCTTCCCCAGCTCCACAGAGTGCGTGCACATGAGTTTTCAGTGGTCTAATTCATCCAGCACTAGTTAAAGAAATATTGGATATTTTTCAGCCTAATCTCTGACCATCTGTATTATAGCATCATAATAATAATTTTATAATTTTGTTTTCTTAAAAATGCTTCTTGTTATGTAGTTGCATATTTTAAATACATTAAACTAATTAACAGGCTTCTATTTGTCTGTATATTTCTATGACCTTTATACTGTTGACCAGGAGATTAAAATTGCTATATGGTGTACAGTTTAATGCAACAGCCATCAAAAAATATAACATTTTAACTTATTATTATAAAATACTACTTTACTCTTATAAGCTATACGATATGACATTTTAAGTATTTAAATATTTGGCAATTAATATCACAAATAGTAGCATTTAAAGGATTTAAACACAATCAGCACGGATACACTTGCAGCACAGATTCCAACTAGTGAGGTAATGCCACCATATAATTATTCTCCCTCCTCTTCACATACAGCACATGCAAGAGAAAATTTATTGAAATTATTGTCTGTGGTAATCAACTACTACAGATGTGCAAGACAGAGGTCAGGTTGAAAAACACTGTAGTATTCCTTTAAGGGATAGATAATTAGATGTGAGATGAATCAGATGTGTTAGAGCAGGGAAAACACCAAACCAGAGCTTTTTAACTCCAGTACTGGGGAGGCACTACCCTGCACGGTTTCAACTATTCCCTGCCTCAACACACCTGATTCATGTCTTTAGCTAATTATCAAACCCTTCGTGAGCTGGATCAGGTGTATTGGGCCAGGGAACAGCTGAACCTCTGCATGGCAGTTGCTCCACAGTTTCTCCTCAACAACAATGTGGTCAGATGGAAAGATAAAGAAGGCTCAGATTTACCAAAACCATAATGCTCATATTCAGCTGCAACTGAACTAAAGAACTATGAACTCAACCATTTCTTATCCAAAGCACAGGCCACTTTCAGTTTTCATACTGTGAATAGACACTTTAATGTTTATCTGGGCCAGAGGTGTCTCATGTCTTTTTAGACAATCACCATTGACTTTAAAGAAAAGTGTGAGCAGTAACATTTCCTCTGGCCCATACCACAGGGACTGGGAAACACTGTTTTAAGCAGTAGATACTGACTCCTGAGACATTATTACAAGAGACAGTTATACATAATTTGTGTGTTTGTAAAAAGAGAAGACATGTTTTATGGGTGGCGCTTTACTACTGGCAAAAACTCATTTAGCATAGCAGTGTCGGGGAGAGGAATACAGTACTATACCTAGATTGTCCAGATGTCTTCTCCATAACCCTGGTTCTCTGAAATCAGGAGTGAAATATCTCACTATTGTATATGCCCCCCAGTGACAACCGTGGAAGTACCACTGGCAACACATCTGGCAGCTGGCCAACAGACCAATCACAGCAATGATAAGAGAGCACCTACCCCCTATATAAGCAAGTCCAGCTCCCAAAATCATCATTCTCGTAACACACTCTTCCCCAGTGAAGTGCAAGGAGGGAGGTTCGGTGAGATACCTCACATCTGATTCAGAAAACAGGTGTTACTCAAGTTACATAGCGTTCTCTTTCATCATTCGTTTGGTATTTCACGATGGGAAAGATGTAGCAAAGTCCCGAAGCCAGGGTAGAATAAGACTGTTCAAGGTAATAGGGCTGTAAAGAGGACCCTGGCTACAAAAGAATAGAGAAGACCGGTCGAAAGTGGCAAAGGGGATGTAGAAGCCCCAGCTCTCAACCCATCCTAGTACTAGGGCGTACTGTTCCAGGAACAAACAAGACCAGTTAGCTGCAGCACATCCCCTACCACAACCCCACATCCCCTACCACAAAAAATCAGGCCCAAAGAGACGGAGACTGAATGACCATAGTGGGAAGTTTAGTTTCAGCCCCAGGTAAGTTATTTCCTGGCTTTGGGTGAAACAGCTGTGCAGTTTATATTGAATCCCATATGGAGAGATGGAAAAAAACAGGATTTCTATCTCCCTGTCTGCCTATATCTTGGAGGGGGAGCATAGCAGATAATCATCTTAAGACATAGCAAATATAGGGTAAAATTCTCAAGCTCACTCCTTGTAGTGGGGCTAATGCATCCTCCATGCACTTATTGAAGACGCATGGAGCCAGATTGAGTCTAAACAAGACTGTGAGAAACTCATAAGCCACACCTATGTTTTTCGAGAACACGTAAATCCAAAACGAGATGCATCTTTCTTGGGAATAAGTAAGTTTATGCTCTCCTCTGTTAGTACCATTTAAATTGCCTACTTTCTGTCTCTACCACACAAGGTCTGTGGCCTTGGTGCACAAATGGTGGTGTTATTTTCATGTGTGATTTTTACGAAAACATTCCCACTTTGGACAGGGAAGGTGTTTGGAGCACTGTTGGTATTTGAAACCCTTGTTTCCCTCTTGAGCCAAACTCCAAGAGAGGCTGAGAAAGAATAGCTGTTTCTGTGGCATGAACCAGAGGCTGGGAAGCGCTGGCTGGCTCCCTAAGTTCACTGTCTTTTCAAAGAGTCAGAAGAGTGGGCAGGCCGGGGTTTGAAGACAGAGGAAGCATAGCATGGTTTAACCCTCTGTTTCTGTGCCAGAGCTTTAGGTCAAGGAGCAGCCAAGGTGAAGGGAGTCCTGAGGTTTATTTGACTTAGGTGGACAAGCAAACTCCTTGGACACTTCTGTCTCATGGCCGTTATAGCTCTCCTGTCTCCTGCATGAGGGTGTCACACTTCTGTCTTATGGCCGAACAACTCTTTAAGAACAACAGGGGTGTTGAGAATGCCCAGCTCCTCCTAGTTACTAAGGTTAAAGAGATTTAGCCAGAGAGCATTTCTCACCTACCACCGCCAAGCCCATCGCATGTCCTGAACTCTGAATAGCACCGCAAGAAGTAGGAGCATGAGTTCTGAAAAAAGAAGAAGGAGTATGGGGTTAAAACCACAGAGGTCTCCTCCCACAGTTGGAGTTAGCATACCTGGAGTTCTGCTGAGCCCCCAACACCTCCAGTAGCTCAGCCTGGTAGGTGCAGAGAAGTGATGAACCGTTGAGAGCTCTAGTTGCCAACGCAGAAGACTTATAGATCTTCTTGAAGATGAAAGCAGAAAAGCGCTTTTGCCTTATCATCCAACCTGGTTGGATGACAGGGCCACTATCCTATTTGGGTGAACTTGATTGGCTACTGAGGATTCCACCATTGTGGCTGGGAGAGGCCCAGCTGGTTCTTGTCTTTGTTCAGCTTAGAAAAACAGAGCACCAGAACATGGTGAGAAAATGGTTTATAGGAGTAGCGCTTCAGTTCTTCAATCCACGCATGGAGGGCAGGGAGAGATTGCATGGCAGGGGTTGAACAAGAAGGGAGATTTCTCCCATTAGGAAAACCCTGTGCTTCCTGTTGGGTAGGTCTGGTATTGGGCCAAGCAATGTGAAGCCTTTCTGCGGGTCTCGTTGAGGAAGAAGATGTCCAAAAAGGCAGTGCTAGGCAAGTCAACTGGTCTAAACATGTGCTTGAAATGGCGTGTCGGGCTTGTGTATGAGGATATGAGCGAGGGGCAGCGTGTCGTCGCTGTTCTCTTCCAAATTTCCTCCTTTGGTGCCAGGACGAGGAAAAGGGATGGGAGACTCCACACCCACAATCTCCCCCAAGAGGGGATCAAATGGCCTCCTGGGCATGCAGGATGCCCATGCATGTGATGCAGAGGGGGTGAGGATCCTGTGCAGTGACCAAGGCGCCACAAGTTGCCTTGCAAGAATGCGGACTGTCATGAAAATCCATGATCTAAGACACAAAGAACTATGTTCATTGACGAAACAAGGAAAATCCTGAATTCGTCTATGAACTGATGAGTGGAAAAAAATGTGTAAAAGAAGAGCAAAGAGAAGGAAAGTGAGAATGACGAATTTGAGAAACACACCTGCACTGCTCTGATTGGTCGGTCAGCCAATTGAATGAACGATAAAAGAGAACCCAGCATATATGGAAAATAAAAAAAACAAGGCATATGAATTTCTTGACGATACAGTTTTATACTTTGCATTCAGGTCCAGGACCTTAAATATCAAGATTAGTCGGAAGGTTTTTGTATATTATCGACTGACGTAGAGCTAAGCCAGAGGGGTGCATTATTATGAACACTTTTCCATTGTTTAATGTATGTCAAAACACTAGAATTACTGCTGCTACTACTATCTAGGTTTATGTAAAAATGTTATTTTTATGTTGTAAAGCTAAGCTAGAGCTAATATAATTAGCTGTTAGCCGTAGCAGTTAGCTGCAGGGCTAAAACAGTATGTCCTCTATAAATGGAATGTGTCAATATTATCTATATCTACCGTTCACATCAAGTTCAAGTTCTAATCATGGCAGATTAGGGACACGCCACACTGCTTTTAAGGCAACCATAAACATCTGCGTTGTACCTCAAGGACAACTACGACAATGGTATTCTATAAAAATGAAGGTCATTTGCTTTTCCATTTATATTCTGAGACACAACAGCACAACAAGACATTTTTCATTATTATTCCATGAATCTCACTCTTTTTGCCCCACTTGTTTCGTCTATGGCTTGTACTGTTTTGAGAGAGGTCCTGCCGTTAAATTAAAAGAAAGATCACCTATTAAAATTAGGCTGTAATGGGGAAAAGGCCATGGCCTTATCTTACTATGACTTTACAGACAAGAAGAGATCCTATATCAGTGCTCATTTGTACAATTTGTGTCCTATTTTTCGCTTTGACTTCAGCTTGGCTATCAGTTTTGGCTTTACAGGTTTGATTAACATACTAATCAAAGTCACGAGGGCAACAGACAATCAGGTGTGGTAAATTAGGTAGCAGCTAAACAGGAAAAATAATAGCTGTCAGTTGTTAGCCACAAGGCTATGAAGTGCACACGGTGTACTAAGAAAATCCTTCATGAGCTAGGTTCTCACATTAAAAGGAACTTTAAACTGAGTTTAAAAAGACTTTAATTTGTGAATCACGATTGACAGTACAATTTAGTCAAACTCTAGGCTCAGTCCATGCTCAGGAAATTGACCCTAAAAAGATCCAAGAGAAAATTAATTGTTAAACATTTCTGTCCTGTGTGAACCTTCTGTCTGAGTGAACCTCCTATATTCCTAGTCAAAACACGTGACTCCAGCTTACCTGTTTTGATAACAAAAAACACAGATTCATTTATTTTCACAAGTATACATAGAGCAACAAATTCATATATAATGGATGGCGGTCTACAATAGAGTTATTTGACTTCAGTGTGTTAGTGCATGGTGTTAGTCCATTGACAGTTTATTATAAGAAAATGATTGCTATGTAGATATACACGTCTTCAGGTATGTCAGCAGTTCAGCAGTTCTAACCTCAGCAAGGGGCAGAGGAGCTCTCATGGGACCTTCCATTTACTAATGATTACAGCCAATTAGTGTTTAACAAGGCAGCAACCTGATGGCATATGGTATTTAATAAAAAGCTGTAAACCACAAGTGATATTACAGTGGAGGGTGTCTGCGTTGTTTTCATTCATTGCAGCATGTACTGAAACTAAAACTTATTATCTTTGTGTGACAGTAAATGACTGGGCTGAAGCAGTTTTCCTAGGTTTTTCTAGTTGGTATATGTGTGTGAGAGAGAGATATGTAGCTCTACCTCTCTCTTACACACACACAGAGCTAGATATGCATATGAATAGATGATGATGAAGCAAATTTAAATACCATAACTCTGCTATGATCCATGCTCTCCAATGCCCTTTAACTCGCCTGGCTTCATTGGCTTTTACAAACAAAGCATTGGAACATTAATTAGTCATGTTATATACAGAGAGATGTAAAACTATGCACGACAAGAATAAGAACTTACAGTGACTAATGGGCTGTTTAAGTCACACATCATGGAATAGGTGTTTAGCTAGGCTCGCTGTGGCGCGGAGCTGTATTTATGTTCGGCATGCCAAAATGTATGAGACAGGTCAAAGTAACAATTCAAAACACCCATCACAGGCCTGATAGTAAATATGTAAGGACAGTATCAAAGGCTTGGACAACGGAACAAGTCCTTTTAAAGCCTTTATAATAAGTATATTTGCTGTTATAAGCAAAAAGGAAACTGACAAAATTACAATGAAAGAGAGAGTCAGAGAAAGAGTACGAAACAGGAAAGAAAAAGAAGGAAAGTGGGAGAAAGAATGAGGGACAGACGGCTTAGAGACGTGCATATTTCAATATTAATCAGCTCAGTAATATTTTAACAGGCACTAAAAATCCAATTCTCACTATATTGCCTCTGACTCTTGGCAATGATTATACATCCGTAGAGGCCGAAACTGCACTGGAGAAGAGTGTGTGTGTATGTGTGTGTGCGCGCACATGTGCGTGTGCACGTGTGTGTGTAAGGTTCTAATAGAACAGACTGACTGACCCACAAACTGGAAGTGACACACCATTTAACTCACCCCACAACATCTCACGCACACATTCACTCCAGCTCTACATATCCCTGCTGAATCCTCCTAGAAGCCAAAGTCACTCATATCTCACCGGTCATTATTTTGGGGAACATCTTGTCTGGACTCTCTCTCTCTCCTCTGTCCCAAGCGCACGCTCGCTGTGCCTCTTTTCCCCTGACAGTGGTCATATCTGAAAGAGGGAGGAGGGATGAGAAAGAGCCATCAATATGTATTCCCCCTGCTCCCACCTCCCCCATTAAACTTTAAAAATGCAGATGTGTGATTAAACCTGACAGGGAGGGAGATCGGATGAGTTATACAGAATTCTCAATGGAGCTGCACAAAAAAAGCCCATATTTAAGCACATGCTGCATGCAAAGCCACACCGATCATTGACGTGAAACTGTATTCCCTATAAGGCACTCCATGCTCACAGGATTACATCATTTAATGAGGTCCTTGTGTTTTGCATATCATATTGTATTCTAAAAAGGTTTTATGAGTAAAACAACTGAGTAGAACGGAAGCAAAAAGAAGGTGGCAAATCAAGCTCTCACGGCTATCTGTCTCAGTGAGGTTCATTTGTGGTGATCTGTAAAAGACTTGGGACACTTGAGCTGCTTCTACAGAATACATAATGCAGAGCCCGTTGAAGGCTTATGATAACTGGAATATATGTGTGAGTATGGGAGGATGCATGAGTATGTGTGCACATGAGGGAGAGGGAGAGCAAGAAAGAGCACAATGGTCTCAGTGTCCTTCACTAATGAGGTCTGAAAGCTAGTGCAACTAAAAGACTCACATACACTGGCCTCGAAAATACTTACCGCTTCATCCCTAGCCCACAACACAGACGCGCTGGGCTATTCCTATATATTCCTGTCGTTTGTTTTTTTTTCTTTTTCAGTTCAGTTTCATCTGAAATCTCCATGTGCATAGGTTACTAACAGGTATGCTGAAGACATTAATACCTACCTACGTTACTTTTTCCCCTATGGACAATTAGGCTGAGCGAACAAGGAGTGGTAAAGGATAGAGAGAGTGAGGAGAGAGAAAAAAAGGAGGAAGGAGGAGGAGGAGGAGGGAAAAGGGAGGGGGAGAACAGATCGAAACATGAGGGGGACAGTGGTGAAATCTCACAGGTGGTGGAGAGGTCGAACCAGCGCCGTCGACTGAAGCATCTCGGTGATTCTGCGGAGCTAATAAATTCGTATTTTTAGCGCCTTTAGCTTGCTAGCTGGCTAGGCTAAACGTTAAAGTTGAACTACAGCCTTTTCCTGGCGGAGTGAAATAGTTTGTCGGGATTTAAAGCCGACGCAAAGCTGTTCGCTGGAGAAATTAACTCCCGTTCATTCTTTTAAGCAGTTGTTTTTCCGGTGTTTTGATATAGGATTTGCGGTCGTTTGGGTTTTTTAAAGCCTCTCATCAAACCGTCGGTTTGGTTTGAAACACGCAGCCGTTGGTCACCAGCGCGTTCTGTCAGGTCGCGCGCTCTCCGCGTGAGCTCGCTGAGGATGAGTGGAAGCTAACTTTTCACAGCCCTCACCAACTTAAGAGAAAACAGTGACTGAAATCTTCTTCATATATGTGTATATAACTAAAAGAAACCCCTGAACGTCGACGAGACGGTAAGTGTTTTCAGCTTTACTCTTACTTTACCTCAGTATCATTCTTTTTGGAGTTGCTTGAACGTTGTTTAGCCTCGCTAGCATCCTTGGACCCTTCAAACACGCATTATTTGAGTGCTTGTTCCTCGGGATGGTGACTTGAAGATAAAGCCCAGTTGTCTTGAAAATCGACCTGAAAAGGTAGCTATCAGTAACAGTAGCCTCTAAATGAATTAGCTAACAGTTCAGTAATAACTTCACAAACAGGGCTACAAAATGTGAAATTGTTTATACTGCTCTATAGCTAGGCAGACTGCTATTTCAGGATATTGCATACAGTTTAAAGTTCTCTAATGAATCAGCTTTAGCTGATTTTGCCATCTATTTCTTCCTCCAGTTGCGGAATTGTGTCACTTCCCATGAAAGCATCGGATCACCTTCTCAAGCAAGACATTTTCCTAACTAGTACTCTAAGACTTCGGAGACATCAGCCTTGCCACTGGGTGTCCTACGAAGACTCATACGCCACATTTCATTTTACTAGAACATTGGGAAGGATCAGTGTTGATTTTATTCTCACTCATGGAGCTTTGAAATTCATAAGCTGAGCTCCTGGCATGCCTACATGAGAAAGTGTAAAACCAGCGTTAACCTGTTTTGAAAACAGAACATTTCTTGGCTGCACATGAACCTTTAAAGAATTGAGTTTGACAGTTGTTCTCTTTGTCAGCCGCTGCTAAAGAGCTCCTTTGCTGAGCTGTGGGACAAACACCATTTTTTACTGATCTGCGATGAAAGAGCGAGACTAAAAGGGCCTTGTGTACCCTGGAGGAATCCCTGCATAAAAAGCCTGCGAAAGGGGAAACGAGAGACAAGAAAACTCAGAAGCCAGAAAACGGCAAATTTGCAGTAACATAATCTCTGAAGAAATTGTCATGCTCATGGCATTGTCGGTATAGGTGATCCAGAGCTCACTGGTCCCATCTGTGCTCCTTTTTTTTCCTGCCACTCCCTCATATTCTTCCCTCCACCCCATTCTACCCATAGTCCCTCAGCACTCTTTCCTCTCTGTATGCTTCACACTCCACGTTTGCCTCATCCATAAATTCATCCATTACCCTTCTCCCCATTGGTCTCATCTTTCCTTAGACGTCCTCGCTTCTGACTTTTGTTTATATAAAAAATCTCCCCGTAGTCCCCCTTGTTCGTACTTTTAGTCCCTATTTTTGTCGACTCCACTGTCCATCCTGGCGGGCACCATTCCGCCCAAAGGTGAGGAGGACTTTCTCGCGCTGGCCGCCTCGCGGCTCAGCCGCCGCAAGCGTGTTATAGGGGCAGCAGTGGGCGTGGCCATGGTTCTCATTCTCTTGGTCGCCATACCTCTATTGGTCCACAGCACTAAAGGGGGAGGAGCTGGAAGTGCAGGAAGTCATTATGAAATGCTTGGCAGTTGTCGGATGGTCTGTGACCCCTATACCCCCTCGCAGCATGGGCAGGAATTGACGGCTGTCTCTCCGCCGCCGCCCGATTTCCACAGCCGAAGAGGAAAGTCTGGATACAGAGGGCCCCCGGGGATCCCAGGACCACCTGGGCCCAGAGGACCCCCTGGGGAGCCTGGAAAGCCTGGTCCGCAGGGACCTCCAGGACCTGGTCCTAATGGTTACGTGCCCTCGTTCTACAGCCCGAAGATTGCTTTCTATGCAGGCCTCCGCAAACAGCATGAAGGCAGTGATGTGCTCAAGTTTGATGACGTGGTCACCAATGTGGGCAACTACTATGAACCCAGCACTGGCAAGTTCACTTGTCCCCTCCCTGGTATCTACTACTTTACCTACCATGTTCTCATGAGAGGAGGAGATGGAACCAGCATGTGGGCAGACCTCAAGAAAAATGGGCAGGTGAGACTTTTTTATATAATTTTTGAGTGAGTTGTGCACTTGGGTGACAAGTGGAAATTCAGGTTCTCAGACACATACTGAAGTATAGCTACTAACTACCACATGTCTTAGATGTATGATTGACCAATACTTATGCATTCATAAAATGTATCAAAATGTTTAATGAGGATATGGATGGGGAGATTCAAATAAAACTTTAGAGGGCTCCCAGAGTGATGCATCTGCCTATAAGGCTTGCATGAACCAGATTTTGAATCCTGATGCTCCCACAGCTGGAAGTCCAAGAGAGAACGGATTGGGCCTGCTGCTCTCTGACTGGGAGGAATGACTTTACACCTTACAGGCCGTTTACACCTTAGCAGCACATGTTTTCTTTGATTGAAGCACATTCAGATTTCACTTGGCCACATGAAAAGTCAGGTGTAAAAACAACAAGGATACACTGTGATCAGATTATCACTTAAACCACATTTGGATCTTGACCACAAGATGGAGGCTACATTAGGCTGGAGTTATCTCAAATCCAAGTGCCTTCTTGTACTCTGGGGTACTGAAAGTGTCCAAGTCTGGCTTGATGATTTGGGTTGTCATGAGGAAAAAGTAAACATAAGTAAAACAAACACAGCGTATTTGTTTATATGATGTGGATTTAAATTGCCTTCTTAATTAACATGAATGAAATGAAAAATTTACGTCAAAAGTAAGAGTAACTGGCTAATAATTACAGTAAGTCATGAATAATTGTGTAAATAATGGTGGGTCCTTGCCTTCCCTACTAATGGAGTTAAGGGTGAAGACTACTGTTGTGAGGGACGAAAAATGGTAAAGGTACGCTGATTATGAATTTTTATGGCTGATTCAGATTTCTTTACAGCCAAAGTGTGCAATGGGCAATTATTTGGGCTGATATTTATTAGACCTTTTATTTATAAATGAAGCTATTCGTGCTAATTGTTTTGTGCTAACTATGTGTGCTAAATTAAGCACATTGGTAAGTACTTAGTATTAGCTAACGTTGTCATAAAAATAACATTTTTGCAATACTTAGCAACTGCCATTTTTAATAATGAAACAAAAATTCCGTTTCCTATTTTAATAAAATACATCATGTGAAGAGCTATGTTGAAAATTTGGATACATGTGGCAGCAGCATTTATATTCAGAGTGTGTGCACTGTTACGTTATGTATCTAGGTACCTGTTATGTACCTAAACTCCAACACAGATCTGCCGAAATAAAAATAATAATTATATTTTTTAAAAATGTTTAGTTACACCTAATTAATCATTAAAAATCGGCCAGTTGGTGTGTTTATAGCAAAAATCTCTTGTATGTGTACAGGTGAGAATGAATAGTAAAGTAAAATCGGATCTCATATTTAAAAGAAAGTTAGACATTAAATCTTGCCAAAGTATCCAAACAGGAAACATGTTAATGAAAGGTTTGAACAGCCTCTTATTTCCTCTCTGATATTGATCTATAAAGAAAAAGGTCGTTCATAAGTGCTTTCATTTCACATTCACAGAACTGGACAGTCAATGATCTCCTTGAAGCATGTTCAGTTCCTCTGTCATGTTGAGTGAACAGAATGGCTTTTTATTTGCCCCGTATTTATATTGGTATCATACAGTATTGAAGATATGATAGAGGATGTAAATTAGTGAGGGCGTTTGCACGCACTTCTTAATCAGATCATAATAGGATTTCTGTAGTTACGTGATTATTCAAGTGGTTATGTAAACAGCATTCTTCTATTTCCAAGATTAGATTATGTTCGAGAAATCTGATTATAAATTCATATAAAAAGAGCTTGATTTTAGCTCAGTCTGCGCATGTTGGAAATCAGACCACTGTACCGGAAATAAGCAAACCATGTTTAACACAGCAACCGCGAGATGGCAACAAAACACTTTTGGAGCTACAGTAAAACCAATGACATGCTAGATAAAATTACACATTAAAATATTCTTCATCTTTTGGATGATGTATATTCATATACTTAGGGAAGTGACTTACATGAAGTTTTACATGATGTTTACGTCATGTCTTATTCTGTCGAAATTGTCTGGTTGCAAAGCAGAAATCTGATTGTGACTCATGTGTATTTATAGGTTTCCCATTATGATTATTCAAGTGCATGTAAATGCATTAAATGGATCTCTGACATAATCTGATATTCTGCATTTAATAGTTAATAGACAAACTGGTCAATAGAAAAATAAAAACAGAATAAAAAGGTAGATTTTGGTTGTGTACTCATTTTATGTGATATTTATTGTCATTTGTGTGTGTGTGTGAAAACATTTCTGACATGGTTATTTTGCCAGCATTGTGCTGTATGTGGATGTCTCTCTGCTGTGTTCTTATTAAATGCAATTTGTTCATAAATGACTAGTTTTCTAGAGCTATATCACAGTATGGCACAAGGTGTGTCATTACAAAGTAATGCTTATCTGTTTCCTTTTATACTCGTATACTACTAATGTGACACACCCTTTGGGTATAAATATTGTGTTTTATTTCAGCATTGCAAACCTAGAGTGTGAGTCAGCTGTAACATAAGCTGTTTATGAACAGGATTCAGTTGCTCATATTTTCATTGGAAGTGAAGGTCATTCCACCAGTTGAGTGTCTACATTGCTGCATGAAAGAGTTGAGAGTTTAGTGTTCCCCTTTGACGCTATCAAGGTGCTAGACAATAGTGCATGACCATCGTTTGTAGAGATATAGAGCTAGGCTGTGTGCACAGGGTCAAATCATTGGTGGGTCCTTGCCTTCCCTACTAATGGAGTTAAGGGTGAGGACTACCATTGTGAGGGATGAAAAATGGTAAAGGTACACTAATTATGAATTTTTATGGCTGATTCTGATTTCTTTACAGCTAGAGTGTCCAATGGGCAATTATTTGGGCTGATTTTTGTTAGACCTTTTATTTATAAATGAAGCTATTTGTGCTAAACTGTTTGTGCTAACTATGTGTGCTAAATTAAGCACATTGGTTAGTACTTAGTATTAGCCAACGTTAAAAAAAACATAATTTGCTCTTTTATTAGCAACTGCCATTTTTAATAATGAAACAAAAATTCAAATTCCTATTTTAATAAAATACATCAAATGAAGAGCTACATTGAAAAATTGGAATACATGTAGCAGCAGCATTTATATATAGAGTGTGTGCACTGTTACGTTATGTACCTAGGTACCTGGACCTGTACCTGTTATGTACCTAAACTGCAACACAGATCCGCCAAAATAATAATAATAATAAATATATTCTATCGACTTATTCCAATTTAGGCCGGTTCCGATTGTAGATCCATACTGCTGGGTAAGGTGATGTGAAACAACAGCCTTTGAACATGGAAAATGTCTTTTTGTCCCTGCGGTTCTCTGTACTTCCTGTTACCATGCAGCGTTTGGCTTTTCAAAAGGCAGTTGTTTGAATGTGAACGTGTGATTTTGTAAATATTTAATTGCAATTATTGCCGGAAGCTGAAGTTAGTTGTTAATAAATAAGCATGTTGAAAGTGTTCTTTTCAGTCACTGTATAAATAATCATGTGACAGAGGCAGCTGTAGTCCTTCATGGCAACATTTCACCTTTTTTTTGATTGCGCCATTTGAAACTTTGGACTGTCTCATTAACAAGTGTATTTGCAACTTCATTATCACCTTAAAGTGAGTGCAGTAGGGATAAGCATATATGACTGTCAAGGTGTGGACAAGCCAGGTGTGGATGAGCACATCAAATAAATAAAAAAATAATGTAAAATTGACAGCTTATTCATCCAGTTGCTCAGTCCCTTGGCACTAATTAAAGACTAAGGCAGGATATGGACAGCAAAAATAAAGGCGTCTGCTTCGGATTTGAGAGATTACATGACCTGTGTGTATAAGAAATCACGTAATAAAACCTTTCCAGCATCCATTTTCGGTGTGGTGGGAAAAGTCTAAAGGCACACTGACAGGTTTATAAGCAAAGGCTACAAAATAGCCATTTCCATTTAATTAGGCGATGAATGCTGGAAATGTGCCATTTCCCCACTGTCGCTGAGAGTGACGGTGCTCCCCGTGAAGATATCAGAGTGAAAGCACATTACAGAAATCCTGTGGCTGCCATGTACAGTTTAGTATTATCATGCAAGTCTGCACCCCCCTATTAAATCATTCATAACTCTTAGATTGGATCCTCTGCCCACCACCCATGCCCCATCTTCTGTATGTTCATTGATTGCCCATTAATTATCTTTTCACTCAATTCAATTATTTAACCCCATCTCAGTCCATCTCAAACCCATCAGGTGGCTCTACTTCACTAGGCTGATGGGCCTTGTATCCCTGATTGAGAGATGTGTGTGTATGTGTGTAGCGCTGGCTTCGGTGATATAATGTGACCAAAAGAGCAAGAGAGAAAGCGCAAACCCTGCAGCAGAAATGTAGTGCAAAGGACCCCAGGCCATATCTGAGAAGATCAGGCAGTGGTAGCTTCACCATTAGTCTAATGAATAAATAGTGCAGAATTTAAATTAATTAGATATCCCTGAATGTAGACACCACATAATGAAAGAATACTAGCAACTCAGGTGGGTGGTTTTGACAGACACTGAGAGACTTTAATTCCCAGATGTGTCATCTCAAAGGAGGCACCAAACCTCAGGGATTGCAAGCTGTATGCTGATTTCTAAAAAGGTTATTTTTGTGCACTAGCAAAAATGACACTCCCTCAGGAATGCTGTTGTAGCATCTTTGTAGTTCAGGTAAGCCACCAAATGATTTAAACTGTGTGCTAAACCAATTTGAGGTACCTAGAAGGGATGGGAGGAAAAATCGCTGCAGCATGTTATGGCACTATATCCATATTATATTGACATTAGTGCAGGTATTACAAAAATTGGAGGTACGGATTAAACCTTTTGGTACTGGAATAATAAGATCAATTCAGTTCCACTTTGCTGAAGTAAGAATGATTGAAGTGAGATGAGCAGACTGAGAATTTTAATTTCATTAGATAAAACGTTGACCAATTAGAAGAATAAGATGTAGACCAATCTCCATTTGGGGACATAATTTGCAGCTGATAATATTGTATTGTGATAATGTATATGTAATAGTGTACAGTGCAGGTAGTGAGAAGTCTCACTATTTCATAAACATCTACTGGTTACAACCACATACTTAACTGCACACCTGGCTATCTCAACATACTGTTCTTTCCAATATTTACCCTTAACACGAAACTGTATTTCACTCTGCTGTATATGTTGACTGCTGTTAGCCCCTGAATTTTAGTATTCTAACATTCTGACATACAGTTACTGCTCTTGCACATTTTGCACGTGTCCTGCTGTTTATGCACATATTGTATTGTGTCTTTTTGTCTTTGCACTATTACTTACTTATTTGTACTGGATACTATACTGAAGAAGTATCCTGATAGTGTTTTGTTACACTGTATAATTTTATACTGGTATAATGACAGTAAAGTTGAATTGAATTGGTTTGAATTGAATTGAATAATATCATATTATGGGCTCTTTGGTGATTCCCAACCCTTTAGTACCTAATTGTAATAGGCTAGGTTTCTCTATTCTCTATTTTGGCTGATCTGTGGTATGACATATCAGCCTTGAAATTTAGCCTACAAATTGTAAGCTTTGAATAAAACGCAGATAATTATCTTTTGTTTTCTTTTGCCCTCACCACTCCACTGTGACTTAAAACAATGAACTTTGGCTGATTAGGCTGTTAAGAAGTTTCTTTACAAGAATCGTTTTATGTACAGTAGCTGCCTTCAATGCACTGCCTTAATGCTTTGCCTCGCAGCATGAAAAACTTTCCAATATACTTTCAGTCCTCTTGTGTTGTAACATTTGAGGATATGTGCAATATGGCAGGCCAGTGGGTGGCCCGCGGGCCGCAGTGCCCCAGCAAATTAGGAAGCAGAGCGAGGAAAGGATGTGGCTACATAACAGAGAGAGGTTGGCCGAGGCAGACAAGCCGCTTGACGGAAAGATCAGACAGGAAAGGAAGATAGATGGCTCAATAGAGACTTACAGACAGTGCACCGTGAGGCGAGGCTACTGGGAGGCCTGCGCCAGGGCCAGAATAAGCGTGGAGCTGGAGACAGATGGAGAGCTAGCCGACGTGTCATGGCCAGGCAGGTTAACAAGGTGTCTGGGAAAAGAAAAAAAAAAGAAACGTGAAGACTACATTTGGACGTTTGCATTTGTTTACCAATTATGAATGTGGGCAGACGCCAGGGTGTTAATTAAAGCTCTGATGGCTCCTCCTGGGTGTATTCTGCATACTGCTTCACCTGGTTCTGGGCTGCTGTGTGCATCTGGTCGAGCTGTCGGTGCTGCAGGTCTGACGGACAGTGAAAGCTGCCCTCAGGGGAACTTCACAGTGTAGCAGCGAGGGCCTGCTCAAAGCGGGCCCTCTAGAGTGGGAGGCTAAAGACTCCCAAGGGTGCGCTAGCACTGTGACAGAGCTGTCCGTCCACCAAAGACCGCTGATCTGTTGCCTTGAGTAAATCTTTCTGGCATTTTAGCTTCTCCAAATGACCTTTCAGCCCACTATACCTTCTAGCATTTAGTTGGGCGTTCTATGAGTTAGGAGGGTGACCCGATTATATTGGTTGAAACTGGTCGAAATGGAAATAGTATTGACGGACAAGGGTATAAAAGTCACAAGCATGCATAAACCGAAATAGATTGAGGTGTGCGGAATTGTGATTCCGCGCAGCTGAGCCTACAGCTTCATTTGGATTCCGTCGCGCTCTTCCCTCTGGAAGAAGTGCATTCGACACTCGCAAAAATAAAGGTGTCTAAAAGGGTTTATAGAGGAACCACTCTTGTTTCTCTAAAGAAGCTTTAAAGGGGTGATTCTTGACAGAACACCTTGTTTTGTAGAGGAGTTTTGGTGCAAGTGTGAAAAACCTTTTTGAAGTATTTAAAGACCCTCCACATAATGTTCCAAAACGGAACGTAACAAAGCTCTGTATAAAGGTTTTTCCCAGAACCGTGCATGATGGCCAAGAACTGTTTAAAATCCAGTTCTTTATCTCAAAGAGGCCCCACGTTGACTGTCGTAACAGTTAATTTGTTCAGAGAGAGTGGGCAAGGATTAGTGATATAATTATAACAGTGCCCTTCTCAATACTTAATGACATCAGCTTCACGTTTCTTCAGATTAATTCAATATAATGCCCACTCAGTTTAAAAGGCAACACATGAAGATGTTCACTGCTCATTTGTTTGCTGTATCACAGCACCTGCTGCAGCTGAAGTGAATTAATTAGCACGCATTAAGGGAACGTGGATGGTTGTGTGATGTAGCACTGTCACTTTAGAATCGCCTGTCTTTCCCAACCAAGGGCTGAAGCCACACTCAAACAGATAATTATTTATATGAGTTATTTATAAGAGTTATTTACACAAATTGTCTTACACAAATTTGTCTTGTTACTTCTTGTGAGTGCATTTGTAACTTGTGGGGTTTATTCTCGTACAAGGGTTAGATAACCACCATTTGAAGTCACCGCTCTCTGATGATGGAGTAACCGCGGACGAAAGAAGTTAAAACATGAAAAGATTTGTTCAGTAGGCATGACAGTGCGAGCATTAGAGGTGGCACCTTTATTGTTCCGAGGCCGTTAGAATAATGAGATGTTTTTCAGCGTCTTTTCTTTAATGCTAATGTGGATTTGATTCACAATAAGACAGCAGGCTCGTATGTCATCTCTGGCTCAACGGCATCATTTCTTCCTCCTCATCGTTAACTTCCCCGATGCTGTTAATCTTTTAATTTATAGTCCCACGGCTCTGCTACGTAGTTCCAAAGTCCTTTTCTCAGAACCTGTGGAGTTAAGGAGACTAATGCTCATTTCATCCTCTCTTTCATTTAAAAATTCCCTCAATTTTTTTTTTTACTGTCACACGGTCCTTTAATAGATCACCAAAAGGTCGAACTCTCTTGCACAGTGGTCTAATAAATGCCATCGCCTGTCTGTTAATGACCTGTACCTACTATAAAAAATGTCTCCTCAAGCAGCGACACAGACATGATACAATTGAGGCATAATGAGTGTCTGTGTTAAATTGGTAGCCTCTAATTGCCGAATAGATTTAACTAGAATCACACAAATAAATGAAGAACTAATAACGATAGAGGAAGTTATTTGGATATGCAGTGCAGCCTTTTAGGCCCGCTGATGGTTTGGGCGCGTAAATTGCGCAAGGGTGACCGTCGTCATTTGCTATAGTCATAGCGATGGTCACATAATTTGTTATGGTGGGTCTATACTCGAGTCGTAGATATGAAGTGCTTGAGCAAGATGCCAATTAACTATAACTGTGAACAAGTAAAATGATTGCTTGTCTCACTTTAATCTTGTTCACCCCTTGGGGGACAACACTGCTATTCAATAAATGTTCAATTTCCAAGTCTTTTGGCTCTCCCCCCCACTCCCTCCACCGTTATGTGCTCGGTCCCTTAGGTAAGTTTAAGAGCTACTTTTCCATTGTCTCCGCTCTAAGAGGTCTGTATATCACAGAGAATGAGTCCTGTCAGTTTTATTACCACTGGAGCACAGCAGCAACTGATAAAAACAAGACTTCATATAACCTCACATCTCGGCGGTCCCACAAAATAGCCTCGCTTGATCAGTCTGTTATCCTAACCCCCTCCCAGTCTCTCTGTCTTTTCTCTGTCTCGCTCACTCTCTGTCTCTCTCACTCTCTTGCTCCTTGTCTTCCTCTGCTCTTGCCTCGTCTGTCTCTCGCTTCACATGTCTGCTTGTGTATAAAACGCCACTGCAGCTGCGCCCCTCTTTTTCTCTTCCCACCTCCCCCTCCCTTCCATCTCTCCATCCTTCCCCTTCGTTTAATGGTGCCCCTGTAATGAAAAGTGCTGGTAGAACAAGCCCCCGGCAGGCCCGAGGGTCCTCCCTCACAGCCAGTGCCGAGATCAAGCCAGCGTGGTGTTTCACAAGCAGCCCGCTCCTACGTCAATATCCATCTCTGCTGCAGTCCACTGTAATCCTGAAACATCTCCCACCCTGCTCCCCCACAAGACGAGCTTTTGTTTCACTTATATTTGATAAATGCCGGAAAACATCGAACGAGTGAAGTCTGTGCTGCTGTGCATTGAACCCTGTGCCTGCTGCTGGCCAACAGGCACCATGGAATCCGTCCCAAAAATACAGGGCAAGAATCGATGGGAAGAGAGAGGGAGAGAGAGAAAAGGGCTTAAATGTTCAGTGCTGGGTTCCTTCTAATTAAAGTGACCACTCGCATTTTGGTATCGAGCCTGCGAATGTGCCTGAGGGAGAGAACGGTGCTTTTCCCAGTTTGCCAAACTAATGAGCGCAATGACGTAGGCAGCCGTCGATGGCAAGAGCAGGCCAGGCCGTCACTGTCACGCACGCAGATGACACATTCCTTATATTGAACGCCTCGGCTGACAGCTCATAGCCGCTCAATATTCTTGCCCTTTTGGAATCTCAGTTTTTCTTAAAAAGTTTTTGTATGTGTCAAATCCTTTACATATAACTAATTTAGAAACAATATTCAGCCTATTCAGATGGCGTCCCTGTTGTCCTGTTTTCATAAATGAAACTCAGTTGATTCAAAAAGGGAAATCTTGTAGTTCACACATCAGTATTCAGTGATACATAGCTAAACGGCAGCGCACTCCACCATTTACAAATTATCGACTGAGCTGTTCTGTACCCAGAGACTGTAACTGAGTGCACCTGTTAGATTGTTGCTGTCAGAATAAAGTTAGTCAAATATGAGGTTGTATATACTGTATGTATATTAAGAAGAGAAGCCCTGTGTTATTTTGTGTATTTTAGGTTGACAGGCTAAGGTGTTCATTATGGAAAATCCGTATTGTCATCTGTATAAAAAGACAGACCCTATTTTTTACATTATTATTGACATGATCACATGGCACTAATTCACTATATGTGGAACAATATAGAATTCATTTAATTCAGTGGCTGTCTCTGTGTATATATATATTTTCCCAAAGCTGGTCCATCAGGGAAGGTTGTCGGGCAAGCTTGACAGAGATTGAGCGCTGACACCATGGTTGTACATTGAGCAAAGTACCAGACAATCGATGTCTGACATCTGTCAGCAGATGGATCGCTTTTTTTAGGAATAAAGAAACAGAAGATAAACAGAATTGTTCAGAATGTTAATTCTTTTCATTAAAACACATTGGTGATACAGTTTACTCAGTATAAATGGCCAAGAAGGAGTGCTTTATCTGTTACTATCAAATTAAATCATATACACCCTGAGACCCATATGGGAATTCCTTAGAAAAGTTACTAGGAGAGTTGCTGTTTGTAGACTGCTGACACTTTGGGCCTGTGTGTATGGCCAGTTTAGCAGGTTATTTACTAAGAACTTTAACAACTTATGACATTGGTCAGTTGAAAAAAAAACTGACTACCCGTGTAGATTATTTGACCATAATCAGTCATTATTTTAGAGAATAAGATATTATTTTGATATGATAGCTGGAGGGATGATCTGAACTTTCAGTTTTGTACCATTTGGTAACATTTGCTTTTGATATAAAGTAAAAATCCACTGAGTGTGTCCTGGTTGTTTGGGAACTATATGATTACATGAACTCTTAGCTACATGCAGTGCATTGTGACTGCCGGGATTAGTCCATGGTGTTGTTGCTAAAAATGCATCAGTATTTCAAACCGACACATCATTTTTATTATCATCATCATAAATTATGGTTTAACCTTTTTGATTATTTTGAGGAAAATTGATAGTTTAGATTAATTAACTAATCTGTAAAATACCCCATAGGTTAATTAGCAGTAGTCATTAGTGGCAGCCGTCCATTGAATCAAGGGATCAGAGGAGTTATATTTCTGCCACAAAGCAACGTTTAGCTTTTTAAAGTCATGTGGCAAAACTATCAAATTATTATTTAGACAAACCTGATCTTTGATAGTCCTATAAAATATACTGCCTACATTTTTGGAAATAACAGACTTAAGCAGCCAACAGTCAATCAAAATAGGTTCAGTGTGCTTTTAAAAGGGAAACCCCCATAATTCCATATGCAGTGAATCAAGAGGAAAATAACAGCAGTCATTCCTTTGGTCCTATTATGTTGCTAAAGGGCAGTTGTGCTTATTTATTAAATCACAACAGCCACTTTTAATGTCAAAGTAGGGTTTGTAATGGTGCAAATCTGCCCCTGGATTCATTTAATGTGTTTTAAAGCTGCTTTTAAATATTCCGTTTTTTTCCAGCTGGAAAAATATCACTGTGACGGAAGTCAAATTAAATCATGGCAAGTGAAGATGTACCCTGTAAGCTTACCATGTTACCAGTTAGGTCTCTTCACCTCCTTAATTCACCTCCTTAATTGTAAGTCTATTCAAGCGTATATGTCTGTGTGTCCACATGACTAAGCCCAATTTAAAATGTTAACAAACAAGCAATAGATCCACTCCAGGGAGTCAATACAACGGATCCCTGATGCAGAATTTAAATAAGTCTGTTTCTGTGGCGTGCGGCCTCTCAGTCTGTGCACAGGATGTGTTTCTCGCATTAAATTCAACAGGTCGATACTGGAAAGAGATACAGTGTGTGTTTACATCCCTCCACACTGAGTCTTATTCCACAGGTTGCACCATATGACCACAGGCATTACAGGAGATCAATACAAGAAAGTATGGGAGTAGACCTATTCCACTTCGCTTTGCCATTTGCTATCAAATTCTGCTATCAAACCAATTCATATTTTCTTCTATTAAACACACAGTTTCTATGGAATGCATAAAACGAGTCACTAAACAAGTATATTTGTATGCCATTGAAGGAGACTTTAAAGTAATATGATTAAGTAGCGTCTTGTATCATGTATCATGTGTCTGACTACTAGTAATGAATCGAACTCTCCATGGTTTGCCCACAAATGCAGTTTTTCATAGTAGTTGTCGCAAGACTAGGAGCAAAAATCTCATTCAGCCAAATGTGACAATGTAGTGTGCAGCTACTTTTTGTCACAGTGTGAAAATTTAGAGGGTGTGATTTATTCCAAATTCTAATTATTTTGTATGTGTACAATAGTTGACACTGCTATGACAGATTGGGTGTGTTGTTGTTGTTGTGTAATTAAGTTAACATTACTTTGGTGGCAAATTAGTCGTCGTTTCCAACCTACCTGTTTTCCATTAAGTACAGTGGAGTTCAGCTTGTTGGCTTAGCAATGCTATGTAGTAAATGTAAATTCCAAACTATATTTGTTATATTAAATAAGATTTTGCCTTATTTACTATAAAAGAGCACATTGATAGATGAGTTGACTTCAAATGTGACTCCTGTCATTTTTATGTTAATTATATTCCATACAATTCTATATATATTTGTTGTACAAATGTATAGGGAAAGAAAATCACCTTTGAAAAAAAATGGGGTGTATTTCCGTTATCACCTCTCATGCAGCCAGTGGTAATGTCTAGTCTTTATTAAGCAATTTGGAAGCAGCAAAGCTGCATACGTCTGTGTGTGAAAATGGGAAAAGCCTTGAGAGCCTGCCCATTTATACAGCCAGAGCTGAGCTTAGGATGTGTAATAAACATAAAAACACTTGAATTAATTTATTTCTATTGCTTTCTGTGTATGACCTGTAATTACCTAGCTATACACTCATATTAGCAACACTTCTTTGTGTCTGCACTCATTTTCTGTTTTATCAGGTTCGCTTACCAGATAAGTGCACTTTGTAGTTCTTCAATTATACATTTTAGTAGACTCTGTATAATTTGTTAGCCCTCCTTTAACCCATTCATGAATGGTCAGGACCCCCACAAAACCACCAGTAAGCAGCCTGTACTATTGAAAATAATATTACTTGAAGTGACGCCTAAAGAACTTTTCAGTGGATGGTTCTTTAGAGACCCATTTTTGTAAATGAGACCTGCTTTTTTGCCCGTGCTAAGGGACAGTGACAGGGTGAGTGTGAGTGCCTTTCTGGCCTTCCTCTGACCAAGCCTCTATTTCTCTCTGTGTGACAGGTGAGGGCCAGCGCCATCGCCCAGGATGCCGACCAGAATTATGACTACGCCTCCAACAGCGTGATCCTGCATTTAGACGTTGGGGACGAGGTGTGTGTACAGCTGGATGGGGGCAAAGTTCACGGGGGCAACACCAACAAATACAGCACCTTCTCCGGGTTCCTCATCTACCCCGACTGACTACCCTCCAACCTACCGCCCCGTCACCCCGCAATGCTGCTCAAAACACTCTCAAACACTCACAGTCACACATATCCATACACTGAATAGACTTGAAAGGAGGGACATGCACATGGTTCATGGTTTGATGCTGGCTGGAAGAAGGGCTTCACAGACATGATCTCATGAGCAAACTCTTACTTTCATTGAACAAGTGCATTTTCTGACAAATTGTTTGTATGTGTATGCAAAATATGGTGATATGCTATACCTATACACCTACACGTTTCCAAAAAAGTGTAAAATAGAAATTGCATATAGAAATATATCTACTGGATTGCTATCCTCTCTCAGCCTTTGCAGCGTTAGGTGTACATGTGTTGAAGTCCAGTCATTTTTTGTGTGTCATCAGAAACCTAATTCACTTCAGTGAGATTGTATTTGAATTCCCGCTAGAGGTTGCAAATAGGGTTGCCTGATGTGCTTTGCTGAATTCGGACACAACTGTTCCATATGGCTGAGATTTGGTGGGAATGATTTCACAGGGGGTTATTTTCACTAACAAGCGGACTGATTTGATAGCGTCACACAACAGGAATTCGATACAATGACATATATATGCGTGCACACACCACCGTGGGCCTGTGATTAATCTAAGTCCCACGGTTCGATTAATTTGACTTAAAGTGACCGCTTTGGCTGTCTGTGTGGAATTGAAAATATGGCCCGTGTGCGTGGACTTACGGGAGATAGGATCGAACACACAATGGCTGGCCACGGCTCAGAGCTGCGTGAGCATGGATTTCCAATATGTCTAAGCACACCGGCCCAGACTACAACATTAATATATTGACTTAGGCTGATAATACCTTGTCTCTAGCTTCACTCCATTCAATGTCTTAATCATCAGACTTTTTGCAATTAATAAAAGAAAAAAGAAGTAGTTCCTTTATTTTTGTGGGTGTACAGGTTCTGATGGGAACTGCCTAAAACAGGGGGGATGTTTTAGGAAACAAGGCGGTATGTTTCAAAACAATGCATCAGTTTTAACTTAAACCAAATAAAGAAAGGGAGAAAAAATGGATCTCTGAAATGTTAAACAAGCTCTGGAAAATCAAAACTGCTAGTGCTCATCTGTATCATCAGTTTCATAACAATAATGTAAATGTATTGTCAGAATATTATTCAGCCTTTTACACTGATCTTACATCACCTTAGTGTTTATCAATAGCACTTTAAATTGTCCAGTGTTATTACATCTATAAGAAATTTACTAGAACTATTTTATCCCAGCTAAATCAATACAGACTGACCATGCTCGGATAATAATGAACTTGTCTAGAAAATGAAAAAGAGAAAATGAGTTTTCTGTAAATTGTTTATTTCAAAGATTATATACAACAAGTGTTTGAACATGTCAGGCTCTCCTGAGTGTGTTTGTATGTGTGTTGTGAGCGACAGTGTCTTCCCTCTTGTGCAGAGAAATGTTTCATTGATCTGAAATCTCAGCGTTTTTACCATGTTTTCTGTCTCTTGAATTGCGTGATCACTCCACTACGCTCATCAGCAGGATATGTATGGCTGATTGTGGAAATGAAATCTTATAGTAATTCTCTACGAGGCCTGGTCGGGTTGTCACAAGACAAGTCAAGCCATGTGCAAATACAAAGAAATGCAAATACACAAGACATCAATACATCTATAAATCAAGCTGCATTTCCTCCTCATAAAGCGACTCTATAATAAAGAATGTTCAAATATCACTGAGCCCTTTTTTCTTTCTCGTATATGCGCAGCCTTTCGGACTCCAAAAGCTGTTTTGTTTGTTTGCATGTCAGTGCTTTTGTTTTAAAGCCAGTGTGACTCAGATTAGATCAGATTTATCTATATTATATAACTATTAATATAGGTGGTGCAAATTATCTTCTCCCAAATAGAGCTGGGCAGCATGAGAATATTTATTGTTATTGTGATGAATTACACAATATGCTTTACTGAGTATATTATCAGTACTCAAAAACCACTGAACAAACTTAAATGTTTAAATACAAAGGATTTAGTTTAGCATGGTCTGTGACATGTTGAATACAAATCATTGATTCAATTATATTTTTGATGGTGCTTTTTTCATTTTAACTAATGTGAGAAAAATTATTGTGCCATACCGTGTATCATAAAAAACATCTAGTAGTACTGTGATATGACATTTGGCCATTTCGCCATATCACCCATCTCTACTCCCAACACATCTATTGCACTAATTAACAAGTTCCTTTCTGAGTTGAAGTGGGAAAACACACAAATGTGCAGGGCTGGGGGTCCTTTGGGACCAGGGTTGGGAACCACTACCTTAGATCTTTAGATTGTTTTGAAATCTAATCTAATCTAAACACTGTGCTTACTATGACCACTGATTAATAAGGAAAAAATAAAGTAAAAAAGCCAATTTATGTAGGATCATGTGACCAGTATTCCAAAGTAAATTTAGAAAATTTCAGATTCAGACATGGTCTAATATATAAAAATGTAGTGATACTGCACTGGAATTCTAATATATAACCATCTTTCATCCAGTGAATTATGATGATTTCTTGAAGCAAAGAAAGGAATGAATAAATAAACATCATCAGCTACTGTAAAAACAAAACCCAGCAGCAGGACCTTGGCCTCTACCTGTGTCCGTGCTAAAAAAGTAGGAAGAAATCTTTAATTAAAAGCAAGAGGTAATGACATTCCGGACCCGGAGGCTTCAGTGAATCCGCTGCCTGCGGGAGCGTGTGGGGGGAGATCGCAGTGTGTCTGCAGCCAGCTCTCCTGCCAGATTCCAGTTGAAAGTTAATTGGACGGGGAGAGGTCTGAGACGGGCTGCGTTGAGGCCCATTAGCGATTCCCCTGTCGAATGCAGAGCCACGAGGATCACAGACTCACAAATAGGCGGATTAAAATAATCAATACACTTCACTTACCTCCAGCACATTCACACAAGTGCACGGCAGCCGAAGCCGCACGTAGGCACACACATCCAGCAAAATGAATTCAGTAATTAGTAGAGGACCTATTCACCATTGGTATGATACCTGGCGCCTCGCCTTCACACACACACACACACACAAATAGCTGTGGTATCTAATGAGGGGGCATAGTTCTGACTGGTTGTGAGGAGATGAGGAAAAGGTCAGCGGCGAGCTGTTGATGGGCTGCTCCCGCCTCACAATGCATCATAGGATCTTAAAGCCGATATTTCAGCAGTGCCACACAACCCAAACAAACTGTCAGCTTTGAAAATCCTACCTTAGCAAGCAGGTCTGGGCTTCGGATGATGAAAGCAGAAGCATACGCTGTGGGGAAAAAATATCTTGCATTGTGTCGGAAAGCTTAAAGATTAAACAAGTAATGTGTGTTTTATATCCAAGTTTTGCTTGTTGTGAACAAAAACTTTCAGCTACTTGACCGGCCTTATTTATACAGTTTGTGTTTATAACGCTCGGCCACACCTGTAGTACATGATGGATTACCATGGATTAGCATGTCCCTTCAGCACCTGCCCATTTGCTCCTATTATGAATAAGTCTCTTATTATTTTAAGTACAGAGAAACGTATTAAAATGATCATCTAATCGGCCAAACCATACAAGTGAAGCAGATAAGACATTAGGTTGAAAAACGACCGAGTGCTCCTTTAAAAAACATAGGCTTTGCAGCCGAGGTTTTTGTAATGAATGGATTAAATTGCATTTAAATGCTTTAATTAATCAGATAAATAGATGATGGAGGAAATGGACAGGGGAATAATTGCAAAATTCTCTCTGCAAAACTTTATGAAGCAGTTAAGGTTCGGTTGTGGTTACTACACTCATCATCAAAAGAATAGCTGCACCCAGAAGGAAGTGTGGGATTGCAGTGCTATTGGGAAGGAGGATAAAGGTTACCAGGAACAATAAATGATGATACATTTAGACTGATATGGTCAATATTTACTGAGCTACACATACAGAAGTAGTGTCTGTCAGTATGGCGGTGAGCTAACGCAACATGCCAAACATCTCAGCATGGAGTTGTAGAGGTTCCTAACGGTGTCCTGTGGTAATCCATCCCATGCAGCTTGAATATTCTCACACAGTTCCTGCAGATTGTGCGGTAGGTGTGGAGGTGGAGTGACACCAGGCCTTCTGGACATGTGATGTGTGACATCAAACTGTTCATCTTGGCACTGACCACAGTGCTTTCACATACGACTTCGTTGGTCGTCTCCACCAAGACAAAGTGGGTCTGAAGATGAGATACTCCATGACAGTCTGGCACAACACCATTGCAGTATTTGGCCACATTGACTTAGTGCTAAGGTCAGTTGTGGTAGCGGTCTGCGTGCAGGTAGTCCTGCATCGTGCAGCCGTCTGCCAGTGGTGCTGGCACTAACAGGATGACTCATGGAGGACATCTCTGCTCGCTGAATGTCCCCACAATTGTGGCTGTTGGGCCAGTCAGGTACAGTCCCGTCCTTGTTTACGTCACATGTGTGGCCGAGTGTGAAACTTAAATCATTCGCATGTCTCACAATACCAAACCTACACACCAAGTTTCATTCTGTTGGTTGATTCCTTCTTGGTGCAGCTTTTTGTGCAACTATTCTTGTGAGGATGAGTGTATTTGCCATCTGTTAGCCTGAAATTTTAAAACAAAATCTTTTTATTGGTTATTTTATGTCCCTGGTCACTATGCACAAGTGGACAAAGAAAATAATATTAAACAAACAACAGACCACTGAAGTCATTCTATAGTCGGTGCCATGCTCTTATTCCCATAACTCCAGGTCTAAAAGGAATTGTCTATGTGGGAAAAAAAATGTTTTCTGAGAACTGCCTTGGTGGCATCCTTAGGTCATCAAAGCTAATACATTTTTCCTGCAAACATTTTTCTCTTTGATATTGCTGGATCCTCTGAACTATGAGGTTGTTAAAGTGTTGAAATATAATTTTTGCTACCTCTAAGCTAGCACTACAGTGCACTGAATTGACATCATAAGCATGCTTTGCCAGTGTGGTAGTCCACACGCTTTGCCAGCATGGCATGTTGCATTAGCCCGACGGCATACTGAGAGACACTACTTCTGTATGTGTAGCTCAAATATTGCCCATATCAGTCTAAATTTATCATCATTTATTGTTCCTTTATCCTCCTTACGAATAGCATTCCCTCCGACACTTCCTTCTTGGTACAACTGGTAGACGGTGACATGGGTGACAAAATCCCAGTCTACAGGAAATTTTCCTCAGAACTGTACCAGGGAGGCATCCACCAAATCTGTCCCAACTGTGCAATTCTTTGATGAAAGAGAGACTGAACACTGATGTGGCCTACATCCAGAAACTTGTCCAGTCCATGCCAAATCCAGTCGCAGCTGATATTTGTGCTGTAGTGTTAAATCTGGAAAAAAAGCCTTACCAGGCCTTAACATGAAGCTCTACACCACTAATGCATACGAAAAGGCCAAAACCTCAGGGCGTTGTTGGCAGGGCATTTTTGGTTGGTGGACTATTCTCTGAGTGTGGAATACAGTCACACCACCACCACGTCAGTATCACTGTAGTGCTGAGAATGATCTACCACCCACATAATACATGCTCTATGGGGGTCCTGACTATTGAAGAACAGGGTAATAGGGGGATAACAAGGTATGCAGAGACACAGATGGACTACAGTCTGTAATAGAACTACAATGTGCACCTGTGTAAGTGCAGCTGATAAAATGGACAGTAAATGTGGAAACAGTTGTGTTGCTCCTAATGAAGTGCTCTGTGAGTGTAATTGCACAAATAAAAAGGATTGATCCCTGTTGATATATTGATGTACAGAGGTGTGTGTATATACAGCACAGTATAGCACATAAATAGTCTTATTTCTACCATGTAATGATGTGACATGTCTGACCTTCGTACAGACACAAGGTCACTGTAACTTGGCCATTTGTTATCGCAGTCCGTGGACTGACCACCGAGCACACAGGATAATCACAAGAGCTGACTTTAACAGGTCACTCCAAGAATACATCACTGTGTCCATCGATTTCCAGGTTCCAGTGCAAGTCTTATGACAGGTGGAACTGATGACCGTACAGAGGGGGAACGGTTACATGCTTTCCTCCTGTACTGCAAAATCTGCACAGCTCAACGGCAAACTGAATTGAATTGGGCTGATACCTTGAAAGCCTTCTCAAATAACTGACACCCCCCACACCCACATTTTAGTACTCAAAGAAGGGGTGCTTTAATACTTAGTGATAGTATTATGTTGCATAGCGCAGCACTTCACTAGATTATCATACTTGCTCATTTATCTCTAACGTGTCAGCGTACTTCTAAGTGAGCCAGAGTGCATATCCAAACCGAGACAGAGTGGATAGGTCCAGAGACAAACTGAGCTTCCCAATGTGCTGTCCATAGTTAAAACCCCTTCAATTTGGAAGAAAGAAAAAACTCTTTTATTTTTGGTGTCAAGGGTAATTAAAACTAGCCAATGTCGCCAATGTACTGTCACTGTTTAGCCTCAGCTGTGTGACACAGATTCATTTGTGCTGCTAAGTTTTAAAACACACTGCTATGAAAGCCCAGTAATAGAACAACACCCACAATGCACAGGACACGGCTCCATGATTGCTCTGCCTTAATTCTATGGGACATCCTCACCTGGAATACAGCAGTGCATGTGGACAATCCTATTTGGTCATCAAGCAGGAAGATGTACTACACAATCGATCATCAATCAATAAATAGAAGAAATGATGCTGGTAAATGTTATATCTTCTATCATTACTAATATTCTATTATTACTAAGATTTTCTCTTACGTTATTATTGCCCATTTCACATCAGGCGTCTTGAGGTAGAGAAAAATAGTTAAGAACAATAACAATATCTCATTTTGCAAATATGTTTCTAGACAGCAGTAACACCACAGATCAATCAAAATGGGAAAATCACGTCTGTGTGCACAAAAACAATTGCTAAATGTCACACAACCTAATACACTTAAAGGTGACATGATTAAGCTGAGGTCTATTAAAGACGTTTAGAACATATTAACAGCTCTTTAAGGATTAGATGCATTTAATATGCAACAAGTAGTAATGTGTCCTGGCTCTGCATCATTCTGAAAGCTGGTTTCCGTGTAGAGTGCATAATAAAATGTGACTGTGGCGCCCTCTGTCTGTGAAGATGGTGCCATGCAGTGTGAACCTTAATATCATAGAGAATATCATAAACAACAATAACACAATACAACAGATTAATGAAGATTAGGAAAAGCTGAAAATCATACTATTAAAAATGGACTTTTTCATGTTCACAATGACCACATACTGTTACCCATTATCATAACAAGCCAAGTGGTCAGGAATGTGCTAGCTACAGAGGAGCTACAAGCACAACAATAAATACAATAAAGTATAATTCAACATTAACCCATTAATGTTCATATCGGATTTTTCCTTTGGTGCAGGAAGACCATTATTAAAAGGTACGCTTCTGGTTATACAGGACTGCTGGCTTTAACCAAATCAATACAAAATTTATGTGAAAAAAAAAGTATGAAAGGTACTTACAAAAATAATGAAATATAATAACACTAATAATGATAAACATTTGCAGTGGGTTAATGTTAATGTTCTTCCAGTGCTTAACTTATCACTTTGCACAAATCAGAAGATATTCCATGGAGTATATCGTCACTGTCCAAAGAAAAACAGGTATCTCCAAAATGGCAACTTTACAGGAGAGGCCAAAAACTTAAAAAAATGTTAAAAATTTTATTTGAATGGAAGTCAATGGAATCAGACGTCTTTCCAAGCAGTTTTGGGCCATTTCTGTTGGTCCATTCTTCCTAAAATTTATACATTTTTATAAATAGCAGCTTATGTGATCAAATGAGGCATAAAAGTAAAATCAACAAAAATGGAGATACATGTTTTTCTTTGGACAGCAACTAATATATAGGTCTAAAGCAGGGTTGCCCAAGTTACGGCCTATCAGAAAGTTACCCAACCCCAACTCCTCATCCAACAGAAGAACCAACATACAGAAGGTTTTATTTACCAATATATCTCCAAAATGGAGAGTCTTAACTTTTAATGGTAATAAACAGAGAAATGTGTTTTGGGGCATTTCTGTTGGCCTGTTTATCATGAAATTTGACACCACATATAGGGCTTTTCCATATTATGAAAAGACAGAAACTGAGACACAAGTTTAACCCAAAAACAATGACATAACTTGAAACGTATATTTTAACTAGTAAGGAAAAAAAATGGTGTAATGTTATTTGAAACCTACATAACTTTTTGCATATTGTTTTTTGTTAATGTGGCCACGACAAACACTGCAATTTTCTAAACCTAAAGATGGGAGCTACATCTCAGCAAACTGAATGTAGAAAAAAGAAAAAAAAAAAAAAGAAGGAAACAAAATATATTTATATAAAAATAAATAAATAAATAAAAATAATAATAATAATAATAATAATAATAGTAATAATAATAATAACAATAATAAATAAGCCATTACAATGCAAGTAATTTTAAAACATTTTTATTTTAAGGTCCAAACAAAAAGGGAGAACTAAAACTGAAAACAATACATTTCTGGAAAGTGTTCGTTTAGTTTGAATGTTAAGGTTTTCTGCATAACACTGTCCGTTACTGTGGGGGGTCGGCTAAAGTGAGTTTGCTTTGTTGCAGGTCTTCTGCTAAAGCACAGTCCACCTCTGAAGGGCCTGAGGATTTACTGGATATATTGCATCATGACGGTGTTACAACATGACAAAGTGCTGCGTCAAGAGGTTTTATTGCAGATAGTGCCAGCACACAAGAGCCCTCCTTCGTGCAGCTATGGGGTTTTTGATGTCACTGGACAGTGTGGAGAATGGTGAGGAGGTCATGTGGGATCTTAACAGGGGAAGATAAAGGCACTTCTGAAAATAAAAACCAAATGAGTGCAAATGGAGGGAGGAGGAGGAGGAGGACCGGAATGGATAAGCAAAAGAGGTGGAGAGGAATGCATGAACAAAAAGGAAAGATGTGTAACAGAACACACACATAAATGAGACAGACAACTTGTTGTTTTCTTTATCTTCAACCATTCATGACCATCCGCACGAGTTCTGTAATAAAAAGAGAGAGAGAGAGATGTAAGGACAAACACCAGAAACAGATTAGGGGTGCTCACCTACTGCATGCCACACAATGCCCCACTGTATCCCAATATAAAACTGCATTCTAAATGACCTAATGAAAAGGATGTAGTACATTTTTACTTCTCAGCATCATTGTGGCTGCTCTGTAGTTTATTAATTACCCAATTGACCTGGCCTACATTTCCTCAGTGCTTTTTGGCTTGTGTGGCTTGCTGCAGATGGGATCTGACCCCAATAATCCTTATCTGTACCAGGGGAAGGCAACAGCAAGAGCGATCATCTCCTACTCAGCCAGAGCTTAGGGGTTTGACCAGGTCTAGGATTCAAGAGAAAGTTAGAGAAGCTCGTCCAGGTTTTCCGCTAAGACAGGCCAAGAGTACAGAACAGAAAACAGTCCAGAAAACTTGTACAGCCCAGCTATGAATCAGCGTTCATGAGGGGGAAAAAAACAGCAGCAAAATAAATAGCAACTCACTGCACCGGTTGGTTAGTAAAAGAAGTGACTGCACTGCCTTGAAAGTATCAACAAGAGGGATGCCTAATAATGTGTCAATTACTTAAAAATAAATAAAGTGCCACAGACCAGATGAGCAGCACAACAAGATCGACATGGTGACCCATTTAAGAAAAAACTCCAGCGTTTACAAAACCTAATCTTGTTCAGCCAAATCTGTAGCATGCGGGTGATTACCACAGACAAAAATTTCAATACATGTCTCTATACTTAGAGAAGAACAGAAAGCTATTCAAAATCGTTTGCACCAATTGATCGTAATCTACAGATGTAGCAGACAGACATTATCCTATTGTCAGAGAGCCTGAAGCACTCTGCCCCTTAACATTGCCAAGAATCTCCTACTCTGAGAGGAAAGGGCAGTCCATTGATGAAGTGAGACGTGTAGGCAATTCTCTTGTTGGCAAACAATTGAATATAGCTCACTTAAAAGCTACTAGATGCTTCTGAATAGCTTTTAAAGATAATACATCGCTGAAGTGAACCAGGGTTTCTAAACCCATGGACCGCGGACCACAACTGGGCCACAAAGCGCCTGCACTGGGGGAGGTGTATATACATTACTCATAAGCGGGCCAGTAATGGCACTTCGTCATAGAAATCTGCATAAAAAAAGTAAAAATAACTGACTTAATAAGAGTGAAATAAATCAGTATAAACAAAATATATTATCATAATCCTATATTGTTGATTACGTATAACATAATAAACAAATCTTAAAACAACCAAGTTTGAGTTTGTTTTCCTGTGCACTTTCTAGTGGTACAAAGATGGGCCTTGAGATGAAAAAGGCTGAGAAAAAATCTGAGAAAGTCTCAAACACGGCCAAAAAAAGGGCGGATATCTTCTGTAAAAGTTTTTTCCGCACCGCTGAACTGATTAAAAAAAACGAACAAAAAACAACAAGTGTGTACACATGGATGTGTGGATAGCAATTCAGAACAGAACTCCCAAAACCCTTCTTGTCACAAGCCTAACCTACTACAAATATTAGACCATCTGTGTACGTGTGGATAGAACATCCGAGGCTGAGACTAGGTTAAAAACCGCTGAAGTATTCTCTTATTAAAAAGTCCCAAACTTCTGGAATGAATCTACATGAAACTGTTTATAGGTCATTAACTACTTTTATGACAGTGCAGTCACCCCTGTGCATCTAAACCAGCCGTGCCCATGTGGCCATCACATCGCTGGGCCAGACGCAGAGAGCATGCTGCAGCCAGGGGCCAGAGAGAGCTGCTGCTGCGGAAACATGAGTGTCCAACAACAAGTCAAAACCTCCACACTAGCACCAGTTCTAATTAGACTCTTCATCTACAGACACGCCATACCTCACAGGGACCCACAGCAAAATAAGAATTCAATATCCTTTCCAGCTTAATTAATAATTGAATGAAACTGGATCTCTTCGGGTGCGACTATAGTATCTAATTTCATTTCTGAAAGGCTGCAGTGGCAAAAAAGCAGTAGGAGGGTATACTGCGCAGGCATGCGTGCCCATATAAAGGAATATAAGGATAAGTCTGGATTGTAGCTTCATATGGTATACGTGTTGATGGTAGGAGGAGGACGTACTCCCAAGACAGCTCTCAGCCAGACATGATGTGACGAACAAAGGCTGTGGAAGACCAGCAAGAGTTATGACATTTTCCCCCCCTCATCAGTTATTCGGTACCATTTTCAGTATTTACATAAGCATTCTTCTTCAGCATCCATTAATGTTGTTTACATACTGAAAACCTACATCACTCAACCAGCACATAACATAACATAGGACATAACCATGCATCTCTTTGTGGTCAGAACACGGGTTTGAGATTAAATAAGGTGAGTTTAATTACATACTTGACTGAGTTTCTATCCGCATACCTTCGTAATTGATGCAGCCATTGGCATCCTCGTGTCCAGCCAGAAGCGTTTCTACCTCATCCTCAGTCATCTTTTCTCCTAAAACAAAATAAAAATGCACACACAAGGTGTACCAGAATCCTATGAGACGGTATCAAGGAAAGAACAGCTTACAATAAGATAATATGAGTACACTAAGATTATTAGCTCAAATCACTGGATTCAGAACTCCACATTATTTATGATGTTATTTTCTGACAGTGCCCTGTATATGTGGGAGAGGGTTATAAATACCATCCCTTGAGAGAAGTTGGCTTACCCAGCGTGGTGAGAACATGGCGCAGCTCAGCACCCATGACTGTTCCGTTGCCCTCCTTGTCGAAGACCCGCAGCCCCTCTACAAAGTCCTCAAACGAGCCCTGGTCTTTATTTTTAGCAATGGCCTGGAGCATGGGAAGGAACTGCTCGAAGTCCAGCATTTTATGGTTCATCTCTGGATGCAGAAGCAAACAGGAATCACAATGCAATCCATGCAGCTGTTCCGAGTTAAAGTAACGTTCTGTTATGGATTAAAACATTATGAGTCTGGTCAAGCCTTACTGCCTCAACAAAAACCTTGCTATTCCTAAAACTTCATCTGAATGTGGAAGAAATCAAATCATTTGTTGTATTTCTTTTTGTTTTTTTTCCCCGTAACAACATTCCGTGCCTTATCCAGTCTTCAGTTATGATTCATACCCTCAGCCTTCGGATTGCCCAGAACTTTAAGCACTTCAGCATTGACAGGGTTCTGGCCAAGAGCCCGCATCACGTCCCCGCACTGGCTATAGCTGATCTTCCCATCTCCCGTCCGGTCAAACAGGAGGAAGGCTTCCTTGAATTCTGCAGTGAGAGGATTTGATAAGATAAGCAAAAGGAACAACGAATGTGAAGTGACGGGTATGAGAGGAAGAAATAAACACAGCAATGAGAAAACTGATGAGTCTTACAACATGCAAAAGAAACAGTCTGATGAAAACAGGATCAGTTTCATTAAAGGATTTCAGTGTATCCAATATGGTAACTATACAGCAGAAATGTAGACATGCATTTCATGAAGGCAAGTTAACAGAACTGAGTAACACCGTCAAGTGTCACCTGGGGTGTAACCTGAGGGGTACACAGAAACGCTGCACCATCACTCAATATTAATGTCATCCCAGGCTGTATTGTGAACTATACAGATTGGTTAAGGTAGAACAAGCAATCCCTGAAACTGTATCCTTGTCCATTGAGGTTCAAGTGATAGATCAATCAGTTTACAGTTTCAATTTAGTCGCCAAACGCCACCCCCCTACCCCACACCTTATGCAGTCAGTCAGCCAAGACATGCATTGTGCATGTGTCCATTTTTCCATTCCTTGTTAGCTACATTAGTCTTCTAATCCCAGCAAAAATTGGATGCCTTTGCTGATCGACTACAAAAAGTTTATCGACTTCAAAAATGATGTAGAGAAACAAAGCTAAATTACCAAACTGACACCTTAAACCTCAAATGTGTTTAAGCTCAAATATATAACTGTATTTCTTTATCATGGAGCAAGTCATAAACTACGATTTAAAAAAAAAAAAAAAAAAAAAAAAAAACCCAACAGGCCCCAAAAAGCTTACCATTGTTCTATCTTGCTATCGCCACCTGACTACGTAACATCAATGGCCAAAACACAGTGGTAAACACTTAAAAGGCTGTATAGAGGCCAGATCATGTAAGCAGCTGTGAACGCTCACAGGTGCATCTTTGATATTGGTCAGCATCACAGCTTTCTCAACTGAAACTTCTTGATTTGTTGGTGCACTCACTAGCTGCAGAGAATGTCTTGAGGTTAATGCAACAGGCATACCGCATGATTCAATGCAACATGGCCATATTTAAGTACAGTATTGGAAAAAGGAACATACATGCTTACTTACCATATATACTGTGCAGATTTGCACACACATATATGGATGGCTTTCAGGATGTATATTAACCCTGGACCAGATTACACTGTCCAGAGAGCTAGTGGTTCATTTATTAAAATATTACCACACCAGCCTCAAGCATCAAGTACCGCCTTAGCCCACAGATACAAGCACATCCTAATTGACTACCTCCTATTATACATAGACATGCCTATAACATATTGAAGCACAAAGCAGCCACAAACGAGAATCCACCCTTAATGCAAGAAAACAACAAAGGTGCTAATAATAACAACAATAACAACAATAATAACAACAATAATAATAATCATCTTGCCTCTTAAGTTGTTAAAGCTTGGACTGGGGTGGGCGAAAAATATGATATCACAATACTTCAAGTAGTTAAATTCAAGTTTCATGTTATACAAAATGAATCCCAATATTTAGTTTGGAATAGATCAAATAGAACCTGCAGTGCCACATTCAAAAATACTACAGTAATAGGTATATATTTATATATCTATATATGTATATTACAACCTACAGACTACAATGATTTGTATTTAATGTTTCACAAACTTCAATTCACTAAACCTAACGCAACATGCCTAATTATTCACACTTTTGATTGTGGTTTATGACATTTTCCCCCCACCTGTGTTAGGTTTATTTTATCAAAGAACTTTAGTCAGTTCACTTCAGACAGTTTTATGTCAGCAATTGGTTTGAAATCGACTTCTATATTACAGTTAAAGTTTAACTCATGTTTGCAATTAATATAACATCAATACCAATATCAACACTTGGTGTGTCAACACAACATTGCCATGCAACATATCGTGATAACATGCCATTTCACCACCCCAATTCTAAGGTCAGCTCTGGTCATTTTAACAGAGGAACACAAAACAAAACAAAACAGTGCAATCAAAACAACCTGGGTGAGGTTTGTGAGACATTCTTTAAGCACAGAGTTTCACAACTCAGAAGCCATAACTTCATTAACGCTAACTTCCTTAAAAGTCATCTGATACAGTGACATATACTGAAAATGTCATCAGAACGAATTTGATCAAGGTCTCCCTGCACTGGTCCGAACTGTTATTTTCTCAGTAAATGAGCTCTAAAGTCGGACGTTAACCGGGCTGGCCCTCCTCCCATAAATAGCTTGACTCTGTTGTGCTTCCTGCTCTCTGGAATGCGGCTGCTCCCTTCAGTCTAGAAATGTGCTCTTTAACCATATAAGGTACTGGAGAGAATAGGAGCCGGAGTGGTATTATGCCAGCCATCCCGGCTCAAGCAAACCAGGCAAGAGACGAACCAGGATAGTTTGAGCACCAAAAAAAACACGACTTATTGTTGGTGCAGTGACAAGTACTGGAGAATCGCATACTTCTTGTTTTTACTTCTGCTGGTTGTTAGTGACTTAACAAAAGAAAATCTGCCTGATAAAAGTGCCGGATTAGGTCCAAGATCCATTTTCCTATATATGTGAGAGCAAAGCTGTACTTTGCTCTATTTCACTGAAACAAAGCACACGATATTACAGCCCTCTTCCTGTGAGACACACCCTGGCATGTCGTAGCTGGAAGGCGCAACCATAAAGTACAACCAGGCCACTTCCCTGCACTTTCAATGTCTCACCAACAGTTTCATGACCAACTTCTTGCCATTCTTTGTTAACTTTGCGTGCACACACACTCCTGTAAGCGGTCTGTGGCATCTAACTTGACTCAAAACAAGACATGCAAGCCATTTTACAGCAGCTTAGACACACACAAAAAACTCGTTCACCAGGACGTATGAAGACACCACAAAGCTTCTACCTGAGCTGAGGCGATGTGCTGAGCTCTATGAGCACTCACCATGAATCTGATCCAAGTTAAACTCAATCTGGAGGACAAAATAGGCGCAGAAGGGGAAATAATACATAATATAAAAGTGAGGGGGTGGGGAAAAAGGAAGGAGATAAAAAGATCTGCTAGGAAAGAGTCACAGAGACAAGAAGCAGGTGGTGTAGGTATGTAGGGGAATGGAGAGAAACAGAGCTACACGAAGTTCACATTACAGAAAAGACTGAGGACATGCAGCGTCTTGACTTGACACAAACTCACCCAGGATCTGGTCTTCTGAGAAGTCGGACTGTTTAAAGACAAAGCGTTAATGATGAAGGTGAAGTGGTTTTCTATACACGAAATGACATTTTACACAAAAGAGGACGAATATTAATCATCAGCTTTACAAACTAGCCAAAAAGCCGCGTAAATCTGGACAGAAAGCCAATTCCGAATGACACGTTAGCTTACCGGCTAACGCCTAGAGTTCACCAGCACGCGATAGATAGCAGCAATTCCTGTATTAGTTTAAACTACTGTGTGTTTAAAACATATACTGGACCACACAGTCTTAAAATACAGTTAAGCAACGTTAAAATACACGAGCCATATCCGTTCAAAAATATATATTAGCCAAGTCTGCTAGCCAGCTTCACCGAATCGTATCACTACTAAGCTGTGCTGGAGCGGCTTTGAACAGTGAAGTAAGCTAGCTAGCTAGTAAAGGAATGAGGCGAGGAATATTTAGATACTAAAATAAAGCTGTTAACCAGTTAAAGAGCTACTATTTATCAAGTTAGCGAAACACTAATAAGTCCAAGTTACCATGGCTGCAGCAGGGCGAGGAGGGAGTGAGAGGTTAGAAAGCGCCTACACGGACTATTAGGCTTTTAGGGAGGGAAGAGTCAAATAGCATCGGCTAGTAAGTAGTGCGAGGACTGCCAGCACTGACTGGTATACAGAGCGGATTCAATACGGAAGTAACGACTTCCGTCGATCCGGATGTCTTTTGGATCTGCGAGTCGACGGTGGCTTCCGACGTCATGACGTTACGTGTAGGTTTACGTGCTTTTTGAATCCAATGCGTTGTCATTTGCACTTCATCAAAAGTGTTGTTTTCGAGATAATAAATCTTGTCAGATTTTACTTATTAATGCCGCTTACACTTTTGTAAGTTTGCCAAATGTACGTGCATAATAAACACTGGAATTTCCTTAGAAACACAGACATCTTAATAACAAAGCAATAAAGGGCCCATATTCTGCATTTGTCGTGTATTTAAAGGGGCAATATGTAAGACGACACAATCAATATGTAAGAGTCCAATAATTAAAATGTGAATTAGAATGTGAAGTAATTATGGAACGTCAAAGACATTTATGTATGGTGTTGCAGAGATATGTAATGTAAGAGAACACTATTATGCACACTTTGGCATTCCGTACACTTGCAGCTTTTCCCATTTATGTAATTAAAAAACACTTTCTCGTCATTTATCATCTGTATATCACATGCATTGTTATAAATCCCTGTTTCCATCAAAATGGTTGACCATCTAAGCTGAATTTGGACATTGGAAATGTGTAATAGTGATTATCCACCAGTGCAACATTAAAATGTCAGGTGGGAACACATGGGGACGTGAATGTGGGGAAAACTTTCACAGCCAGTTAAAATGTATTTTAACCACATTTAACATACTAATGAACATTAAACAACACTTTAGCACTAAGAAAGACTATTTTTTAAACTGAGTGGCTGCTTCATGCTGCTGCCTTGCTTTACTAGGCTGTTTTCTGTGTAGGTACTCACTGTGCATATGGTTTATATTAATTTATTTTAAAAAAACCCATATGACCAGTTAGTGATAATTTTGAAGGAATTCAATTTAATAACACTTTTAAATCCAGGTAAACACTGTACAGCAAACTGCTCTTTCTGTGTCTCTTTCTGTGTCTCTTTCTGTGTCTTTTTGCCGGCATTGTGTTGAATTCTGACTCCACAGCATAACTGGATTCCCTTTCCCTAATCTGTAGCATTCATATGCCTGCATGATGCACATACATGCAAAGGGGAGTCAGAGTATGTATCCTATAGCTCTTTAACAAATACACATGTACAGCTGTTGTTGTGGGGACTGTATTTCAGAAAGACTCTAAGCTGTAATACTCCTCGTCAGCATGAATAGGTAGAGGCGGACTGTGAAAGGCTGAAGAGGTCAAGTAAACGCATTGGTTTTATAAGTAAACGCATTGTTTTCATAAGTAATCGCATTGTGGTTTTTTTGTGACATCACAAAACAAATGAATTCAAAATGGGTTATTATGCAGCTTAATTTTTATGCATGAACTGTATGGAGTGATGGGTGAATAGTATGTTTATGAAAACATTTTCAGAATACACCAAACTTAAAACACTGCAGATACCCGTGATGACTGAGGTTAATATGGCACAGTTCATATGACACAGCCTTAGATGTGGGAAATTACAGTAGCTTATAGACGCCATCAAAAAATGGATTAATGAACGCTGCACTAAGGATTTAGATGCATGATGTATGTAAGCTGTTTTGCATAGCAATGAAGGCAAATACACGCGCCTTTAATAGGGCTAACCTTGCAATGTGAGAAACACATTTCACAACATGCCTTTAGAACATAGTATCCATGCCATCATGCTACATATTCACCATTCAAGTAAATTTGAGCTTTCCTTAATTTAAATATGAAAATTGACTCAAATATGAACACACATTTAATATAAACAGATCGTACAAATTAATCACACTATGAAGGCATTAGCAGTAAAGGCCATTTGAGGATGCTGTTCATAATGAAATTGGTGCATATCTGCATTAGGCAGACTGCATCTTATCAGTGTCCTATTTCTAGATCTTGATATAGCACTACTATTCTCTGTAGGAATGGGGGCTGGGTTGGCATAGATTTCCTTTTGCCTTGGAGAGGATAATTAAGATTGCAAGAAAGTGCTCTGATGTTTTATTCAGAATAAAGAAATCTGCACTAAAAAGTATGTATAAAAAAGGTGGTTGTAACTGTCAAATAATAATACACATCATGGGTCCAAAAGTATCCAGACACCTCTTTTAAGGTGCACCAATTACTGTCAATTGTGTTTAGTAGTGTATTGAAAAGCATTGCCAATGAGCCTAAGGTCACCAATGCCAAGTGCTGTATAGAGAAGGGTGACCAGACGTCCCCATTTTCCAGGGGCAGTCTCTATTTTTGGTGGCCTGTCCCCAGCTGTCCAGCCGTCCCCCGTTTTGAACTGTGAAAGCAGAGCGGATGGACAGATGTCTTATGTTGTGCATGGCCTGGTCAACAGAGGGGGCTACTGCTATCTACTAACCACTTCGAGCACTTGCTGGCCTAGTTTTAGAGGATACCGCTGTGTAAAACTCCACCAGAAGCTAGCAAGTATCAGATGAGTCAACATCACCACAAATGTCTTTTCAAAGTAACTGTCGAAGTAACCCAGGGATTACAAGCAGGGGTGGGTTACAGGACTTGACTCGTATTACCAGGTGATGGTAGGTAACTGATTTGTACAGGCGTATAGTCTACTTGAATGTAGCTACCATGCCATCCACAAACAGGGCATCATTTTATTGAATTGCATTAACTGTTCTACTAAAGCTGACCTCCATTTTTTGCTTCATACATAAATACATTGGATATTTTATTGATACACTGACTGGAGAACTGGAAATGCCCCTGGTCTTCGTTTCAGAAATCTGGCCACCTTAGTACAGCATAAAGCACTCCAGCAATGGGCTGTGGAACCGTGGCACTGTGTTCTCTGGAGTGATGGTGCTCCATCCTGTTGCTTTGGGATGGAGTGGTGTTGGAGCTGGAGTGCTATCCAACATCAGAACCTGACCTCGCTGATTCACAGCAATGTTCCAATATCTCACATTAGGGTGGGAAATTGAGGGCTGGAGTCCAGCACAGTTTGATGATTTCCCTGCTCTTGCACACCAACAAAAGCTGGTAATTGCCTGAACAGTTGAATCAGGTATGCTTAAGGATGAAAACCAACACACTATGCAGGAATGTGCCCCCCAGGTCTGGAGTTTCCCACCCCTGATCTAATCTAAAGCCTTCCCAGAAGAGTGGAGCAGCAAAGCAGGACAACCTCCCAATCAATACCCTTGATTTCAGAAGAAATGCTGGATGAGTGTCTACAAACTTTTGGACATGAAGTGTGATATAAACGGCTTGCTGGCTTGTAGGCTTCGTGATGTTGCTAAGAAGGTTACCACCTCACAGGCCTCATAGCAGAAACGCTAGAACCTTCAAGATGAGATTATGTTTAGCCTCAGCATTTACAATATCATCACTTACCTCCAGTGTGCTGGGGTCAAACGGGGAGTCTGAAGGGCGGAGTAGCCGGGGCTTGAGCTCTGGAGCTTGCTTAGGAGGCGCTTGCGTTGTGGTAGGACAAGGGAACGGAGGTCCAAGTCTCGGTAACGTTCCTCCTGAAGGAGATTTCTTGATGGACGGTTCTCTTTTCGGTGCCATGTGTGCAAATAATTGTATGTATAAATCCTTCCTCTTTGTTCTACTCTGGGTTTGTGAAGGAGGAGAGTGAGCAAGATGCTGAGAGGGAATCTGTGTCAGATACACTGTGTCCTCAGAGAGTGGAAGAGATGATGAGAGGGAGAGGGAGAGGGAGAGGGAGAGAGAGGGAGAGGGAGAGAGAGAGAGAGAGTGAGTGAAAGTGAGTCAGAGAAAGTGATAGAGAGTGTCTATGAGAGAGAGAGAGAGAGAGAGAGGAAGAGTGCCTGGCAGGTAGGAAGACTGGACAGACGTGATCAGTGATGAGGAGGGCAGCAGGTGTGAAAGGTGTGGGAGTGTGTGTTGTGCACAGAGAGTGTGTGTGTGTGGGAGTGCTGTCACAGGGAGCGTGTTTCATGACTCTCGGTTTGTTTTATATATAGGTCAGAATCGTGTCCGTGTGTAGGTGTGGGTATGTAAGAGTTTGAACAGTCCCCAGCCAGAGATATTAATAGACTCTCTATTTTTACACAGTTGCATTTTGGGAGTAGTGGACACTTCTACTGCCTTTACTTACTGTCTCTCTCCTGCTTCCTTTGCTCTTTAGTGAATTCAGCTATTTCAAAGGCAAATCCCACCGACAGTTCTGCTACAGCTTATCACAAAGTCATGCACAGTGGTTTGTTGCGAAATGCTGCGTTGCAGTCAAATTTACAGAGTCAGAACTGCTCACAGCGGTGGTGATGGGAACCGGAAGGGGTTTACTGTCTCTAAGAGCTTCCTCACAAACAGCTCATTACATGAAATGGATTTCACACTTTCATTCTCTTTCTCACTTCTGCTGATTTCATCCCTGTTTTTTTCTTAATTAGCATTTGCATCTACACCTTACATCTAGGCTACACATTACATAATAGATGCATACTTAATACTATAGAAAATGTATACTACAGATAAATGGATGCTACATACTGTACTCCTCTCACACTACATAATATAAGGGTATACATATATACTTCATACTACATAGAATACATACTACACACTCTAAATGTTTAATACATACAAAAAATGCATGCTACATGCTACACAGAATCAGCAAATTACACTCATCAGCTGCACAAATAGCTGCACCCAGAATGAATCAACCGACAGGAATGAAACTTGGTAGGTAGGTTTGACATCCTGAGACATGCAAATGATTCAGGTTTCACACTCGGCTGTGCATGTGACGTAAGCAAGGATGGGCCTTATCACAGTACCTGACTGACCCAACAGCCACGACTGCAGACATTCAGTGAGCAGTGATGCCCTCTAAACTTCCCATCTAAATTCAGGAATCTTAAAATTCAGGAGTCTTAAAAATCTATGTTGCAGAGATCTGTAGAGGGTACACAAAATCTATAAATTCATACTAAAGGTAAACATATACTACATCCTTTAACTAGACACTGCCGCAAGGCAGCTTTGTAGAGATTTGTACAAGTACATGCCACATATACATGTACGCCTATGCTACATGTTACATATACATTCATGTATATGCATGTTACAAAGCGCATCTTCGTCATTAAGAGTGATGCATCTGGTTGGGTTTTAGTCACTTGTATTGTTTGCTTAAGATATATAAGGTATTATATTCATCATCTAAAAAAAAGTTGCACCCAGAAGGAATCAACCAACAATAATGAAACTTGGTTGGTAGGTTTGACATTGTGAGACATGCAAATAATGTAAGTTTCACACTTGGTCGTGTATGTGACGTAAGCAAGGACGCGCCTTATCACTGTACCTGACTGACTATATTAGGTCATTCTGTTGTGCGTGCTTTGTATTCATACTGTTGTGTTGGTAGCATCCTTTGCAAGCGAAGTATGCCTCAGAGAAAAGTTCGAAAGCAAATCGAGCAGTTGGAAGAGTTGAGTCCATGAGTCGCTCTGTTAGTGGCAGCACCATTGGCAGATGGCTGCACGACGCAGGACTACATGCACACAGACTGTCTCAACAACTGCCCTTAACACCACTTCAACTTCACCAAAGGCTGCAATGGTGTCGTGCCAGACTGTCATGGAGTGACTCAGAATGGCAGCAGGTCATCTTCAAAGACGAGTCCCGCTCTCTTGGTGTAGACGACCAACAAATCTGTGTATGGAGGAGGCACCGTGCACCGTAGTCAGCACCAAGATTAACGGTTTGTTGTCACACGTCACACGTCCAGAACTCCTAGTGTCACTCCACTTCCACCCCTACCGCAAAATCTGCAGGAACTGTGTGAGAATGTTCAAGCTGCATGGGATGGATTATCACAGGACACCATTAGGAACCTCTACAACTCCATGCTGAGACGTCTGGCATGCTGCGTTATCAAACACGGCGGCCCGATGCCATACTGAGAGACACTATTTCTGTATGTTTACATTTACATTTACATTTAAGGCACATTTACATTTACGACTTACAACCGTGCTTAGTGTTCCGTTGGATAATATTCCAGCTAGTACAGGAAGTTCAGAGCCTAAAACTCACCATGAGCTCAGACACTGCCCGAACAGGGGGCCAGTGCTGATATCTACATAGATCAATAGACACATACAGAGCAAAAAGAGCACTACCTGGCAACCCCAGCCCAGTGCTCACACCTACAGAAAAGAAAAGAAAAAGGTCATTATAAGTGCAATATAAGTGCAACACAACACAACTACATACACAACTTACACCTCTACTAGTGCTTACTCACTTAAGTGCATTATGAAGAGATGGGTCTTTAGTCTGCGTTTGAAGACCGCGAGAGACTCCGCTGTTCGAACACCCAGTGGGAGTTAATTCCACCATCTGGGAGCCAGGACAGAGAAGAGTCTGGACGCTTGTCTTCCATGTATGTGTAGCTCAATAAATATTCAGTCTAAATGTATCATCATTTATTGTTCCTGGTAACCTTTATCCTTCTTCCCAATAGCACTGCAATCCCACACTTCCTTCTGGGTGCAGCTATTCGCAGGATTACATGTCGCAGGATTATAATGAATGCTCTCCCAGTAGTGAAAAGACGCCTTAATGCAAAAGCAATGCGATACCAGAGTGTGGCCACTTGATGTCAGCATTTCATCAGTACTGTCCAGTCTTCGTTTACTCTCGCTCTGCCTGTCCCAGTTCAGGACGCACAGCCTAAAAGTTTTAACAGTAAACCGGCTTACAATTAATGTAGATATTATATCTTAATTTCACCAGATTCCCTCAAAACCTGTAGCCCAAGAGGAATAGCACTAGGCTGCACTATCCTATTCATAAGGATCCTTTAATGTGTTATTATTATTAATAATAATAGCATCACATGACACTCCGACCCCAGCTGCCTGCAGAGTGTAGTACCACCTTAAATGAAGAAGACAGTGGAGCTGAAAGCCTTTAGCGCATCCTATAAGTGAGTGCTTTGTTGTAGGGGGGCTGGGGGGCGGTGAGGGGGGTCACAGAGAGGATAGCAGGGGGAGAGAGAGGTTTACTGCTCTTAGCGTCGCACTCTTTCTTGCACTAATCGAAGCCTCTCCGCCCCTCGGTGGATTTTAAGCTCAATCCATCGCGCGCTCAATGGGCCTTGAAATCGCCGTTTGTGTCTCGCGCTGCAGAACAATGGCGTTAGTGGACCCCCAGCGCGAGACCAACGGCTGTCCGGCCGGCGGGCCGTTATAAAGCAGAGCGAGCTCAGGTAAAGTGGGACACTCTGGGGGGCAAACAGTCCATCAAGACCACTCAGACCTCAAACCCCAAAGTATATCGGTTTCAGGTAATTAGTGCTGAAACGGGGCGACGGGCAAGTCTGAGTGGAGCGGACACTAGAAGAGGGAAGATCAGCGTCATGATGTTCAGTCCAGTTAAAGTGTGAGGTTATGATCTGAGCCTGTGAGGTGTGATGTATGTAGGGTGTACGTAGGGTGAGACTGTAGTTTGCCTTCCCACCAAATGCTGCACCTGTTAAAAGGGCACCCTCTTCCTTCATCTCACTGCTTTCATCATGATGGGACAGTTTCCTGCGTAATTATTAGACAGATTAAAGGAGAATTCCACCAGAAGTTTCTAAATTCTATATTATTTAATGGTTAAGATGTAAACAAAGTCATTCCCCTGGTTTGTTGTGAAATGTTTCGTTCTAGAGACACTTATCCAGTCCAAATTGCTCACAGTGGTGGTGATAGGAACCATATATATATATATATATATATATATATATATATATATATATATATATATATATATATATGCCTGATGCTTGAGACATTGTGGTGGAGGGTTACATTAAAGGGTGTTGTGAGGCAAAATAGTCCCCAAAGAAAACTCATTCACCCAGCTTTTTAACTGTTTTAGCATCATCTCCATTACATAGAAGAAGTTTGTGATGTAGACACAGATCACACCCCCGGTTCCTATCACGAACACTGTATGTAAGTGTCTCTTCAATGAACCACTTCACAGTCTGAATGACTGTGACATCACAAGGACGGAATTATTCTGATTTTTTTTATTTGGTGGAATTCCCCTTTAAAACACATTTTTTGGTTCTGTATGGCTATATAATGTGTATGGCTATTTTTTTTTTGATGGATTTGATTTTAAAAATGCAGCCACGCCCACAAAGATGACGTCACACCAATCAGCAAATGTATTACTCCACATTAAGCACACAAACAACACCACACTAACCTCACTGACTGACAAAGTCAATAACACACACTGACACTCATCTGATCAGGTCCCACTTTACCTAGACTCACCCAAGTGGTTTAAATCCAAATAAATTGAACACAAAAGTGCTCTTTATAACTGCCAGTGACTTTAGAGGGCTGCTGTGAAATCAGCAGTAGTAGCAGTAGTGATGAAAATAAATGAAAAGTGTTCGGATGTAAAACCTTCACAGAATCGTTTTTCTTGGGGACTATAATATTTGTTTCCCGTGTGAAGGGGCAGACGGGGGCAGGGCGAGCGGTGGCCTCACGTGCACGCTTAAAAAAGTATCTGCTATGCAAAGTGGAGTCTGCCGAGCGGACAGAGAAGTCACCCGTCTTCAGACCGATTAAATAGATTAATTTCTAGGCCTCACGTTCCCTAAATCTCCTAGTCAAATCCCCTCAACCCCCCAGCCAGACCCCCTCCAAGCACACGCTCATGGACACACACACACACCCACACACACACACACACACACACGTATTTATACAAAGTTAGGACATTATATGAAACTATACTCCCAATTTGTATTTTATATACATATATACGTATACCTGTTTTCATATGTGTATATATATATATATATATATATATATATATATATATATATATATATTACCTGTGTACCTATGTATATATATTATAAATATATGTAAGTACCTATATACTGCTGCTGTTGGAACAAAACCATGTATCTCCAAAATGATCACATTGCAGGAGAAGTAAAATGGAACCAGAAACTTTTAATGTACGTCAATAGAACCTTGTTTTCCTAAAGGAACTTTGGGCCATTTCTTTTGGTCTATTCATCATGAGTAACAGGCGTTTTTAAATTATGTCAAAAACTGAAAACATGCGGCAAAAGTGACAAAATTGTTTTACATTTGCTTTACAGGAAAGGGCAAAAGCATCCTGAACTTCTAGTGTAAGTTAATATTAAATTTGTTTATTTTTAACAAAATTTTGAAACATTCCTATTGGTCCTTGCATCATGAATTGTCCACACAATGTTGAAATGATGGTAAAATAGACAAAAAATCAAATACATTTTTTGACAGAGGTGGCATGTATTATTTGTGCCTGGAGGTACGAATAATGTCCCATATGCCCTGAATACATGTAAGTACCTATATGCAACAATATATTCCATGTAAGAGCCTATATGTGGTATGTGGTAATATGTCTCATAGGTATATATGTATATATATATATATATGTCTTTCCAAGCAGTTTTGGGCCAGGTTGGTCCATTCATCATGAAACTTTCACACAGTGTAAACAGCAGCTGCTGTGTTCAAATGATGCATAAAAGTAAAAATCAACAAAAAATGGAGATACATGTTTTTCATTGGACAGCGAAGATATATGTACACAGTATACATACACACTGACTCAACAAAGTCAGGACCATTTTTTTGGTGTATGTCTGTTTTCCTGTGGCTTCCTACAAATTCAGTCTACAGAAACGAGCATGCATAGAAAGACACAACTCATTTGTACCAGGAGAACGACCACTGTGTCCTGCATTTGTCTATTTCTCTATGTCAGCTTTGTAAAGCAAAGCTGCTCCATCTTTCTTGCCTGCAAGGTGTGTTTCAACATCTGTGTTTTAGGCAGAAAAGCTGGAATGATCTCCATGGTTGCTGGTTTTCCAATTGGAAAAGTAAACTTTGTGTTTTCTCCCTTCCCCTTTTTCAGGCCTTTGGTGAAAAGAAATTGAATTATGCTGAATTAGGGGAAGGACCTCGATTGTTCCTCCGAGGTTCTCTTTAGAATACGTAATAGAATTATAGCAACTGCCCCGACAAATGTCTTCCAAAATCCCCCTACCATGCCAAATCATCAAACCAGCTGATTTATTTTTAATGGTATTACACCCCTCACTCCGCAGTGTCATGGTAATAACTGAGGCTCCTCCAGCTGCCTCTATATCACATTAGCCAAGCTTAATATTGACTGTGCAAGGCGCACAAAACAATGCGCTGGGGGACAGGCAGCTTAGAGGCGGCCCACCAATCCATAAGCTCTAGCAGGAGGCTGGAGGGAGTTAACTAAGGCTCTGAAGTTGCTTTTGCCCTGAAGGAGCGGCACAATCAATAGGATGTTTAGCACCAGTCTCGGACCCACGTGGACCCACACCTTCTACGGCTGGGCTCCTCTCAGCGGCAGCACTGTGCTGACAAGAGACCATGAAACCTGATGCAACTTGATTCCCTTTATTTTGCCCGTCTGTCTTTCATGCAGCCAACAAACAATCACTTTTCGTCTCACTTAAGCTCGAGCTTTTCCAGCTGCTTTTCTCTTTCTGCCTCAGAAGTCTACATGCACGTGGGAAGCTCTTTCAGTGGGGGCGCTATCGACAGCTGATTTAGACGTCTGGGCTGTTTATTGGATGCTGCATGAAAGATGCAAAAACACAAACAGTTAAGAGTTATTTTCACTGCTGAAGGGTTCCTTATGGAGATGACATAGACAAACCACTTGTGGGTACCAGGAGAACTTTTCAATGGATGGTTCTTTAAAGAACTATTTTTGTTAATAAGATGTAAGTTTGAAGAACCTTTTAAAAAGTTAATTAAGGTTCTTTAACCAACTACATCTAAACCATTTAGGAACCTTTATTTTAAAGTCCGTACTCTGCATTACCCTAATGTACACTAGACAAACCACTTATGGTTCCCAGGAGAACATTTCAAGAGCTATTTTTTTGTAAATAAGTTATATTGGGAACCTTTTGAAAGGTTACAGAACCTCCATATACTGTGAAATTTCTTTACCTACAGGTCCTGGAAACATACATCCAATGCTGGAACCATTTAGGAACCTCTATTTTCCCCAAAAACATACATCCAAACCCAGAATTAATTAGGAACTCTGTACAAAGTATACTAGAAGAACCACTTGTGGTTCCCTAAAGAATCTTTAAATGCATAGTTCTTAATATATATATATATATATTTGTTATTAGAAAGTTTAAAAGTTTAAAGAACCTTTTAAACAGTTAATGAACCTCCATATACATAATTAAGGTTATATACCATCTATATATCCGAGAATGTTCTTTACCAGTTACAGCTCCTGGAAACGTACATTCAAACCCAGAACCATTTAGGAACCTTTATTTTCAAGTCTGTACCCTTAATTACAAAGTATGCCAAAAGAACCATTTGTGCATGGTTCTCTAAATAACTGTTTTTGTTAATAAAAAGTTTGAAGGTTTAAAGAAGATTTTAAATGGTTAATAAACCGTTATAATCATTATATCCATATACTCTAAAAAATCTATAACAGTTACAGGCCCTAGAACCATCCATTCAAGCCCAGAACCATTATATTTAAATTGTTAGACTGTACTTGTGATTAGGCAATATGTTATAGAAGAACCACTTCAATGGTTGGTTCTTCAAACTGTTTTTGTAAAGCTGTGTCCGTTTGAAGAATCTTTTAAATGGTTAAAGACCCTCCATATATTATGCAGGCCCTATGCCGATTACAGGTCCTAGAACCAAAATGATTGAACCTTTATTTAACTTAATTACAAAGCTACAGAAGAACCATTTCCCTAAAGGACCCTGGTTCCCTAAAGTACCTTATTCTTTATAAAACAGACTTATGAGTGTGAGGAACCTTTTCAAAGGTAGAACCTCCACATAATGTAAAGGTTCTATAACAATGACAGGCCCCTCAGCCGTAGAACTGTTTAGGAAGCTTTATTTGTAAGCATTTGCTGTTAATTTCAAAGCAGACTATATAAGAACCACTTTTGTTTACCTAGTTCTACAATCTTTACAGGTTCCACAGTCATACATCCAAGCCAAGAACTTTTTAGGAACCTTTATTTTTAAAAACTTATTTTATAGTTCTTTATACTCACATGGATGTGTTTAGATGTGTGGCTCTAGGACGTCTAGAACCACTTGGATGTGTGGCTATAGGACCTCTAGAACCTTCATATAGTTGTTTGACCTTTAAAAAGTTCACATAAGCACATCTCAGTTACAAAATGGTTCCTCAAAGAACCATCCATTGTAAGGTTCTCTGGGTAAACAAAAGTGGTTCTTTTACAGCCTGCCTAGAAATAAACAGTAAGTTCTTACAAATAAAGGTTCCTAAATTGTTCTACAGCTGTGGGACCTGTCTCGGTTGTAGAACATTTACATTATACAGAGGTTCTTTAACGTTTTCAAAAGTTCTGTTCATACACGTCTCATTTACTAAAAAAAGGTCCTACAAGGAACCACAAGCAGTTCTCCTATAGTGTACTTTGTACTTATGTTAAATAAAAGTTCGATTGTTCTGGTATGGTTCTATGTGGTATAATATATGTGGGGTCTTTACCCTTTTGAAAGGTTCTTCATATTCTAAAAATTGGTTCTTCTATAGCTTCTATACTGTGTAATTAGGACTATGGCCTTAAATGTAAAAGCTTCTCAATAGTTCTAAACTTGGTTGTATGTTTCAAAAACCTAAAATTGGTATAGAATTTTCACAGTATATGGAGGTTCTTTAGCCTTTAACAAAATTCATCCAACGTGTACGTCATTTGTTTTCTTCCTGAGCTCCACTTAAAATATTTGTACAATTTTATGTGCCAAAAATAATAATTCATTTTTTTCGGGATGTTCTTCCAGTTTATCCCTCAGAATTAAACAGGCTGTTTCTGTTACTGTGGCTCTAAGATTGATTGACTCTCTTCTGATTGGCTGCCCTGTGAGCTGTCCCATTCAAAAAGCAGTCCTGGCTGAAATACCCCTTATAACTTCAGTATGAATGGGTGGGGCTCAACTGCTGTACTCTGAACTGAGAGTTACGTTTAAATGTGTTGTTTTTGTGACCTCACAAAAAACTGTGCATATTAAATGGGCCGTTTTTGCAGCTGAATGGACTGAGGAGTGAACGGCTTATTAAAAATGTTTACATTAATACGTCATAATTACTTTAAAATGCTTTTATTTCATAAAGGCCAAAAAGGCCCTTTAACCCAAACCTTTCCTGAGTTACTGCTTTTCTCTACTTCATTGACGCATCAAGGCCTTATTAAAAGTGACACTGATGACAACGGCCATAACACTAAAAATATACTAAAATGACTTATTAAAGCAGAAATCACACTTTATAACCAAACCAGCCTAAAGTCTTCATCCCCTCTGAGTCCAGCCCATCCTCTCCCCGAACCTGAGCCCTGTTTGGGGTGAACTGTGAGAGGGAGAGAAGAGGGAGGGAGGGAGTTAGGGGGGAGGGGATTCCATCTGCCAAGCCGGCTGTCCTTTGGGACATGGGCATACCCCTAGGGGCTTTAGTGGGGTGGGAGGGAGCTGAGCTGAATAGATTGCACCCATCCGCTAATCAAGGGCCATAATCTGTATACGCAAACACAATGCAGTGATTTTGCCCATTCCTGGTGCTACCCACAGCCACAGAGCTAATCGTTAGAGCGAGATTCATAAGCATCATAAACACGGCAACGGCGGAGCTGACATTTTGCAATTAATCACATGAGCGAGCAGATTTGTGAGGATTTATTTCATCAAATTAAAACAGTTTTGTGTGTTTGGCACGGGGCCACGGATTGTCTGTGATCAGGTGCACGTTACCCACAAGTGGCCCCGTCTGATTCCCACTGTGGCTTACTGCAAGCGTGAGGAACACAAACAGCACACATACATAAGAAACATTAGTCAAATTTTATTTTAACGGAAGAAGAAAAATGCTTTTAATTTTAATCTTAAGTCAAAACCGTATTTTTTTTTACTTGTGTAATATTAAATAATCTATCTTTAAAATAAAGGCTTGGACATACAATACAGGTGAAAATCCTTTCTGATGTAGTGGAGGTTCTTGAAACTTCAGAAAGTTTCACCACATGGACAAATCTCATTTACTACACGTTCCTCTTTCAAGAACCATCCATGGAAAGGTTCTTTAGAGCTCCAAAAGTACACTCTTAAAATATGTATTTTTAATTACACTTATTGTCAAAAGAATAGTTGTACCCAGAAGGAAGTGTGGGATTGCAGTGCTATTGGGAAGGAAGATAAAGGTTATCAGGAACAATAGATGATGATAAATTTAGACTTATATGGGCAATATTTATTGAGCTACACCTACAGAAGTAGTGTCTCTCAGTATGGTGTCGGGCCGCCATGTTTACTAACGCAACATGCCAGATGTCTCGGCATGGAGTTGTAGAGGTTCCTAATGGTGTCCTGTGATAATCAATCCCATGCAGCTTGAATATTCTCACACAGTTCCTGCAGATCTTTGCAGTTGGGATGGAGGTGGAGTGACACCAGACCTTCTGGCATGACACCATTGTAGTCTTTGGTGACATTGACGTGGTGTTAATGGCAGTCATTGTAGTAGACTGCGTGCACGTAGTCCTGTGTTGTGCAGCCGTCTGCCAATGGTGCTGGCACTAACAGGATGACTCATGGAGGGCATCACTGCTCACTGAATGTCCAGAATCGTGGCTGTTGGGTCAGTCAGGTACAGCAATAAGGCCGGTCCTTGCTTACATCACATGCACAGCTGAGCATGAAACTTGAATCATTCACATATCTCACCATGTCAAATCTACCCACCAGGTTTCATTCCTGTTGGTCGATTCCTTCTGGGTGCAGCTATTTGTGCAACTATTCTATTGATGAGTGTATAATAAAGTGGTCTGTAATGTCACTAAAGTAACTAAAGTGTTTTTATGTTGTATAAATTGTTTATTATTTTGCAGACATAAAATCAGCAAAGCTTGTTTTTCTCACTTTATTCCAGAAAGAAGTTGAAAAAGCATCAAGCTGTTCCGCTTACCCTCAATTCCTCCAGCCACCATGTTGATATCAGTGCAGCGGAGCAGAATGTCTAGAGAGGGGTTGCAGGTGGCATAGTGTGTAAATGGGCAATTTTACGCTTCCAATTATGTGGTGGGCTTGTGATATAATATGGGATTGATTTACACAGACTAGCAGACTGTCTCCCATCCCCTCCGCCCCGTCTCCGGGTTAGCTGAGCGTGCTCCTTGTTCAGCATTCTGCTAATCAAAAAAGGAAATTGTTTGTTGTGTCCAATAGTGTGTCGATAGACAAAGTGATAGTGGGGCTAACAGTGCATGGCCACTGTGTCCTGCCCCCTCCGCTCCCCTGTGTGAGTGAGCGGGACTCAGTTGGGCCGCCTGTGTGTCCCCCAGGATCCAGCCTGCAACGTTCCTGCATTCAGCTCCAATAAGCAGCAAATAGGACCTGAGCTTTGGGACTGCCTTTAAAACATATGCATATCTCTTAAAACACACACATGCTGTTAGAGCAGCCTCAAGTTTGGATTTTTCCTGCAGAGAAATCTGTCCATGAATCAGGCAGATTCGAATCAATTACAGTATGTAACAGTATGTATTACACTGTTTAAACTGGAGGTTCTGCACGGGTTCTCTAGTAAAGACATTAGGGCTTATTTACCAACTGTTCTTAATAAGCAACTTCTTCCTATAACCCACAGATGCAGTTTTCATAATGATTCCTCAGTATCTCATTTGGGATTTGTTCTTCAAGAGTTCAACAGAACAGTTCTGCAGTTTAAGAACACGCAGACTTACATAGATGATTTCTTAGGACCTTTCTCAAGAGCAAACTTGAGAACAAACTTAAGAAGATATTGATGAATGCTCTGTGTCAAGCTTGTAACAGCAGCAGAACCCTTTTTGGTGCTATATAGAACCATTTTTAAGAAGCTTCTATATGGAACCATATAGAGCATGTACGTCATCATCTGAAGAACCCTTTCACCAAGCAAAGAACCAATTAATCATGCAAATCTCTGCTTATGACTTCAAAAAGCTAACTTAACAAGAGATGGAAAAAACATGCTTTACTTTTAATGTAAGTCAATGGAACCAGACATTCCATGTCATTTTGGGCAATTTCTTTGGGCATGACATTTACACACAATGTAATAAAAGAGTTTTGTTCTGACAGCAGTAGAATGGTTCTATATAGAACCGTTGTCTTTACTACAGAACCCAGAGTGCACACTCTTAAATATAAATGGTTGTTCGGAATGATACCGTGGAAGAACCCTTTTTGGTTTCCCCAAACAACGCTTCCATAGATCTGATGAACCATTTTGCTTTACCCTTATACACAGTGATGGTGATAGGAACCAGACAAAGCATGTATTGCCTCTAAAATTGCCCTTTACATATATTTTTAAACAAAATGGTTACAATTATGTTGCCTGATGCCTGAGACATAGTTTTACAATAACAAAGATACAGTCTGTCATAAGATACAGCAACTGTCATAACAAAAAGACACATGCAGGGAATTCTGAGGAAAACACTTATATACATTATTTACTTATATGCACTCATCATCAAAAGAATAGCTGCACCGAGAGGGAAGTGTCGGACATAAAGGTTACCAGGAACAATAAGTGATGATAAATTTAGACTGATATGGACAATATTTATTGAGCTACACATACAGAAGTAGTGTCTCTCAGTATGGCGTCTTGTCTCTTAGTATAGCTAATGCAACATGTCAGATGTCTTGGCATGGAGTTGTAGAGGTTCCTAATGGTGTCCTGTGATAATCCATCCCATGCAGCTTGAATATTCTCACACAGTTCCTGCAGATTGTGCAGTAGGTGTGAAGGTGGCGTGACACCAGGCCTTCTGGACATGTGACACGTGACAACAAACCGTTCATCTTGGCACTGACCACAGTGCCTCCACACACAAATTCATTGGTCGTCTCCACCAAGACAAAAGCGGGACTCGTCATTGAAAATGACCTGCTGCCATTCTGAGTCACTCCATGAAAATCTGGCATGACACCATTGCAGTCTTTGGTGATGTTGACGTGGTCTTAAAGACACTCATCGTAATGGTCTGCGTGCATGTAGTCCTGCGTCGTGTAGGCATCTGCCAGTGGTGCTGGCACTAACAGAATGACTCATGGAGGACATCACTGCTAGCTCAATGTCTGCAATCGTGGCTGTCGAGCCAGAAAGCCCGTCCTTGCTTACATCACATGCGTGGCCAAGCGTGAAACTTGAATCATTTGCATGTCTCACAATGTCAAACCTACCCACCAAGTTTCATTCCTGTCAGGTGATTCCTTCTGGGTGCAACAGTTTGTGCAGCTATTCTTTTGGTGATGAGTGTATAATCACACTTATTTTATTTCAGATTGTTTGCTATGTTAACATCATCAACGTTCCGTATATTAACTCAGAAGGCACATGTAGGTTCGCTTGTTGTTTTTGGATATTAAATATCTCCATGTGTTTGTGTTCTGGACATCACAACCCCTGGTTCCCATCAGCACTACTGCAAAGAAATGGACAAGTTTCTCCACAATGACCCACTGCACATCAAACCACTCTGAATGACTCGTTTACATGGTCAATGTTTGAATTACACAGAAATTCTGAGAAAGTGGTGGAAACTCTTTAAGAACAATCATTTTTATAAAGTTTGAAGAACTTTCCCATTATGTTAAACCTCTATCCCTAAAGGCTGCTCTTAGAACCGCTAAGAACCTTTAAGGAACCTCAGAATAGGCTGTGAAACATAGCTCACTGTAACTAAGAGCAGAATGTTTGTTTCACACCTTCCAACACGCTCGGAGGCCTTTAACACCCACATTTGCATCAAAGTTGTCCCCGACATTTCAGAGCCCATCACCCCCCCAGCGCACCCTCCTTCTCTGATTATTACAAGGGGCTCAGCTTTCAGCAGGGCTAGAGGGAGCATGTGTGCATGGCTTTAATTCCTATTGTATTCGTGCAGTCTCAGTGTAAGCGAGTGTGTCTGTGTCTGTGTTTTGGAGAGAGGGAGCGAGGGAGAGAAAGAGGGAGAGAAAAAGGCAGGAACAAGGACCCATCTGTCAGAGAAGCGAATGTATCCCCCCTTTCCTCTCCAAACCGCCCCCCTGGGACACGAGCGAGGGATAACTCACTTGTGGCAAGAGTTGTGGTTTAGCTTCTTCTTTTTTTTTTTTTGCCATGGGAAAAAAAGAACCTCACCGTAAGAATGAACCATGACAATAAAGCAACACCATAATATGATCACCAGAGAAAACTAGCCGAGGCCCCAAGACGTGATATAATCACGCAGGACGCTAACGTGTCGTTGGGTTTGACACGTTGACAGTGGGTGGATTCACTTGATTAGAGATTGGCTTTTAATATCCTTTCAGCCTTCTGCTTAATGTTCACTTGTTTGCTTTCTTTCACCTCCTAAAGTAGCAAACAGCTGAAATAAAATGAAGGAGCTAATGCACGTTGCTAATTTCCCAGCAAGCTTGTAGTTAACAGTTCAGTTCTGACAATTGTTGCTCAGATTTTCACCAGGTGGTAATATTAACCAGGGGTCTTGAAGTCTACCACACAAATACGGCCATTTCATTTACTATCCAGAACCACCAGAGAACCTACTCAGAGTGTTTATATGTTATGCTCATAATGGTAAATCTAATGGAATAGTGTAAACATAAGGAGAGACTTAAGCACCTTTAAAGACTGGTTGCCTCCTCTCAGACAGGAGGTTACAGGCCAACAAACAAGGAATTCAAACTAGCTAGCTACACCAAGATGCTAGACTGTAAGATACAACACATCCCCAATACCTTTGTGTAACAGTGTGTAACAGTGGAAATTGCTAATGTTTACTTACTTTAGATTTTCTAGGTTTATATAGAATTGATGGGGCAGCATGGTGGCGCTGTCGCCTCATAGCAAGAAGAGCCTGGATTCAATTCCCCGCTGGGGTGTCGGGGGTCCTGGGGTGTCTGGGGAGTTTGCTATTCTCCCCATGTCTGTGTTGGTTTCCTCCCATAGTCCAAAAATATTCAGTCAGGTGAACTGGAGATGCTAAACTGTGCTTCAGGTATGCATGTGTGTGTCTGTCCTGTGATGAACCAGTGGCCTGTCCAGGGTGTTTCCTGCCTGTACCCAGTGAGCACTGGGATAGTCTCCAGCACCCCTGCGACCCAGAAGGATAAGCAGCTTAGAAAATTAATGGATGAATGAATGAATGAATGATTGTTTGTGTAATGTTTTAGATTTCATTCCAACAGCAAAATAAGTGGTGGCTGTGCCACTGTGGTGGGATGGTGGTGCAGTGGGCACCTCCAAAAAGAACGGCCTGGGTTCGATTCCTGTCTGGGGTGTCTGGGGGCCTTTCTGTGTGGAGTTTGCATGTCCTCCCCGTGTCTGTGTGGGTTTTCTCCGGGTCCTCCGGTTTCCTCCCACAGTCCAAAGACATGCAGTCAGGTGAACTGGAGATGCTAAATTGCCCACTAGGTGTGTGTGAAGGTGCATTTCTGTGTATTTACCCTGTGATGGATTGGTAGCCTGTCCAGGGTGTTTCCTGCCTTCTGCCCATTGAGTGTTGGCAACCCTGCAACCCAGAAGGATAAAGCAGTTTAGAAGATGAGTGAGAGTATGAGTATGATGCTGAATAAGGTTTTGCCTTAAGACCTAAAGCTCACTGTAAAACAATCGCAACACAATGTCTCAGCCTTCAGGCGAAGAATTCATAATCATGTTAGGATATATATATATATATACACACACACTTCTGGTTCCCATCACCATCGTTCTGTAAAGTTCTGGCTCTGTTTTTCTACAATGGCACTTCATGCACCAAACCACACTAGAACACTTTGGTCATGCTTTAAATGGTTGAACTATGTAGAAATGATGAACATTTGGTTGAATTCCTCTTTAACCAAAGAGTAGCCAAAACACGTTTGGTGTCTAGAGTTTGCTTCCTTAGTCTTCCTTAATGGTGTTGCAGCTCCAGTGAAGCAAACTAAAGAAGCAACCTTCGGAGAGGAGAAAACTGTGTGCATTTGTTTTTGTAGCTGAGCCAATCACTTTGAGAATCTGAATGCGGGTCTCACACATGGTGCAGGTCCTGGGAGACTGCAGGGATGTTTCTCTGGATCTGACCTTAACTCTGAACTCTCTCAACAGGAGGCTGTCTGATAGCGCTGGCCGCACGTCTCTATGTTCAGCTTTTGTTGGGAGACTTGAGGAAACATTATGAAAGTATTAAAAGTATGCTCACATGGAAGAAAAAAACATAAAACGTTCCCTCGAGGTCGGAATGTTCACTTCTGGTTGAGGTTTGCTAGAAAGTGGAGCAGGACTTAGCGGCTAAGTTGACCATCCGAATTCCCAGAGCAGGCTGCAGGTGTGACACAGGACCATGTAGCACTCGAGGGACACAAGGTTATGGAGTAGCGGGGTCACTTAGGGAGGCGTGACACACTCACACTGGGTGCACACACACTGTTGACACACACATGTGGTCTCTGGTTCATATGGGACAGAAAAACACTGATACACACATGCATGAGCACATTCAAATGGGAACATAGTCTCACACACAGAGAAGCATTTTATATAAATGTATACATATATGTATAAATAAATGTCTATGTATATATATATATATATATATATATATATATATATATATATATATATATATAAGAAGACTTTTGTAAGGCTAAATCTAAGCCTAATCTGCCTAACATGAAAAAGCACTTTACAAATCCTGCACTGGTTGGGTTTTCTCATTTCCTTTCGGCTGGGATAACGTATAAATTATTTTACGGGCAAACCTTTATGTATCTTATTAACTGCATGCAGCAGTTATTTCCATTTCTTCTCCAGTATCACATGAATCCCATTTTATGATGTGTAAAAAAATGTAAATTAAAGAGTTGAAAATAAAAACAGTTCAAAGAAACAGTTCTTTGATTGTGGATATGGTTCTATGGGTCTTAACTTACACCCCTATTTACAAAGCATCTTTACAGAATGCACCCACAACACACATTCTTTGCCAAACATAAGTTTACAAAAAACATTTTACAGCACACATCTTTACAAAATGCATTCTCAACATGTTTACAACACATGTTTACAAAACCTATTTTACAAAATGCATGTTTACAAAACGCATCTTTGCAAAGTTCAAGCTCACCCTTACAATGCACATCTTATCAAAATGCTTCTTACTTACAAACACATCTTTGTTTACAACATACATCTTTATAGAATGTACTGCTAACAAAATGTATCTTTAAAAAACACATGTTTATAAATGCATGTTGCCAAAATGCGTATTTACAACACATATTTTACCAAATGCATGCAAAACATCTACAATGGCACTTCATGCACCAAAACCACACTAAAAGACTTTGGTCATGCTTTAAATGGATGAACTATGCAGAAATGCTGAACATTTGGGGGAATTCCGCTTTAACCAAACAGTAGCCAAAACACGTTTGGTGACCAGAGTTTGTTTCTTTAGTCTTCCTTAATGGCGTTGCAGCTCCAGTGAAGTAAACTAAAGAAGCAAACTTCGGAGAGGAGAAACCCATGCACGTTTGTTTTTGTGTTTTTGTGGTCGAAAACATCTTTTTTGACATCGTTTCATTTTGTAAAGATGCATTTTGAAACACATCAAGCAAAATGCAAGTTTACAAATCTTTACAAAATGCACAATTTCAAAACACATCTTTACAAAATGCATGTTTACAAAACACACCTATACAAAATACAGATTAACAAATTTTTACAAAATGCATTTTTCAAAACATCTTTACAAAATGCACATTTACAAAACATATCTTTACAAAATGCATGTCTACGAAGTACCTTTCATCTGACTGGGCTCCAAAATTAACATGGCTGAATTACCAAGTTAAAATATTCTTTAAATGTGTCATATAAATTATGTCTAACAGTCTTTGTCTAGAATTATTACTGAAATATTGTTACAGCTTTAATTCTACACCTGTGGTAAAGACAATGTTCATATAAAGAATGCATAAATGGTTTGCTTGGTAAAAATGTGTTCTCTACAGAGGCAGAAAGACAGAAAGACAGACAGACAGAGACAGAGAGAGAGAGAGAGAGAGAATTGTTTATTTTTTGCGGACAGATTATTTCAACCCTGTATTTTTCCCATTACCCGGATGTTGAGAACCCCATATTAAAATGTATGCATATTTTTATGCATAAAATATTCATATATAAAGATGGAAAAATAAATAATCTGGACTAAATAAAAGTTTAGATCTCTTCTATAATTTACTGACAATACGAAGAGGATGAGAGAGGGACACAGAGAGAGGGGGCAGAGAGAGAGAGGGGGGCGGGGGGCAGAGAGAGAGATAGAGAGAGTCAGTCTCGTGACCATCTCAGTAGGATCAATCTGGGCGCGTGCAGTAACAGCGGCGCCACGCGCGCGGTACCATCACGTCACGCGTCGCGCGCGTTCGGTGCGTCTTTGTTCTGCAGAGAGTTAAAGGCGGAACAAAGACGCCAAAAGCGCGCAGAGCTGCTGCACGAGCTGCGCCTGGGTGAAAGACAGAAGGCTCCTGAGCCCAGTCCAACAAGTAAACAAGCGACTGTTATTGATTATCGTTAAACACACAAAACACAATACTCACCCAGCGCTTTCAACACATCCCTCACTCCTCTACCTTACAGTGCCTCTCTCTCTCTCTCTCTCTCTCTCTCTCTCTCTCTGAGTCTGTTTGGGCAAAACTCAACTTTATTAGGCTGACTAACTTTCCACAAGCTGCTCTGAAGCCGCGTTTGTACTACGGAGGAAATGTGATTCAGTGGGTTCTGCTCCCCGATTGGTCTATTCTGTGACGTGAGACGCTTCGGTGAACCCATATAATAAACATACACTTCAGTATATATACATATAGAACTGGTTCTTTCAGTGGCACAGGAACCACCTTCTGGTTCCCCAAAGAATCATTTTCGTAAATGTGCCCTTTAATAGGCTTAATCGGCTTCTTCACATAACCTTTACATTACTTGGAGGTTCTTTATCCTTTAAAATGGTTAATTTTGAACACGGTTCTCTGATGAAAGATGGTTTGCAGGGAACGAACACACTTCAGACGTCATTAGCTGAGTGTGGGAGCGGGTTGAGGTTCCGGCTGAAGTGTGTTTATATCAGTCATACAGAGAGAATCGCGTTTACGTTCATCTCTCCATTTAAAACTTCCACTACAGCCGTTTGGGCGAAGGAGCGTTGAGGCTGCAGGGCGCTAATGAGTGAAAGGGCGGGTAAAACACACACACACACACACACACACACACCTGCTCACACACCGCATCAAGCTGTCACACTCATTTACACGCAGCCAGAGGGGCGCGCGCCCCCACTCCCCCGGCCATCCTCCACCCCCTCCCGGGTTACTGCGCAGGGAGGGTAAACACAGTTAGAGTTAGTTCTGAGTTTCGTTTTTAAGTTTGTTTGTTTTCTTTTTTCCCCGAGATCCTCCTAATTCATATCTTCATTTCCGAACCTGACCTCTTTTCCCCCGTTACACACATAAATCGTCGCTAATGAAAGACATGCATTTCCATTTTATTGTTGATGACTTATGTGCATCATTTGAACACAGCAGCTGCTGTTTACACTGTGTGGAAGTGTCCTGATGAATGGACCAACAGGAATGGCCCAAAACTGCTTGGAAAATAGTCTGCTTGGAAAATAGTCCATTACTTACATTAAAGGTAAACTAGATTTTTGCCCTTTCCTGTAAAGCTGCCAATTTGGAGATACATGTTTTGCTTTGGACAGTGACGATAAGTAGGTGAGCTCTGTGCTGAT